>JBAJFG010000475.1:1200000-1736684 GCA_037903475.1 Ancylostoma caninum | reverse complement strand
GCAGCAGCTGTGCATCCCCCTCCCCTCTATTTCTGCCATCCCTCAGCAATAGCTGCTAAAGCGAGCCAAGCCTGAGCAGCAGTTGAGGGGAGGATGGCTGGAATTGGGAACAGCTGCTGCAAGGATTTCTACTCGAACCATTACGCCGATCGGGCTGCGTTCGTGCTGCACAGTTACCAGAGAAGGAATAGTAAGTGCCGCCAATATCTTGGTCCCCGCTTGAGTTTTCAAAGCATATGTGATTTGAACCGCCTGGTCTGGCTAAATCGATACCCGGATCGATACTATCCGATGAACAGTGTCCTAGGCCCTCCCCCCTATTCGGATGGTGTCCCATGTTTCCAAGGCCCCTTCTTCATCACCTTGCTCACAGATGCACTTCTATCTTTTGAATTTGGCGCCCACGCGCGCTGTCCAGATTTTTGAAAAAGTTCGTGAGTTGTATATAGATATACATGTACTATGTATTGCACACAAAAGATGAGCATGCTCTCATATTTCCACAGCATCTTTATGCTTTCGCATCCGCATAACATACGCAGACAAACTGCCGGAAATTCTGCAGCAGATAGAAGCCTTCCAAAATTTCAGCACAAGGGCTCTTAGAAAAACAGCAGTGGAAGGAGATCTGCAAGTACGGGCACGCAAAGAGAAAAGTTCTTTCTAATCTCCGCATCAAAAACGCAGGAGCACATAACCACCCTGATATCCGGAAATTCTCTAGCAAAACTCATCTAATGACGTAGCACACTGATTGACTTATCGGTCGTATTTGCCACGTAACTTCGTTACTTCCTACCCAGATCTTCATTGTTATTTCTCTTTTCCACGCATTCTCTCAATTGAAAAGCTATTCTAGGTTACCTGGAACTAGAAGGACTATGCTCGCGATCTGTACCTTGAACGAACGCACGCTTGCATCGGAGACTTTCATCGAGGTTCTGATGATGCAAGCCAGAAAACATCGTTGACAATCTTACTCGCCTACGCTCTAAAATCCAGCTACAACGAAGACGAAATCGAGGCTTTCTATATAGACTTGGAGAAGTGCTCAACGATCGACAATGCCTGCAACTGGGAGCTCGGTTAAAAAGTTAGAAAAAGTCAAATTAACATGGTACGCGGTAACATGGTGGTAACGTGACGTCATGTGTATTAGCATATGCAGATCTGACGCTGATTTCAAATCTGTGTCGCATATCTGCTGCTGGGTTCCTTGTGTAGAGTCAAAGCGATTTGTTTCCTTTATTTTGGTTTGGAGCACAACGGGTATGATCTCCAATTACTAGAAATGTTAGCTGAAGATATTCCACGGAGGGAGGAAAAGTACATAGTAGGTGAAAAGGAGGCAAAATGTTACTCAATATGGAAAAAGTCCAATTATCTAATGGAAAAGGGCTACATAAAGGACGATTTGGACGCAACCAGCATGTGGTCTGTGGTGTAACGATAAGTGTCTCGCTCTTCAGATGGCTGGTCAAGGGTTCACATCCTCGTGCGAGCGATAGTTGTGCATTTTCTCATTCAACGCTACAATTCTTTGAAAGACATTTCAAATACTGCTACGTCATCCCGTTCACCTACAAGCTGGTGTTCAAGAGTTCTAAGAGCAGTTTGAATAAATAATGATAAAGTCGTTGCAATTATACCTGACCATAAACCAAATAAAAACTATAACTTACCAATATCTTTATTATTAGACCTCTTATCAAGTTGCAAAACCACCTTGATATTTTTATATGGAGCAATATGGGAGAATTTTCTTTAATCAAAAAACAACTCATTAAAAATAAAGACAAAAGTTGTACTAATAGTATAACTTTACCTTGTATTTTAACTGCGCGATCTTTTTTCGCTCAATTTTTTCACCACATGAAGGAGCATCCGCGCATGGATTCTGCTAGAAGGTGAAATACAGAAGTTTTTGCACACGTTTGGTAGGAAACGCAGATGTCTACGTTGGCATCTGCAAGATCAGTTTGGTTTCACACCAGATTTGGTTGGGTGCTGGGAGCAAGAGGAATAAACTCCTCTTTGTTTGCTGTTCAAAAATGCTATTTTCAAACACTTTGTGTAATCTTTCCTCATGAGTGCACGAAATGTTGGAATTCATTCCTTTTTACATAAAGAAATAATAAGAGCCTTTCTAAATGTTTTCAACGCTTAAAGTTGCAAATTGCAGGTGAAAACATGATACGGCAGTACTAGAATTGATTAAAAAAAAACATTGAATGAAAAAAATGCGAAAATGCTTCATGCACCTGGGAATGAACCATGGGCATCCGCCTATAGAACGAGTCGCTCACCACGGCGCCACGCCTCACTTGAATCAGACAGCTTGAATCTTTTGATATGTGCCGCGCTCAACAGTTCTGTTGAAAGAATGCTGTAACTCTGCACAGGGGGCACCGCAGCAGATATGGACAACGGATTCGTGATCAGCATCAAAAACTGCATTTGAAAGTATACATCTGGTTACGAATTGCCGAACCGCTGATGACGAGACCTACAGTAGCGACCAAATATATGGCACACTCACGATGTTGGACGAAAGAATTTTTCCATTTCTTAGCCCTAGGAGAAGCAAACCAAATTAGAGTATGTGTTAGAGCTCTGCGGGTGCTTCGTTTCTGTTGCTTAACCTGGGTACAGAGTCTGTTGAACCGGATTTGAGAAGTGATTCTTCAATTTTAACGGCTTTTCCCAATTTTGTGTGAAATTTTTATGTCTACCTATGTGGGAGAGGAAGTGTGATTCAAATCAGGCACATCTCATCTCAGTAATTTGCTATGAATGCTATTACTGCACCTTTCATTCCAGCTGGAGCCAGAAACACATGTCGAAGATTTGAAAATGAGTTCACTTTGCATTTTTTCCTAAGCTTCTTCAGGCACAGCCTGCAACACCATTTTGCACAGGCTCTCTAACCATTTGTGTCGTCTTGGATGAGGAGTGAAGTGCGTCCACTTCCCTTGTAAGTATCACTAAATAAACACAGTTCAACTATCGAGACAGCTCTCAACATCTCTGCAACCTTGATATTCCCTCTCGTTTTCATTCCATATTCGTGTTTATTTTTTGCAAACTGAAGTGTTACTGCTTGCATTGCTATTGTTGCAGTGCTCTTTTGTCACATCATACGGAATCAATCTTCGTGATTTCATTCAGCTCGTGCATACAAATTTTCCCACCGCGAACAATAAATAATCAGCACAAATTAATTAGTGCTGAACGTTAGGAAAAGCACAGTAGTGCAAAATTCTATATATTAGGGTGGTAAGAAAGTCTTGAGCCGATTTCTTTGAAAGTTCCAGAACTTTTGATTACTGATCGGTACCCGTGATCTACCGTGTGGGAGTTGTAGACAAACTCGGGGCTTCGCCATAATAGACATATGTAGCGAATTGCCTTCCCTAACTTTAATTACGACGTCAAGACCACAAGAGGTCCTCCGACCCGTAATCAGTTTTCCTGCTCTGCCCACAACGAAAGGAGTTTCTGGAATACCTGATGAGTGGAGATGAGAGTTGGGTCTTCTACGAATCTAAGACTCATCGTGCCATATGGCTCCGTCGAGAAAAAGACTCGACAAATCGCACCCCCACTCAAGAAAGTGTTTCCTTTGCTAATTCTGGAATTCGAGAGGAACGTTGTATTACGAGCTGCTCCCGCAAACGCACACAGTAACACTGACGCCAATCAGCTTCAGAAAGTCGAGGATGCTGTTCGAGATAAACGGTCGAGACGAGTTTCTTGTACACCTACGCCATGATGACGCTAGGCCCCATATAGCTAAACAGACCAGTGAAAAATTGGAGGAGCTGGGCTGGATCATTGTCCACCCAACCTATTCGGCTGACGTTGCCCCTTCCGACGACTTACACTTCAAGGCACACTTCAAGGCATTCCAAGTCAAGAAAAAATTCACCAAAGTTGACGATGTTGAAAGGGCGGTTAGTGGTTTCTTTCGCTCGTACCTTTTCCAGTTCTGGGAGGAGATCGTGAACCTGTGCATTAGGTGGGATAATGCACTGATTAACTATGGTTATTATATTGTTGAGCGAATTCCATTGTATGCTGAGTAATAAAATGAAGCAGAAAAAAGTCTTAAACGGCTCAAGGCTTTGTTATCACCCTAATATTTCGGAAACGCTGGGTGCATATGCTGAACATCAGAGATATGTGCCGTGCATTGTCTTAGTGGCATTGGCAAGATGGTCTAGGAAAACCCTGCCTCGAATATGTTAGAGGAGTTTGGAAAGTTATTATACTGACTGGGAAAGGTTTGGAATTAATGACAATATATTACTGCTACAAGAAAATAAAGAATATTTTCGAGTCTGGTCTGCGATGAGGAGTCCTATGATTGAGCTGAATCCTGACAAAAAGCACAAACTCGAATAGCAAGTATTAAAGATTATTGCCTTAATTGGAGCGGTGGAAATTACCTCATGACTAGCATCATTACCTGACAGTATTAGACAGAACGTAGCTTCTAATATTGTTCAGGTAAGACGCGAGTCTGTCAGAGTGAACGTGGAAGGATCTGAGTTTATGTCAATAGTGCGGCCACTTTGCTGTCGCAATCTGTTGGATGCAGTCTCGTGATCCACAACGTCAGGGCAGATTCTCACTAGCAGAAGCAGGCCTTGAAGACTATGGAAGAGCAGAATCTTTGCATGGCGTGATAGGGCCCAGCTAGGAGATGCCGTCGGGGTCTATGAGCCACTCACGGCGTAAGCACACACACACACAGAAGAGGATGTTACGATGTGACCATCCCACGACCCGCCCTCATAGAAATATGCAAACAATCACCACTGGCGATACGGTAGGGCAAGAATCTATAACTGAACTGCTGCTAGTGTTTTGGAGCACTTGGAAAAGCTAGAAAATAGTGCATTTGTCCGGATATGGACGAAGTGGCAATCTAGGTTTCAAAGGAAAGTCCAGGAAGAAATTCCAGATTTTTTATATGCTAGGCTCTTATTTCGAAGAGAAATTTCTCACGACGAAGGCTGCGATCGCACTGCTGTAGAAAATCCTCGTAACTAGGTAGATACTTTAATTATTTTGTGGTCTGTGGACCAGGTCCTCGATCGATATATTTTGGCGTATATCTAGAGGAATTCCCTTCTCGCTAGCGTGAATTGAGGTACTTGACAAGTAACCTGTCCTACTAAATCTCTTCTCAGAACAATATGAAAAGAATCTTGTATCCTTTTCCTTCTGAATATAATATGGAAATTCACACGAATACACCCTACGCCCTATTTCATCAAGGACTAATCCGACAATTTTGAGTCAGGGAAGAATGGGAAGAACTGCTAATTTCCCAGTACGGGCAAATTAAGCCTACAAGATGTGCTATGCTGAAAGATATTTGCCAAAGACATTTTCAAGCTGAAGAGAGGATCTGTAGCCGCCCCAAAATTGTGCAGTTTTAGACAGGCTGTCGAAGATATGGACGACGTTCGCACGAGGTCTGGATAATCCCCCTCAAATATGGACGTTTTGGGCATTCCGCAGCCTAAGAAGATATTCACATTCCTCGGCTAAGTAACTACGCTTTGATGACGAATAGGATTTTCAAATGAGGAGTTGTGTTGTTGGTGTTTGAGCGGATCCCGGGAAAAGGCCTAAGCTGGATAATCTACAAAAACCAGACCTGCTTAATCAGCAATGAAATGCTCTCTGACTTTCACTGTCTGCTGAATGAGAAACGCATAAGAATTCGTTAAAGAGGGAATTTCTGAAGACACCTCATACACCGATCTAGAACGCGAACTAACTCCTCACTAACCATTTTGGATCCGTAGAACTGATCTGTGCACTTCGCCTCGTTGTACCCAAACTGATCACCAACGCCTGCCGATGCAAGTTCAAAATCTGCCAGAATACTCAGCGGTTTTTCAGAAACATAGCCAGAAGAAGGAGGACGATAAGAGTAGCCGATGATAAGCGTGGTGGCGTAGCAGTGGCCGACGAATTCCGCGAAGTGTTATCAGCTTCGGTAGCAGCTCGATGGAGACGTTTTATGGCTATGACGGCACACATCGCTCGATTCACACGCTACAATCGATCGCTGCTCTTCTCAGATGGCGTTCGTTCGCCTTCAGTGTCGAATCGAGACGATCGGATTTACTTCATCGTTGCGGAAACCTCACTGAAACTGGCTGTTCTAAATTTCAAGCTTTGCTGCGGGCTAAATTGGTGTCTGAAAATGATCCTCCTGATTGAAGAACTTCAAGCGATAGTGAAGCTCTTATTCTCTTAACAAAATATAAAATATAGACGAAGAACAGTTTCTGTACAGGAGTTCATCTATCCGCGAAAAGGGGACCTGCCTGAAGTCTAAAACAAGAGTTCGAAAGGTGGGAAGAGGCTTAGTGATCGCATTGGCGATGGAATCGGCTTTTGCTACAGGGCAGTGAATTCCGCTCAAAATTAAAAGAATCGACAAAAGAAAAAACAAGGAAGACTTTCCGGAAATGATTGTGGGAACATGACAAACGTCTCATCGTTTACAAGCAAATAATGCCGGCCTGCAGCTGGATGCTTCCGTGGACCTTGCAGCCATCCCGCTGTTGCAAAGTACAGAACGTTTGCAGTTTACAGGAACAAATTGATATGCTTCACTATTTCCTCACAGATTGTTCTCCCGATTGTTTAAACGGAACTAGTGTGCAGAGTGTATTAGTTTTTGGTCAAAAATTCGCCTGCTTTGGATCAGTGGATCGCCTAATGGAATACGCTTTTCTCTTAAGGTGTGGAAGCATCACCTAGCCGGGTATCATAACGTTTATCCTCTCCTCGAGCGTGTAGCAGTACTGTTATTGTAGGACAAGCATCACTGGCTGCGTACATAGTAGGGTCCACCTAGGGTAGACGGCTTAAGCCCCACCTACGAAATTTACCCATCGTTAATGCAGGCGTCAACACCATTAACCCTGGGTAATCTCAATGATGAATCCAGGCGCAGATCAACCAAAAGTTGTAAAACATCTCTGCTTTCTAAGGTAAGACCAAACTCACCAACATAGAGAGTTTTTATCTAAATCCCTTGTAGCAAAGAGAAAAGCAACGTCGTAAAGAATACGTCAAAAACAGAACGGTGCTGTGTAGATAGGTTCGATGTGAATGACATCAGTTTCGCCTATTTCAACCCAATCTGAATCAAACATACCCAAGAAGAAGATCCAGAAAAAAATCTCGAGTTTTCACAAAATAGGATATTCAACGCACCCTTTCAGGAATTGGGTGCATTCTGTTCTTATGAGGTAGCGCTTCAGCATGGTTTATTTCATTTGTATTTTAGTTTTGTTTGGCACTACTACCTTATTTTTTATTTATTTTTATGAATTTTCATTATTTCTAGTTTGATTTTATTTCAGTTAACCACCCAGAACTTCCGCTCATATTAACACTGAACCGTCTTTATTACTGAACGTTTTTATACCTGATTATGTCGTAGAAGACAGGACCTGATGAGGGCAGCGTATTCCACAGCTTACGAGAATTGAGTAGGGCGCGAACCTCGAGGAATGTCACTTCGCAAAAAGTCGTTGGCTCTGATCCAGACGCAGTGATTGCAGGGACGTATCACCGGGTGCGTGAGGGCTCGTGTAATCAGTCGAGACAACAGCGCGAGCACTCTTATCCACACACGATCCAACGCGGACAAACTGCTTATTTAGGACAGATCAGAGCATCGCGTGACATCTCGCCGTGTTCCGCAAACCCCAAAAATCGCCACCCGAGCGGATGTCGCTAAGAGTGAGGAGTTGCAGAAAGCGCGGGTCACTCACCGTATTTGGTGTTCTTGAGACAAGATAACGCATGCGAATTAAAATCCGGATGAACTTTGGATCATAAACAAAATTCGAAGATTTGATCGATTGAAAATGAGTCCTGCTGCAACTCCCGTCATTCCTACGAAAAAGTAAAGCTGCCTTCTCCAAATATATGACTTATTCGAAATCGAATGCGAATATGACTCCCTATTCTAGTACGTTATTCGCTCCCAAATACAGTATCTGAGTATCGTACCATTATCTCAAACCTTAGCATCTTTGCACATTTCACCCCATTAAGATAGGCTCCAAAGACCCAGAGCTTTCAGTGATGTAGATAAGCAATTCAAATAAATTTTCTTTCAAGAAAACGGAGGTTTTACTTCGAGTCCTGGAAGCTGAAGGTACAAATAGAAGCAATAGAAAACCGAAGTTTCTGAAAGCTGGTGGTCAGACTTACAAAGCAAACGAATTCTTTTACAAAAAAAAACAATGATTACTTGACCTGCCACACCAAGTGATTGATAAGAATGGGTACGACGATATCGGTGGAATATGCGGACACACAGACAGTCAGAATTTAAGATGTAGATATGCGGCGCGTGCGAGTGGGTCCAATCCACTGAAGCCTTAAATGTGTTATTCAATAAGTGGGGTATCAGTTGAGAATGAGGGAACCATGGTCTTTGCATACCACAGCGTGACGAGAAAAGTATTTGAAGGTCACCTCACCATCCGAGCCTTCATTTTCAACATGGCTGTCAATTCCTCACCACGTGATCCAGAAAACTCTCTCCTTAGAACCGCCAATGATCCCAAAATTTTGGGCAATGTCAAAAGTCGGAAACAGAAAATACACCGGGTTTTCAGAGGTTCGGGCAGAATGCGCTAAGAATTGAAGTCATTCTAGCTCCACGGCAAATTAGGGCTTATGAAAGAATGAAAGGACACAATTTGTGCTTTTGTGTACATATCATCGTTGCAAATGATCGAAGTTTAGCATAACTATCCCTGAAGACATTGCCGTATGAAGCTTCTTAGTTACTAGTTTCGAGAACTGAGAATTTGTAAGTTCTGGGACAAGCGAGTAAGTTAAATCCTCGTCTTACATCCAACATTTTAACAAGGATTTGGGTCTCGGTGGCAAATTTTACCAAGAGTGCTCTAACGTAAGCTTGCTTGAGCTCGGTTTAAGTAAAGCCAATGTGATTTTAGTATGTTTTGCCAATGCTTAGGTCTGCTTATTCAAAAGTTTACTAATTTTGGATAAAATGAGCTTTAAAAAGCTGCAGAACACACAACCTTCTCGGATTTAACACATAAGTGCGCTGAACAATGTTTTTGTCAGGGGTGACTCTGGAATATGTTTATCCTATTGCACTGGCTCGAGTGCCGCTGTCAGTTTGCGGTGTGACGTGGACGAGGATGACGCAGTCCACCTCCATCCAGCGTCTGACAGAAAGGAATGCCGTTTCATGGCTGATGCCCTTTAATTCATGACACGAGTCGGCTAAAGCCCCACATTTTTAGTGAACGAGATTCCATTTGGCTTTTAGTGGGGTCAGTGTCATGAGCTTAATTTTGGTTGCAGAGGAATTCCTTGTTATTCCTTTCCAAGAAGGCGCATTTCAAGTACTTGCTTTTAGTTTTTTTTTCGACACATATTGTATGCATTGAAGTCAAAGAATAAGTAACAAATAAACAAGAGAATGAGTAAATATATAAATATATCGAAAATCGATGAAGTCTCCACTTGTATAGAAATCGAAAGCCGGCTCAATCAAAACCATATTCGTAAAGGAACTATAAACGAAAATTAAAATGAAGGCGAGCTCAAAAAAGGAAGGTATATCCAGGTGGAAAGCTTGATGAGAAATGCAGGACGAGAAGCTCTTCCTCTGCTTCCTGTTTTGGAGAAAGAAACCCTTGGACTGTTGAGACGTCCTGTACTTCATCATCACCAGAGCAACTTATTATATAAGCCAGCATCATTTATTTTCCACCACCTTCCACCATTTTGTTTTCCCATGCCATTGGAAGAAAGTAATAAACACAGTCTTAGCTTCAGACATGCCCTGCAAAGTTGGAGGCCACAAATACACGCAACAATTGCACTCATGTTCGGAAATTTATGCCGCATCTGGAATCGCTCTGCCTGATCACACCGTAGTTAGGTAAAATAAACATTTCTGGGAGGAACGATGCTTTTGGGTAACATCCCAGGAGTCACAGTTAGGAGGAACTCGAAGCACCACTATACCAGCAATGGAAACTGCGAAATTTTCTGGGTTCCGCAGAATTCGCGAGAGTTCCAGAAAATTTTCCTCAAACTGGGGATTTCGAGAAAGTGTGGACATGCTTATATCTGACAGACTGTCCGCTATCCAATCATCCGACACCCCACCCTTCAACTTTCCTGCTTTCACCAGTAATTCAGTATTTTAATTAATTGCTCTGACACAGCCCCCTGATTAGGATCGCTGGAAATGAACGCTCATGTTTTGGTGATATGAAATATGATATAATATGTAATTCTGAAACGTTGACAGAAAGCCGTGAGTTCACAATTTCGGAGAGCAAACGAGATTACCATGTTTATTGAACAGGAGATATATACGTAACTGCACACAATACACACTTTGCCAGTAACCTGACCCTACAACTTTAGTTAACATTACCTGTTTGTGTCACCATCTTAATAAGAAGCCTACATTGTTTTTGTTCTCCTCCTCAAGACCTAGCTAGCACCTGGGTAACACTGTGCCTGAGTTTAATGTGCTTGTCAAGCCTCGAGTGAAAATAGACTGAATTTGTGTCTTGACTCAGATATTCATCGCGGGGCATCTGATACTACGGCGTTTCTGGAAAATCGTGCCTCCGATTTTGAAATTTCCAAACATGACCCAGACTTTTACCACAAAGGAGCAGCCGCGAACACATTGAAAGACAGGGGAAAGATTTTGGAAAAGAAAGAACTATTCAGAATGGTCAGCAAACCTCATGCTGCTGTCCATAACTGTGAGGAGGAACTTCTCAGACCACATTTTCGGCCCCATCGAATAAGCTCCTTTCTTCTGCACAGGAGGAGTCAGATAGTAGAGTTTCATTGTGAACAGAAGATGAACCATACAGGCTACTGATGATTTTGGGAAGAGGAACAACTCATAACAATGAGATCAAATCTTGCGGTTCCTGGGGTGGCTCCATCCCCGGCACTTTCGCTTCATTATTCAGTACATACCTCCATGATGAGGTCGTTCTTTTCATGCTCCATCCGTCCATGATCTTTTGAGTTTGCTAAGGAGCATAAGCAAGATTCTATATGAGCTTCTATGTGAACCAGGGCTTTTACTTTTCGAGCTGGTGCATACCGCTCTAGCTCCTTCGCTACCTTCATGTGATTTGGCCTTACTTAGGGACATCCCACAAACAACATATATGACGCTGCCATCTAATTTGTCCGCATAAAAATGCAAGTTGGGAATGAATGGCCACAATCCGGACCGTTCGGGGCATGGCACAGTGAAAATGAAATGGTGGCATAACTGGAAGCGTTCGGATTCTGCCATTCACTCTACTTTGCATTTTTGCGAGGACAAATTAGTTGGCAGCGTCATACTATATAGGGCGACTTCACTTTGATGTGGCACCATTGACAGGAATATCATTAGGTTGGTGCATAATTAATGCGGCTTTTTTCGCGACTCCTTTTCTCGTTAAAAACTAAAGCTTGTTGAACGCCTGTTCTTTCATTGAGTAAAGGTGCTACCGAAAATCGTATCCGCATTCACCATCTCATGCTGTACCACTTCAAGAGAGCTTGGAATGCAGCGCAATCATTCCGCGATCTCAACAAAATTCTGGCCGAAGAAAAATCAGCAAAGCCAAGTCGAAAAATATTCAAATAGTCCAAGTAGGAAGGTACAATCCTACAGATGAATGAGGAAGAGCTCTACGATCAAATTCTGACGACCAGGAACTCCTGGCAGCCGTGGAAGGGAAGGAAGTTCGATTGACGAGACTCTTCAGAAGTGGAGCCTGCTCGTTTTGCTACTGAAAATCGGTGAAAATTGAACATTGTTTCGTATGAGAGTTGTACGAACCAATGTAGCCAATCTCCATGCTTTTCTGAGCCTCAAAAAAACAAAAAAAGAGAAAAAAAAGAAAAAAAAAGAAAAAACCATGGTCGAATGGTCCATGTTGAAGAGTTCGTACAGCATTCTCGTTGTCAAACTTTCGTCTTCCTTCCAGGCTGCTCGAACCTCCCGGTGCTTGGAATTTGATGGCCAACCTCTTCTTTCTTCATCTGTGAAGCTCTTACCTTATGAATATGAACAACTTTTTAAATTAGCCTTGCTGATTGGTCCATGTTTGAAAGGTTCGCTGAGATCGCGAAATGACTGTGCTGCAACTCAGCTTTTCCCGAAATGATAGATCATATTACGGTGGATGTGGATGCGGTTCTCGATAGCACCTTTAAAAAGGGAAAGCATTGTATTGTTTTTTTTTTGAAAAGAACCATTCAATGAGCTTCAGTTTTTGCCAAGAAAAGAATTCGCAAAAAAACGCATTAATTATGCACCAACCTAAAAATATTGACTCTTATTGATTTGTACTGATGTTTATTGTTTCTTGCGTCTGTTTTGAACAACATAATAAATAGATGCGTGCATGTGTGTAGACAGTTATATGTGCACCAGAAATGTTCCTGCTTAAATTTCACTGACGTTACCACTACTGATTCATTCGTTGCGCCTCTTCGGGTCGGATGGTTACCTTTACAAAAGAGGAATCACAGAATACCGTCTTCAGAGGGTATTGCTGCTATAGTTCGCTTTACTTGGAAACCGATTTCAAAGAAATACACCTGACCTTTTACCTTTTTTCCTTGAATTTTCAGTTACTAAAAAGCAACTAACAATTACATAGTTCCACTGTGTCTGGTTGGGTGCATGGGTTTACATGTCCTTCATTTATGTTGTGTTTTCTTTTTTTTTCTGCGCCACATGGGAAGACTACAGCAGATCTTCAATGTCCTAAAACTTCCTGCCAATTAAGGAGGTAAACAGAAACAAACAGCGGGAGTAATATCTCTCGTCTCGAGCCGCCCTCTCTCAGTGTTCGTGTGTTCCGCAGCCGTTCCGCCCATAAATGGGGGCTGTTGTGGTCGGTCGGCGGTCAGCTCAGAACGAGAATTAGAACAGCTAAGCTCTCGGTGAAGTAGTGTAAGTAGCGACTAGACAAACACGCGTCGTCCGCTTGTCCGATCTCGTCCGACAGAACACACAAATAAGGTCAATAGACCCTCATCACATCGCTACTCTAGCAACACTGCACAAATATAGCAGTACTTAAAGCTTGCTCCAGTTCATCGGGGTGGTAGAGGTCGGAGGTAATCCTTTGCCTCAGAGAAAGCAAATTTTCTGCTGAATAGATGGATGAAGAATACCGGTACAAAAAAAACTAAAAAACGAGTTTCATGAAAACTAGTTAAAAGGTAAATTTGATGCATTTTTGTTCAAACCAAAGCGATAATAATAAAGATTCGAACAGATTTCAGTGGTTCCAATCAGTGATTTCCATGAATATGTTCAATATCATCTCGTTATTTCATATTAAGAAGGGGCTTTGACCTGGCTAGTTACCTCGTTTCCTTTCTGTCTGAAGAAAAACTGACGGAAGCTCCAATTCCCATATTTTTGTTGCTGTTTCAAAAATGGAAAAGATCTTGATAAAAACGCCATGAGCTGGCTGCTATGGGCTCGTTAGTTTCGATCGCTGGTTGTTATCTTCATCGCAATGAACTACTTTCCCTACCTCTTCATTTTTACCGAAGTACTAGGCAACTGATTTTAGAATTGTCGACTTTTTTCAGTATAAACTTCGACAGCCGATATAATGCTTACCTTTCCCACTTTCAATTTTTTCCATTCACTGTGGTAAAGGTACACAAACAATCATGGGATCTATACATTTGACCGAATATTTTATCCGACATATTCGACTTCGAACACTCGATCATGAAAATTTTGAAGTTTCAGAATTCTGTCGATATCACTACATAGACCTTTCGGAAGCTTTCGACAAAGTCTCTCACGCTAAACTCATAATGAAACTCGAGCATCTGGGTTTTCGCGACAACTTGCTGAAGTGGCTTAATTCGTATTCGAATAACCCTGAACGACTCGAATCGAATGAACGAATAGTTCGACCAATACGTTTTTTCGAAGCATCGAATGAGTGAATAGTTGGAGCATGTACTATATACACATGCTCTTTGAGAAATCGAATGAATGAACTATTCGAATATTCGAATATGTCTTCGAGTATTCGACTAGCGCCCGATTGTGCGTGCGATGATTACGTAAGGGCACTAATGCTGGAGTCGCAACTCAAAATGGTCGAAACCTGCCACACAAGGCCGCGGTTGTGAGGAATTTCTCTGCTGCATCAAATATTGAGCTTATGTTTTTTCACGGTCTGAAAAACTGCATAATGGGAGTCATGGAACTCCGTCGGCTTACACATAAGTATGTACGTAGATGTTCCGTTAACCGACTATGTAAAACTGATTATCCCAACTCCTGCTGCTGGGAAAGCTGAACAGACCTTTCTTCTGTCTTGGATGAAATCCAAAGACTGTATCCCTCCACTTTCCACAGGTCAAAACAAAACTTGAGACGAGAGAAGTTTTAGACTTTTCTTTCTGAACGAAATAAATCGGTACATCTCCACTGACTTGCCTACCCCTTAGAAATACCATTAGGAATTATAGAAACTAGAAGTCAGTGCAGTATCATAAAAATGAAAGAACGAGTGCTGAATTTGTGTAGTGTGAAGACGATTTATCAGTGATCATTGAATTAAATATACTTCATTACTCCATCACCTAGAGAACGCGACATTAGAGAAGCACTGTGGCATAATTTCAAAGTCAAAATTGACATTTGAGAGATTTTGAGGTGAATTGCTTCTCAATGTGGATTGACGACATTTGCTCCTTCCAGAGTGTTTTCACGAAAGGTTGCACTGAAAAGTGGTCGCTAGCGGACTAATGTTCCAGCACCATTTTCGGTTATTTTTCACGATATCGATAAGTTTCGCGTGCATAAGAAATTGTAATCAGCTGTTATTGAAACTACACTATTCATATAGACTATAGAAGTTTATAAGCAATTTGGTGCAGGTAATGAATTGTCAGAGTTTCGAAAGAAGAAGTCCATTGCGAAAACGCCATTGAGACCAGCACGTTCAGGAGTTCTGAATATCTCCTGCTTGGGCATTAAAAAGGAATCTGCCTGAGATTGATCCACGCCACTGGATCCTTCCTTTGTCGGAGTGAAGACCTGAAGGCCTGGTTTTGGTTTCCCAGTTCGGAGAGTTCAGTGCTACAACATGCTCAACGTGTGCTCGTCTGCTTCCTAGTTCGGCGAAATCTCAAAGCTTAGGATAAGCTCCACAGGTGCTGCTTTTAAGATTTGAGGGAAGTGGGGGGGGGGCGTAAACGAGCATGTGGTCGCTTTTCTCCAGCTGAACTAAAGCATAAACATGTTGTGCTGTGGTTTAGATTTTAGTCCTGAGACACCAACAGATATAAGTGATTTATTAAAAAACGATAGTCGACAAAACACTACAAGCAAGGAGTGGAGCCACACATCCAGAGCTTGCACTACCCGTATCACACGGCACTACATCGCTACTATTCCAAGGGGCAGTCCTATTGAGGCGCCTAGGCCTTAGCAGATGACCGCATCGTCTGCTGCTTCTCCTTCGACATCGCTGTGTGGATTCTGTCCATGCGTCGTTGTTGGTAGTAGTAGATTGGCATAATCAGGTACTTCAATATAGCCCATGGGAACAAATGTCTAAGCAGCATCTGAAACTACGAAGTTGAGTTCATGTGGGAACGTTCTTCGTTTGAGAATAGCACTGTTCAGTGGCTCCTCTAGCATTGTAGGTGAGGTTCAATTACCCACGCATGAAGTTGCTCACTCGCACTTCTTTTTTTTTCTTTCGAGGTTCTTTTTTTCACTTTGTAGCAAAAACGTGGCAAAAAAAAACCCCACTGATGTCCGGAATTTTTTGTCTCTGTTCCACTTTTTGCCGTCGAAATGCACTTTAATCGGAATTAGTTGTTTCGCTGAAGCAAATTTAGCGCATTCCGTAGTTCACCTTTCGAATTTCTCATCCGAACAGGCGCGAGGTGTAAAAGTTCATAGAACGCTCTTACATTCTTCCGCCATCCCAATCAAGTCATGATTTGACAGAACAGTGCTGCGTTAGTGAAGGCAAAATATTCGCATGTAATACATCGAATTATTCGAAACTTTCCAATATTAGCAATTTTCGAGACACCGCTGCAAAATTAGAAGTTTTCTACGGAAAACTCACGAACGGTGAACGCAGCAAACTCGGATAGGTCCATCGTTCGCTGCTTATTTCAGCACCTTACTTTTTATTAGTTATCTCTGATTAGATACGTGATGCCAAGGCGAAATGTTACGCTTCAAAATGAAGACTATAGTATCGAGAGTAGGGAGCGTTTTGTTTTTCAGCAGTTCCAGATTTCGTCCTTCTATTGCAATCTAAATTAGGTCCTCTTTTTCATTTCAAAAGTTTTTCTTTTCAGAAGCTCTGATTTCCTACTTATAAAGTCATCCTCGAAGTTGCTGCCGTAAAGGTTCCATTTTCTTTGGCACCCCTCCCCTTCCTTTTTCCCTCAGGCTTTTTTAAACTTAGCGTGTAAGGCTTTTAATTTTGTTCCAAAAGCCTGGCAAATCCTAGGGAAGGAGGTACCAAAACGAGCGCTTCCTAACGACTCAATATCAGTGAGCTGACTCTATCCTCTCAGCACAAAACGCAACCCCTTACCTGAATCTCATGATTGAAGCATCCACTCGTCTTGCTCGTGAGTCCAATAGTGTTCACGGCTTGTTTCGCAAACTGCTCAGGGGTGACGACGAATAGCCCGCCTTTCTGAAAGAAACGACATTGAGCGGCATTTCGAGGATGAATTCCGGTTTGTCCAAGAAATTTCGCCTTCGAGATTCATTCTATCAAGAGATGCTGTGCAAACATTGTGCTTAGCTATGGAAACCAGTTCAGATCTAAACAAGTTGTACATAGTAGCCTTACGTAGAGATAGCAAGACAGTTAATTTTAGTCCCGTGAAAATTTTCTAACAAAGAGAATCTCAGAGTGCAAACTCGACAGTGTTGGACAAGCCAAATTCCAGTGTCTAAAGATTAATGCTGAAATTTCTGCACGATCTTTATGACATCGCCCTATAGCATTATTGAACACTGATTTTTAGCACCCGTTCCCTCTGGATTTCCTTCACCCAATGAAAACGATCATTTTGGATACAGGCTGGAAATAAGGTCGAGCTGCCCCGTAGATGTGTATCTCAGAAAGCGACATGCCTGCTCTGAGATAGGAATCTGCGTCCCTTGTTTACCTCATTCCCTACGTGATCCACGTGACATGATCCTCTCACGGGGCAACAAAGTTTTGGAAAAGATGTCACTCACTCCTAACTGGAAGGTCAGGTATGGTGGTGGGGAGCGGTTGGGTACGGTTAGGTATTAGGAGGGAGCAGCTCAACTCTTATTTGGCTTGGTACTGAGAAATTACCACGTGTATTCGGAAAGGTCGGGCGACTA
The DNA here is from genome assembly GCA_037903475.1 of Ancylostoma caninum. Taxonomy (NCBI): domain Eukaryota; kingdom Metazoa; phylum Nematoda; class Chromadorea; order Rhabditida; family Ancylostomatidae; genus Ancylostoma; species Ancylostoma caninum. The sequence continues at coordinate 1,719,229 of JBAJFG010000475.1, read as the reverse complement.
AAGGAAAATTATTAAACTAAAATCCGAAGCCCAAAAAGGTTTTTTTTTTCTTCGAATAAAACCTTCAGTAAAGTGGATTGTATTTACTCTATACCTATCCACTATTTACTAGCATGGTTACGTAGTACACTATATAGTATAGTATGTAGTACGCGTACCCATTATTGCCTACTAGTCCTTAATTTTTCTTGTAATAGGTATACTATTTTTTATTGTATGTGGTGTCACATTTCATTAACATGTATGTCTTAATCTTCACTCGCATTATACATACGACCTCTTGGTAGAATATATTGAATGTTGTCCAAGATTTTCCGCAATAACATCGAACATACCGTGTAGTAGACCATTTTTGTGGCGATCAGGGCAGGTGTCAGGCATTGTACAGAAATAGTTTTGTACTCTCGATCAATGGCCTCGCAAAGGAAGGACATCACTGCCTGAAAGTACAAGATACACGAATTAAAGTACATTGGGTGTTCGGTCCAGCGTGACAGGAAATAGAACTCGAGCGATTGCGTCGAAATGCGGGCACGCTACCTTGAAGTGTGGTTTTTACAATTGCACTATGTTTTCCACGCTACTGTACTCGGTCCAGGAGCAACGCTTTCTTGGGTGATCCGCCCTGTGGATTTTTTCCTTGGATGTCTTTAGTCTTTCTCAGCGAAAGAAGGGACACGAATTGGTCAAGAATTGTAGGTATATAGGCAATTAGGACAACACTGGGATAGCAGTAATAAGGCCTTCTTGAAAATTCTTCCGGGTTGTCAGGAAGAGGTTTCCGAGAAATTCGTTCCTACTTAATTTTTTTTTCACTCATCTACTTTTATGACAACACCAGACCCACCTTGGAAGCTGAATATGCAGCCAGCAGAGGAATAGGACGATATCCCTGCGATGATGACAGAACGACAATCTGTCCGCCTCCTGCCTTCTCCATCGCCGGAAGAACAATAGATAGGAACTAAAAGAGCAGAAAATTACCTCTGCAACTACGATTTCATGGAGGCATCTTGTGGTTCTCACCTCAGCAGCTCCCAAGCCGTTAATCTTGAGAATCTGCCTATCTGCTGCCGGATTATCTCCGTAGCGTTCGAGGTTTTCGCGACCGACGCCAACGCTGTTCACCACGAAGCCGACGTCGATATTCGAAATGTACTCTCGCAACTGCTCGAAGTCGTCCTTTGCAAAGTCAAACAGGTAGGTCTTCACGCGGCATCCGAAGGAGAGCTCTGAAGAGGAAACGAATATGGCAGTTTATTTATTTACCTAATTTCTTTAATTCATCTATTATATTAGATACATGGTGTTGAAGCACACACTCCTCTCAAAGCGGAGATATTGAAAGAAGTATTCTCCACAAATTCCAAGAGAAAAGTCAGATTTGTTCTTCTATGGCAGAATAAGCGATCCCTCTTCGCACATATCGGTCCACTTAATTTTTCTTGCTCCTCGAGAACTTACTTCTTGAGAGCACCAAATACACAATACGGATTTGAGTTTTTCAATCCATTCGCACAGTTCAATTTCTAGAGCCGAAACTGTCAAGTTTACAACACCAAACTAGTCTTAGTCCTGCAGAACTGTTACTTATATGGTATGACTTTATTGGGACAATTTATCTTCAAGCAAGTTTCGCTCATACTCGGCCTTTTTGTTTCGAATTCCTCCGTTTTATCAAAAGCTTTTGTTTGCTTCATTTTTTGTTTTTTTCCTGCTTAGTTGCTTACTTTTCACTGTTAGTTCTTCTACTTTATTTACTCATTTATCTACTTGAAACTTTACTTCGAAAGTAGTGTCATAACCGCAATACCGCAATCGTAAATGAGTGATACTCAGACAAACTTTCGGGAAGATCACAACACCAAGAGATTTCTATCATGTGGTGAAGAAGCGAGATACGCGGGTATAAAAAGAAGCAGAAGGCCCGCAGCAGCTGCACAAGAAGACCGCAGGTCACCACTACTCGGTCCTTCTGCTATTCTGCCGCCGCCCTTCCAGAAGTTTGTGTATGTAATGAAGGGGATGTTTTCGTTATCTCCGTTGTCACTATTCATCGTTTCTGAAGGTCAAGATGAATAAATAAAGATCATCCAAGGAGGAGGCGATTGGCTTGAAAATAACGAAATAAAAGCTACTTATATTTATTTTATGGTCTAATGCTGTTTTTTTCTATTCTGGAAACAACTTCCAGCTTTCTCTACGGACAATTCATAAGCAATTACTTCTCTTATCAATTTCAATAGTTGAAACCATTACCAGGTACTTTCGCCCAGTGTAATACTGCTCAGCGCAAGAAGTTTGTGATTGCGCCTAATGTGAACAAATCATTTCGGAACCGGTCAATATAAGTATTTGACAATTGGTGAATTGTTCAACTGTTTCAATTTGAGAGCATATAATAAGTCTCGTTCAAGAGTTTTTGAGCTCTTTTCGAGGAAAATCGTGGAAAATCAGTTAGAACGAGATTAGATAATTGAGAATCCTGACCTAGAAGTGTCTTGACATCGCTCAGCTTCTCCTGGTTCCTTCCAATCAGGACGAACTTCCTTAGGCCACGTCTAGCCAGCTCTATGGTGTACGCCTTGCCAATGCCGTCCGTTCCACCACTGACAACTAAAACGGGTTGATGTCGCAGGAATTTTTCGTTATCTCTGGCTTTTTTAGACGATTTTTTTTTCAAAGAATGGCGGTCGAGAGGAAGAAAAACTTCCATTATTGAAAAAAACCCGCGGCTAACCTGTCCAACGATTTATATAGCGAGTGAGGTCTGGAGAGTAGAAGAGCGGAGCTATCACATAAATAGCTATTGAGTGTAGTAGTGCGAAGAGTGTCCTAAAAGGGTGAAGTGTTACTTTTTGAGCTCCTTACTGGGAACAAGAGGCCAGAGTTTGAGTTTCTCGTACCTGAAGACACGATATCCCACATAGACGAACGGGATCACAGCCAACATCGCCAGTACTGGCGGTATGGAGTAGAGCGAAGGGGAGGAGTCTGTAGTTGCTGGAACTGGTGCCATCTGGAAGTGTGCAGATTAGGAACACAGATAGAAGGCGCGAAACGAGAGAGAGACAGCGACAAACACTTGTTCGCGTGTGGTTTTCGAGCATCAATGAGGAAATCTGGTTTTTCACTCTCTTACTTAGCACTAGCCACTATTGTTAAAGTTAGTCGATTTTTTCCACAATTAGATGGAAAGTCCATTTATCAAGTGATTTCGCTTTAGAATTTCGCTGGCTTTCTAATGTCCGTCCGGATTCAGCTTCAGTCACAACAAGACTTGTTCTTTGCTACAGAGACTTATTTGAAGGTCTATTCGATAGGTACAATGCTATAGCTTTTTCAACTACCTCTAGATGGTTGGTAAAGAATCCTTAACAGATCTGTTGATTTTACATGGCCACCTTCCGTTCAAATTCGGGGAGCAAATCCGCGGCAAGCGATAAAAAAATAGGATTAAACTGGTATTAGATAAGATACGCAGTTAGATTCAAAAAAAAATAGCGATCTATGTGATCTTCTGGAGGAACCCGTCCAGAAACTGTCGATGAAGGAGATAATTAGGAGTGGAGCACACAGATGCTGCGTGTAGTAAAACTGGGGTCACCCCCACTGTGGGAATCCGAGCGGCCGGAGTATCGAATATCAAGTTATCAAAATTATTTCTGAATATTTATTTATTTATTTATTTATTTAAAACGGGAGGGATTCTGAATAATAGAAGTTGAAAATGAGACGATAAACAGAAACATTATTTCTTGTCTATTTTTTGGACCAACAGTGAAAATGGCGATCCTTTCTCAGGATGCGGGGTGGAGGGGGGAGCACCGTCTATGCTAATCAGATCCTCTACTATGAGTTACATAAGTGGTAGAAGTCATAGACTTCTAAACCATCTGCGAATTTCTAGACAACGAATCCCTCCAATAACAATTTATGTACTTTTTAAAGATTTTAATCGATCGCCTGAGCTTCGTCTCGTCTAATAAATAACAACAATAATTGACATTAACAATAATGACAAATAAACCATGTAATTACACTCCCGTTACTTGAATAGCTGTTTGAGAAAAGTTGAGGGTACAAAGTACAATTCCGTAGACTGGGGAACTCGTTCACTCCAAACAAACGGGAGGGTTACACTCTTGAGTAAGGGACATATCTATCTCCGTACTGGCATGCTTCGCCCATGGTTAAACTCTGTCCCTATTTTTCTCTATGTAGCACAATGTTGAAGAAGCCCAGCTGTAGTGTTTTTGCCCATTAGTCCCAACGAAAACAAGAGCAGAAGACCTAATTGATGTTTGATGTATTAAATTGATGGAGTAAGAACAGTGAGCTTTTACAAATCACAAACAGACAGGTCACTAGAACAACATGATGCGGTACACAGGAGTCCGATCGAACTTTTTGGAAAATTCCAATGGGCGACGGATAGGAATTGCCATTCTAGTAAAGTATACGTACAAATATTGATGGAAGGAAGGTGAAGCATTGAGAACTGTAATTACTCGCTCACAAATCCGATACCAGATGAGGTCACCTCCGAAATAGCACTAGAAATGAGCTGAAACCAACGTCGAGTTTATCTATTACCACAAGATGTTACCGTTAGGTTTTGTCCTGTCAAGAGGTGGTGCCAATTTCCACATTGTCTATTCCAAGCAATAACAATCTAGACAATCTAGTAGTTGTAGCTAGTTTTTGTTAGGAAATTCTGACAGTTTCTGCTAATTAGGCAAACATTTTTCGGCAGAATAAAGCTCGAAGAGGAAGTTTGGGCTTCCTGGAGAGACTCGGATCTACTCTTCGATTCGAAATTTGGAAATAAAAGGAAAATATATTCATACGGCATATAGCTAAGATGTAAGGCCAGAGCATTGAAAATACCAATAGACCTTTGAAAGGATTCAAAATTCACTAATGGGAGCGGCAATGAAGAAGTTAGTTTTCTTCATCAGTGTACAAGGAAGCAATTAGGTGTCCATCAGCCTCCTCTTAAGTATCACTGGTGGCGGTTTTCCCCAACCTGTTTTTTGCACTAAGCTCGCGTGTTGCTCGCACTTTTGAGGATGTGATACGACTAGGCGACCTGAAAAAATAAGCCTTGACCATTGTGATGAGCACGTCCTTTTGCTTATACATTGGGTAAGGCTGGGATTCATTAAACGATTATTGAGCAAATAAAGATGTCTCATGTCAATATTTATCGTACAGACTACGTTTATAAGTATGACGATCACCACTCATTCGTGTAGCAGTTATGGGTGATCTCTAGGTACTAACCAACTTTTCTTCCCTAGTCATCTGACAAAATCTCATACAGGGTGCGCCTTATCTCCCGCGATACGAATAGCTGAAGTCCCGCTTTTCCTTTCCAGAATGTTACAAAACCTTCTTTCTCAATAGCTAAAGAAAGGCAACATTTGATCTACTTGGAATTCAAAATATTTGAACCGCGTGGATTCCTCCGATCTTCAGAATTCCTCATTATTTGTTCTTCAGATTGGATCGCTGTTGAAAAATTTCAAGAAATCTGGTGATTTTTATGTAGTGATTGAACTTCGTAGGGATTGAAACGTTCGTAGGTTCTCTCAGATGTAGACCAGCAGGAACATTCGAGCGGTATACTTCCTCTTTACTTTAATTTGACAACGTTCCGTGCTAGATGTTCAGTTTTCACTTGAATTCAAAGGAAAACCTCCGTATGTTAACGTAATCCGTATCCCTCCTGGGAAAAAATCCAAACAGGAAGAAGTAATTTCTAACGTAATAAAATATTATTGACAATTCAATTATCACAAAATGAGTTGTTGGAAAAAAATAAATAAATAAACTGATTTGTTTGGCATTACATATTTTGCTCTCGCTCACTGACACCACAGGGCTCTCGCTCAAATGTGTATCAACAGTGAACGAACGAGAGCTCTGGCATGGGAAATGAATACTATGAGGATTATCAGAGCCATTTTCTGGAAATAGAGTGACTCAATAAATGCGAAAATGATAGCGACTTGCATCCTTGCTCCAAAAGAAAAGAAATTCAAAAACGTTCAAATTACGGCCTGTAGTTTTCCTAACATTTCACTAGGGTTCCACACATCATGAAGGAAATTTATCACAGGCAGTACAGGTTGCGAGGAATTCCTAGTATACCACCGTATAATCGTTCTTCGATTACGTTCCGTGACATAAGTTCGTGTTCACTTAAGGTCATGGAACTTTGCGCTATTAAGTACAACACAGTTGAATGACCTATTAATTATGTAACCGTGAGATTGCTATATCACCACCAAGTATGTACATTGATGTTTCACGAAGAAAACAACTACGAATCGCCAGGCCCACCTCGTTAGTTTATTTGGCAAACGTCCATTTACTTGAGAAGTGAATTCCAAACATCACTGTATAGAATTTGTGTTTGTGACAGTCACTCGTGGGGAATTAAAAATACATGGACCAGACAAGTGAGGAGATGGCAAGGTGTAACTCCCGCCCACCTCCTCCCCCCCCCCCCCCACCAAAATAAAGGCGAAAAGTTGGGAGCGTTCACTTTGATCGTGCAGTTCGAAAACATGGGCAATGGCATTAGTAAGCATTCGGAGACGGGGCTGCTGAAGGTGAACATAAACATTTGGATTACCCGTGCGGCAACGAAGGCCAGGGCATACAAAGGCTTCGAGCTAGGGATGAGCCAGGGATAGCATCTTAACCCATTAAACGGAGGTATAGGCTAGAAAGCGTCAAGGAGCGTTTTGAATCTCTGCAAAGAACCAAAGCATGAATAATCTCCGTATTACCAAAGGCTTTCTCCCCTTTGTAGCATCTTGTGGACTGTAGAATTTGTGACATTCACTTGTACGCGGTGTATGTAGTGACCGGTACATGCGGGCAACAGCAGAAAAATGGGAGCCTGAAGGTTTGTTCTTGATTGCCCAGGGAAGGGGAGTGAGTCTTCATTGACGCGCTTATAACAATGTCGTACTGACCAGGAGGTAGAAGACGTTTGGTGGCTCAGAGCACAAATCCGAACCTCTCTCCACTTCCATGCCTCTGAATAAGTTTTTTGACGAAAATTTAGGCCAGGAATAAGGAATGTCACCTACCAACTTTGAGCGAGCGGAAGCATACAGCGCTGATTATCAATAATGGCCAGATTCAAAAATCAGAAAACATAGAGATGTCTACAGAATTAAAATAGTTTTAGCCAGTTATCAAAAAATACATTAGGAAGTATAGAACACTGAAGCACTTAATTTAGTACTCTGCGAGGACACACGCGGAGATTCGTTCAAATGATGCAAAACTTCTCGAGGAGCTTGTCGAGCCTGTCCTTATTTGCAGAAATACGGACTTTGCACAAGCAGTGAATGAGTGCTGCCTCACTGTCCTTTTCGGTTTCTTACATGACATCTTGAAGGGAAGTCCCCTTATCTCGTATCTCGTACGGCAAAAGCTTGTGAAAATTCGTCAATCGAATTTATGATACATTGGAAATTATCTTAAACACAGAATATACATCAAACGAGTTTCTCCGAGAACTGGAGGGGTAAAGATCATGCAACTTATTTCGTATTGCAGGCTCTGGAATATTGGAGTACTGAAATCCTCGACGTCGACCTAAAGAAAATGAATGAGTTTCGGGGATATTGCGGCTGAGTCCATTTCTTAAGATAACTTGATCAAATTGGACTGATCAGAACCATGACAACAAGTAGATTGGCTCTCCTTCATACCTTATATACATGGCGTAGTGACGATAACGGGCTTAGCACTTGATGTGATTTACCAAATTATCACCTCGTGACACAATATTTCGTCGATGTTTCAGTTATTTATAAATGAGTGAATTTGTCAAAGCCTCCATTTCAGGTCCTAGTAACGTCATCCCTTTTGGGTTTACGTCGTAATCAGCTGTTTGCGTAGTCGTAGGTCTGTTCTGATTTGTAGTCTACATCCAGTGACAACACGACCGCGTCTTTCGGGTGGTGTTTGTCTGCGCATCAGCCGAAACAAGTTGGAGTCGTCCACATGTTACTCAACGAGAAACATCCTAAAAGACCTGTCTCGTGACCGGGTTCGAATATCTATCTGGACAGTGGTCTTTGGATTGTGTCGTCGTATTGGGATCGTAAAAACGATGAAGGGTATGAATTATGCAATTCTTCTCTCTCAAGTAGTAAATGATGAGAAACAGAGAAATCCAACAACACAATTACTATATAGGGATTACCTACTGTTTTTGTTCTAGAATTTGAACGCCTCGGATTTGGCAACTTGTGGATTCTGCAAAGTGCCACCGTGAACCTGTACTGGTCAAAGTTGCACCAACTGTTAGGGTGGTAGTTAAATGGAGCGAAATGTTTTCTGAAAACTACATTGCAACACTGCAGTCAAAAATCCATCCAAAATCAGTATCATGGACCCTTCGACATCTTGTAGATGGAGAGTGACCATTCTCCTCAAAAATGTCACTGCGTCCTAATCCGAACTAGCGACTCAACCCGATTTTAGCTCCATTGCAGTTTTTGGACTATTTCTGTGCCAAGGAACACCATACCGAACGAAACAAGCGATAGCCCGATAGCGAAAAGCTTGTGCAGTGGGGCATCCATAAGTATGACTTCTGACTTCTGAAAATAAGTAGAAGGCAATTCATGCCATCGATTGGCAGTCACACTTTCGGTTCAGTTGCCCAAGTTCAGGGTCATTTCTAAGTAATCGATTGTTGCGTGGATCTATTAAACAAAGCGCCGTAAGGGGGCTAGAGCGGCTAAAGATACGCGGCGGCACTCATACACACCGTATCTAACTATGTGACACAGCAAAAATTCTCTAAATTCTTCATATGACCTGCTCAACCGCAATCCGTTGCAATTTTAGCTTCTTTAACCACATGAGACACATGGATGGAAATTGTCCCACCACCTAATAAATTTTTCTAAAAATCAAAAATTGCTTAATCCCTAACAATTCACATATCACTAAATTAGCTATAGATTGCTCTCCTAGGCAACACCAAACGCTTACGAAGAGAAATCCAGCAACACATTCACTAAAATGAAAAAGTCAGTGCATATTCCCAATGCATGACTATCCAGCACAGCAAAAAGTGGCGTGAAGCCCACTAGGCGAAATAGCGGTGAGCGACAACCGTAAGCTCCGCCTATCTGCTATGGGTATCTGAGCTGCAGGACGTCTGGCGCGACTCCTCGGCTGTCAGTACCGGCAGAGGGGTCCAGATTCGCTCCGTCCACCTGGTATACTATAGTATCGGGGTTTGCATCTAACTGCCTAAGCACAGACGTACACGGACTTGGATGTAATAAAGTTTCCAGGGTTTGTGATTGAAAGAGTTATTCGGAGAAATTGCATGGATAGTTTGATCAAGGTCATTTTGTTGATTAGTACCTATATTATACATCCGAATGGGTCTGAAACGAGTGTTCTGAATATCTTTAGTTCCTCAAAAGCTGATAGGCGGAGCTTATGGTAGTCGTTCGCGGCAATTATATTTTGCCTAATGGGCGCCCCAAAAAGTGTTCACATGCCCACCCTGTCAAGCGATGACACCTATTTGTTGGCTGTTACTAAAAAAGCCCAGCATTTAGCCACTGGCGGCAAACCATGAATCAGAGGAGAGGTGAGCGTAGCAATCTTTATGATATTGAGAGAAGCATATTAACAAACGGCAGAAAATTAAAATACGCGCATACCCATAATGTAAGGTTAGCAGAAATTTGCGCCAATTGTGATTAGGCTCGCAAATACATAAATAATAGCATAACATTATGCATAAAACTCCGTAGAAACACATATTCTACTATCACAGAAAACAATGACCAAAACAAGAGAAACATTGAAGAAAAGAATGGTTCACGTAAAGAATGACATGATTCAACCACCAGCAATAAGCATACGGGCGTTGAAAAGTTTGACCCTAGAACTCTCAAATGGAATGCTCGAGTGCTGTATCGTCAGTCGCCATACGTACGGTACAAAGAAGTCCACTGTGTTTTCGTCTTCCACGTACCTGAATAAATAATAATAGAAGCTAGGATCATCAATATCCAGTAGATTGTAATATGTACTATGGCGATAACATAAGGATGTGGAGCTTTGAGTACTGTGCCCGAAAGAAACGGTGTAGAATTCACATAAATCCAAAAAGAGAGACAAGATTAGCGACGCCTGGTACTCCTAATCGAGTAATGCTTCAAGGAATAAAAGATCGAGTAATACTTCCAGGAATGAAGGTTATCCTCTGTTGAAAAAGTCTGTTGTTGCATTTTGCATTTATCCGGGCTTTTGGTAGCGGATAACGGTGTGGATAAGGGAACAGTGGCTTCATTTCGCACAAACAGATTAATGCAATAAAGCAAAATGGATAAGCGGATACGGGCAATCCGCTCATCCCTGATATGTACAGTATGTCAGGATGGACTTGGCAATTTTCCCAACGTTCAAATTGGATAAACTGGTCGACGTTAATCAGTCCCGCTTGTGGTGCGCCAAGCATTCGACTTTATCTGAATATCGTAGAGGTAATAAATGCGTATGAACCCTATGCAGTGACTTCCAGGGGGCATCCGATGTACCAAATCAGTGCTTTATTTTTCCAGGCTCTGGTACCAACTCACCGACCCCCGAGGAATGGAAGGCTTGGTTGGCCTCGAGTGGGATCGAACGATCGACCATTACGAATCGTGATATGCGTATGTTAAATGTGATACCTCACGTTATCCTCTGGACCCTTGCTGATCGCTATTATCAACTTATCAACTTTGCTTCGCATTCCCTTGCCGGTATATTAGCAAAATTGACATTTTCCAGGAAAATCTCTACCATTTGTGGTAATTATAATGGTCCCACTCTTCCACTGTCTCGATTTCCCGGTTCAACAACGATTTCTAGGATAAATACCTGAATCGTAGTTCTGGAAACTTCGCCAGTCGATCCGTTGGTAGTACAATGGCTTCCTTTTCTATAATTTCCATCATAGTCGCTCCGTCACCAGCTCTGACGTGGACGACTTTCGAAGAGAAGTGTGATATTACGAGTGTAATGTTAGCAAGCAAATCCTTAAAAGACATGTCTTCATATGTATAATTGTTAGTTTTATTCAATTGAACTAATTATTAACTATTTGATCAACAGTTCAAGTTTAAGTTGATCAAGAGGGGCTGGGTGAGACAGGTGGGAGGGGGGGGGTGGGGTACCCAATCATCTCTCCTAATAACTAATCAACAGTTGATCTTAATAAAGTAGAGCTTACCTGGAACATCGGATGCTGCTGATATGAATCAAACAGACTACGGTGATACAACAATGTATAAATAAGATGCGGATTGTTACGTAGGTTGCCACAGAGTGCACTGTTGATGATTTCGAGTAAGGTGCGGATTCCTTCTTCCAATGCAGTAACATCATCGTGCTGAAAAGCATACAAGAGAAGTTTTTTAGCGCACAACTTGCCTCGAGGGTGTACATACGTAGCCAAGTGATTGCCCCTCGGTGTTCTCTTGCTCAGCAGCTAATCGCATTTGTTCCACCATTTTCACGTGGCGTTTCGTCAGCAGCTGAATCATCGAATTCCTTTGGATCTGACTGTATACAAAATGTGTTGAAATTACCTCTAAAAGGGCAATCATCTTCTGGCACACGATCGGAGAGAGATTCTTGAAGCAGGACGACATATTAGCAAGAGCTGCTAGACAGTTAGTATGTAGATAACGATCCTGAATATAAAAGAAAGTTAGAGGCAACACAAATTCGACTGTGTAACAAGTGATCTCATCAAATAACAACGGCTCTTGCACAATCAATCCTCTTTTGAATAAGGTAGCAAATAAAGTTAGCTTCCTAGTCGTAGACCAGGACTGCTATGGTTTGCATCTAAGCGCCATTAACTTTCAAAAAGCAAAAAAAGGAAATTTCAATGACTTTCAAAAAGCAAAAAAAGGAAATTTCAATTAAGAAAATGAAATTCAAATCTTAGTTTCAGGTTAAATGGAAGACAGTACGCTCTAAAAAACATACCCTCATACGAATGGCATTTTTATGTATTGTTCGTACAAAAACCATGACGCAAACGCCTCCTAACGATATTTCTCGAATTGGGCGATCACTTTCCAGCCAGTCAACATCGCGAATCATCTAGAACGGAAAAGTTAAATGGAAAGTAAGCAAACGGCAGGTAGGGACCAGATAATTTTATGCCAAATTTGAGGTGAACACACCGTTTCATGAATAATCTTGCAGAAGAAATCGTCTTCACTTAGAATAAGCATGACAATTAGAGACAGGTACATGTGGTGGGAATTCGACGATGATGAGGCGACGCCCTCATGAAGGATCTTGATGACCGGAACCACCTATAAAGGTTCATTTTTTCTCTGGAAGAAGAGTGTGGGTATTTTGTGCGATTTTCACTACTTTTTAAGCTTTGCACATGGGAAAACACTGTTTGTAGATGTTTTCTTTCCAGTCCGTAGATGGTTTTAAACACTTTGACAAAGTATACTGTACGCACTCTTCGCACCAGAAACATAGTAAGCGTTAAGCGGTATTCATGGTGGAAGCGCGTCAAATTTGACGCAGCGATACAGAATGCAGAAGAGGAGAAGAAAATTCTTGGCAGGATGCGAATGTTCCTGGTTTTGCCGTTGCGATGACCGCGCGATCAAACTGCGTTCTGATCTTCGCCGCATCGAGACATCGCGAAAACTTCGCGAAATTTCAGGCCAACACGTCAGATTTCACGCGTATCAACCATAAATAGCACCTTATCCGCCAAAGGATGTCATTTCAATCTACTGAACTCCTCATTTGATCAGAAAGATGCAGGAAGTGACGGGAGGCAAACATGCCACGACTCTCCTTCCTTGTTACAATCGCGACTGGTGCTGCATTGTCAACAACCACTACATGCATGTTTTCAAGAGTGATACGGGACACGTTGACAGAGTCGTGGAAATTGTGTAGGAAGCCGTGATTCCTCACCAGATATTTCTCCACAAACTATTTATTGCACTTCCCAGAGCATTTACACCGCATATGGAATCAAATGAACTATTCAAGCTCTGATAACTGTGCTGGACGAACGCAGACCAAACGACGTAATGGTTCGGGTAGAAACCCTAGCAGCAACGGTTGCCAGCTGCTGTCATCCTCCCCTCGATTGCTGCTCAATCTGTCGGCCTTTTAGCAGCAACTGCTGAGGGACGGCAGCAATCAAGGGGAGGATGGCAGCAACTGGCAACCGCTGCTGCTAGGGTTTCTACCCGAACCATTACGCCGTTCGGGCTGCGTTCGGGCTGCACAGTTATCAGAGAGAGAGAGAGAGAGAGAGAGAAAGAGAGAGAGAGAGAGAGAGATTACAGAAGTCTCATTCCTAAATAAAAAAACGAAAAAAATATAACTCACGAGATTTTCGAGGTTTATCCTTGATAAAACAAAGTTCCTGAAACCAGAGTTGCGGTGGAGTAGTAAGTAGAGCAGTAGCATGGGCGGTTCTTGACAGGCAGTAGCACAAAGACGTTCGTACAGTGCATTGTAATCCAGTTTAAATGTAGCCTTATCGGTAGTGAGACTGGATACTTCTTGAATAAATTATACTTTTTTCCACAGATAGAGAAAAGAGTCCACGATCCCAATAATAAATGAAAGCACCTTGCGAATTCTGGAATAAAGCTAGTGTTTCCTTGAAGGGATTACATCCCTTGGCAGGATGATGACACGCCAGGTTCAGGAGCAGAAGAATGCTCAAACTGCCTAAAGTTACTGGATACTCTTGGACATCCTCGGCATCACCATCCCCGCCAGTGGCAGCCTGTACCATTGACCAGAATGAGGCTGGAAGTAGGATTTTCCGCAAAGAGCTCTTCTAGGGAGTTAAGTTCATGATTAAAGTACTTACAGGCTATTCCTAGCACTATACTACCACCGTCATTCTTCTTCACCGGGTGGTATTCACTGTTATGAATTAAGTAGTTCCGTAGAAGCGTTTTCGTCAGAACCGCAGCTCGCTTACTACTGAATGAACATTTGCACACTCGCAGTAATAACCAAATAGAAGGAACAATACTGAGTATTGCATGGATGATGCACAGCTATGAATAATGTAATATATAGTAATGAGTAAATAACCGCGTTAAAGGCATTGTGTCATAAATCAGTAGGGAATGTCGTAAAAACCAAAATAAAAAAGTACTAACTATATCCTGGTCATGCTTTGAAGAAGACGAAACAAGATGTGGGACTAGCCGCATATGCGGATATACTCTGTTTGGAAACCATGACAGCTGAATATTATGCGTACTGCCAAGAGATTGCAAGTTTTCAGGCAGGTTAAGCACACGCATTAGATACGAACCTTCCCCAGCAGCGACCGTTTCGCATACCACAACTTACAACCTTTCATCCCATTCGCATCAGTACCTTTTCTGTAATAATGCTTAAGCCCAAGTGATAGACATGTATGTCTACAAAGAACAGCTGACTGTATTGCTTATCCTGGGAAGAACGCTTCAGCCTCAATTTAGGTCGAATCTAAGAGATATCAAGAAATCTATAGTGGAGTCGTTTTGACAGTGCGTTGTCCGCGGTAGCGGCCCCGCTGGCATTGGAGCACGCAGTGCGGTTGGTCAAACAGTTGACCCACGATGGATCCGGCTTCTTTGACGGGGTTTATCGTCTGTTCCCTTCTTCATTTGTTCTAAGAGCTGAGAAAGAACAATATAAGGAGAAACAAGCTACAAAACTCTTCAAAGATACTAGATCAATCATAGGTCAACTTTTTGACCGACCGCGCTGCGTGCACCAATGCCAGGGAGCCGCTGTCGCAGAAAATGCACTGTCAAAGCGACTCCACTATACATGCGAACCTCTACAAACCCCTACTTCAAACAACTTTCCATTGTGGAAGACGTACTCCAAGGAATGGAATCACTTAAGCAAGACCTTAAAAATGAAAATTACCAAGCGCCACTGATGAAGTAGGAGAACACCACGGATGTGTTGACCACAGTTTCGTTGTATAACTGTGAGCTGAGCATGGTGATGACACACTTCACGGCTTCGACATGTATAGCCATCGTGTTTTCACTGAAGTAATCAGGAATTTCATGAAAAATGATCGTCAAAAATAAGGTATCAAACAGCATAGCAATGACAGAGGAAGCGAGTATTTCTCCGAATATAATTACGCCTAATTAGGGACGAATACTGCAAAAAAATCACACTTATGAAATAACATGATAAACTTTGACATATAATGAAGTTCACTTTTTGTGACAAAAGTGAAAATAAGAAAAATATCATTGTATTGTGTGATGCTGAGTATTGATCTTCCACTGATAGTCAAACCCTCCTCTAGAAATACAGATGAATCTCCTTTTAGGCGTTTACGTTAGCAATTATTTGGTGATGTTTCAGAGGGCAATCTTGCCGACATGAGAGAACCTATTACCTATTACACTTCAGCGATACTTTAAACGAAACGGTAGGTTTGCAACCTACCGTTTCGTTTAAAGTATCGCTGAAGTATAAAAAAATCATGCAAATCAAAACAAAAGTGAAGAAATGTAATATTACGTCCAGATATTGAAATGGATAGTGAAATCAGAAGAATCAAACTGGGAAGATCATTAAGAAATGTGGTAGACACTCACCTTACAGGAAGATCAGCCAAAATAACTATCAGAGTGTCGAGTAGCTTTTCAGCAGTGTTACAGTATAGCTCATCAGAATCAGACTGGTTCTCAACTTCCGCTTAAAAAATTCTTCTCACCATTATTAATATGCAACAGAAACTTGACACATGTCATTAAGAACTCACGCTCCTCATCAGACGAGCTCGCAGATGATGAAGGCACAGAGGCAGAACTTGCAAAAACCTTGACAAACTCCGCTTCGTTCATTCTTTGCGTTAGGAATTTGCAGATATATCGCAGTATAATTAATGCATTAGCAGTTTGCCATAGGAATATTTTGCTGAAAAGGCTCACAATTCAAATGCTTGGAACAATGGAACCCTCAAACGTCAAAAAACTTTCTTTTCAAGTGATTATGGGGCAAGATGTGGTGAAAGGAAATTCTCCAGCCATAGGAAGGTACATATCGATGCTCCTATGAATCCAAAGTGACATTAAAAAAGTTCCCTAAGAATTCCTAGTTATTGAGGATAAACATGTAGAGCATGAATATGCTGAATTCTATGCACAGTACCCAGTTTTTGTACTTATGGCACCTGTATTACTGGAACTACACACAGGCATACAATTCGAATGGAAACTTCTTGGCAGTGGTTTATTGCCTTCACTCATGAAATGTTGCTAAGGATTGATGTCAGAATTTGAAATAAAAACCCTGTGCAAAGCATAAGAACATTCTGAGGAGAACAGCCCATATACATTCATACATGCATGTATGAGGTGTCAGTGATCCGGACTCGCTCACCTCACCGTTCCCATATTTTACGTCTTGGCACTCAGGTTCTCTCCACACCCTCACATAGCACTGATATAGGGTAGCTCATGCTACATGCGTGCGCCAGTCACGCATTAAACGCACGCATCTATTTGCGGAAGATTATCCATGGAGACAGGTGAACACGGCGTGCACATCCTACATGGAATTACCATGCGGTCGAGGCGATGCACTAAACGCTTTCACGCGTTTAGTGCATCGCCTACGCCACGTCACACCACGTATGATAATGCATAGGTGATGCGGCGCGGCTTAGCAGATGGGCGGTGAAGCGTGAGGCAAGAATTTTTGAGAAGGACTGTACATGAGCTGCGAAATGGTATATAACATGTGTTCACAAGTTTGTTCCTGGCATGGATCGATTTCCTGCCGAAGTACTGGAAAATGGAAAAGTAGGGCTCGGTTGGGAGGCCGTCATGGACGAAAGGATGAGGTTGGAAAAAAGTACGGTCCTATGTCCTATGGTTATAAGGTAGGGTGTGCTTCTTACGGCAGTGCAGAGCAGGAGTCCCGAGATGACCTGCATCCCCCTAACATTTTCGCCAAAGTTGACGAACTTTTCGCTACATTGATTTTTGTCGCCCTGCATTCGGCTCCAGGAAGAAGCCAATGATCTGAAACAGTTCTGAGGTTCTCCTCTTTAGGTACTCTTATGACGTATATAATGTCGCGAGAAAGGTTTTCTTCCCGAGGCTAAAAATCCTCGTGAAGTCAGGAATCAGGAAAAAATCCAAGGTATGCCAAATTTGCGCCCCTACCGAGCTCAAACGAAACAGCCTGGCTGAGAAGTACTTACACAATAGCCTATCACCTGAGCTTTCAGAAGATATACGACTTGTTGTCTGAAAGAGCCTCTATACCGCTGCCATTTCCGTCAAAGTTCCGGATTTTCGAAATTTGGAGCAATTTTTCAGGTTTCTCCGGAGAGCTCGTGAAATGGTACGGTCATAGGCGTACTCAGCTCGTGATTCTGCGCCGATTCGTAAATAACAGTCCCACATTTGGTTGCAGGAAACCCGGCTTCTGAAAAGGGAGAGACGGCATAACTGGCCGTCTCCACCATGGTGGCGAAACAGTGTGCAGAGTGAGGAGAGTTTTCTCTGACAGGGGAGACGGCCCGTTATGTCGTGTCCTCCCTTTCTGAAATCGGGTTTTCCACAACCAAATATAGGGTTCTTATATAGAAATCGATTCAGAGTGACGAGCTGAGTACACCGTCGGACGCACGCATCGTATTGTACAGCGGGGCGGGCGGGCTCTCACCGATAAAGCCTCCTGAACAGCACGTAGCAAAGTCCAGCAAAAACTGGCTTTGCAAAATTGCGATTATTTTTACAATTTTCGCAATCGACGTAGCAAATAACTCCTCTCCGTAGAGAGAGAAGAACAGCCTCAAAGAGGAATTTGAGGCGGCAAAACAGGAATCTTGCTCGATCTCATCCCACACCACCATGAAACTGATCCACATGAGGTTTTTGTTCATCACCGCATTTTAAGAACAAAAATGAAAGTTCCGTGAGAAACATATACGATCGAATCTGGAGTTGGATACCCACAGTAGTGGCGGGAGGCTTCTGCCTGGAAGTCCAAGCCTAATTCTAAGCCTATGTCAAGCACAAGCTTAAACTTGGACCTACGCCTATGTCTAAAGCCAGGGATGGGTTCCCCATCCAAATCCTTTTTCCCGAGACATCAAGGCCAGTTTCACTCAGAATGAGAAAAAAAAGAATAAAACCTGATGATTGAAATCGCACCCACTTCTCGTACTGCTCAGAAGTCTTCAGCTCAGTTGACCGACGGAGGAAAACCCTGATGAATGCCGCGAAATTTCCACTAGTTTGCGTATTGTACATCAACGACTGAAGGAAGTCGTTCAACGATTCATCGAAAGCTCTAGCCTCTGCACTAAAATCAAATTATGAAATTAGGCCACCCACAACGAAGCAGGCACTTTCAGAACGAAAAATGTCCACTCACGTGTCATAGTCATCGATCTTCAAATTGAATGATAAAAGAGTATTCCAAAACGGATCATTGTCAGAAATAGCCTCCTCGCCTGTTAACCTTTTTAAAGGTAAATTCTCAGCAATATTTGTCTCAGAACTGATTCTCCCACCCATACTGCTCCTGAAAACGGGAAAATACTCCTTCCTATATACTCGAAGGAAATGCCGTGCATCTAATGAGAAAATATTGCAGAAATTTGACAAATTTCTACAGGAAATTAGACGAACCATTAATTGAACGGGGCTGACGTGTTTGACCGACCTGCTCCAAGCACAATTCTTGACCCACTGCGATTCGGTGCCTGATCAGGGAAAATTGACGACGAGAACTCGCCCACTAGGGCGGAGCAAACGGATGAATGTCAGATTTTGAAAATTTTCGGTTTTGAACCCTTTCAGCTGTGCTTTCTATCAAAGTTAGGCTTTCTGACTGGTGCGATAGAATTCCATCCCTCATCTCCTTCCCTTTGGGTCAACCCCTGGCCATCGCCAGCAGCGCTTTTTTCACTTTTATGTAAGTATTCGAAGGAAGTGAAGTAATCAGGCGCAAATTCGTAAAATTATCCTGAAAACATGTTGCACCACGGCCAGTTCCACTACGGATTGAACAATTGAGCTCCATTGTAGAAGTATGTTTTAGTCCGGACGAGTTGCAGATCATCTCTCCGGCGCCAGGAATATTATTTGAACTTGAGGGCTTCCTAACTTTTCATTGCTAGATTCCATACCATGCCATTATCTTTTCTTATTTTCCTCTTTTCCTGTAAGTATCAATATTTCGGTCCGGATCCTAGTGCATATAAGCTCAAGAGCAATTCACTCCGGCTTCATCCTCACGTTTCAAAAGAGATGTAGCCTTTCACAGACTCTGCAGATCCGTTGTGCCGATTCGTTATTTACTATGTCTAACTAGGGCATAGGCTGTGAAAAATTTCCATTTTTCCACCTAGTGTGAACAATCCCGTTGGTACTGTTTCATCTTTGCTGAAGAGTGCAGAAGACCACTGGCTACTGATTTTGCATCTTCTCTCCAATCGTGCCTCAGATGGCCAGCAGCACTAGATTATTCTTCTGTTCCTCTCTCTTGGTGAATATTGCTTACGTTGTTTACGATTTTGTCTCATCCAATTTCGCAACTGTACTATTTTTCTGTCTTTTTCATGTGTTGTCCATGTTCTGCTAATTTGCCTCCATCGTTGGTCCATCCTTTGCAGGGATGGTCTCCAAAAGGCTCTATTGCACAGTCTGGCGAATTAATTAACGGATGACGTGCGCTCATATTATGATGTACCCCAGTAGGACAGAATCTTTCAGAGGATTTCCTTTTTGATTACGATGTTGGTAGTGGAACTGCTGATATGAGCCATGCCCATTCTTGGTGGGCGGCACTTAGTTACCCGAGATGTTAGGTGCAGCCGAGGCCTGCTGCATAGACCGCTCATAGCAAATATCCTTCCGCTCAGAACTATTCTTAGGTTCTCAGAGCACTTTAAGTTTTTTCTATCAGATGAGCCTTGGTGAAATCAAGGGTTCAGAAAGGAAAATGAAGTCTAAAAAGATTTATCATCGAGAATAGTCAAAAGTAAGGGAGAGATTTTTCAAAATATCGGGACTTTGAGCTGCTTTTAGTTGCTTCAGTCAGGTTTTCTCTAATTAAGGTGGTTTAATAATTTCATTTTATTAAATAGTTGCACATTTTCGTAAATTTCTGGGTCTTTCGCAAATGAGCACAGAATCCCAGAAAATCGATGATTTTGTAATTTGTGAAAAGATGAACTGGTGAAAAAGAGTGGCCAAGAACAATTTCATCACTCCACAGGGTAATTTATACCAGCTGCGTGCATCAGTCGCACGCATCCATTTGCTAAGGATTTTCCATGAAGACCGGTCAACACGGGCCGTACATCTGTATATATAAAGTAGAATGTATGTGTGTGTGTGTGTATGTATGTATGTTCCTTATAGAAATCGCGGAGGGTTAACCGATCGGGACCAAACTTTGCACACATACCCATCAGAGGCCGGCGGAGGTTTTAGGATACTTCGTGTCAGGCATTATCGATTGATTTATCGATTTTATTGATTTTTCGCTACTTCTGCTCAGGGGCGGCGAGGACAGGTGTGCTGGGGTTTCTCAATGCGCTGAACACGAATATGATAACCGTTTTGCACCAAATGTCGATTTATCGATTTTATTGATTTTCCGATATTTTTGCCCGACAGCCGGTTGGGACAGGTCTACTGGGTTTCTCAATGCGCTGAACACGAATATGATAACCGTTTTGCACCAAATATCGATTTATCAATTTCATTGATTTTTTTTCGATATTTTTGCCCGACAGTCGGTTGGGACAGGTCTACTGGGGTTTCTCAATGCGCTGAACACGAGCATGATAACCGTTTTGCACCAAATATCGATTCACCGATTTTATTGATTTTTCGATATTTTTGCCCGACAGTCGCTAGGGACAGGTCTACCGTGGTTTGTCGATGCGCTGAACACGAATATGATGAAAATTTTGCGCTGAATTTCGAATTATTGGTAAGATTTTTCGTCCACGGGCCGGTGAAGACGTGTCTACTAGGATTTTCCATTGCGCTGTACACGAATATGACAACTATTCTCCACGGGTAAATCGACTCAGTAACTTCTTTTGCTCTTTCTCCGCTTTTGGAAAGGGACAGGGTAACATTGTGTCCACTGGATCAATCGAAGACGCTCAACCCTAATTACGAATATGGCAACTGCTTTCCATGAAATTGACACTGAAATAACAGTACTAACTTTTCGATTACGGTTACATGAGCCTGCTAATATGTTTACCTCCAAAACTATAGGCATCCGCAATGAATTTGTCGGCACTAGCAAATGTCCTCATTGGTGTGAAATTGCCGGGGTAGTAAAACACCCGAGCGAAGCCGGGTATACCGTCTAGTCCTCAATGAAAAGAACGCGTGGCCGCCGCGAGGCCATAAACGCGTGCGTCTGAGCTGCGACTGCTATGCGACTGGGCCCTATTCTTCATCATATAGACGCACGCGCGTCAGTCGCACGCATCCAGTATAAGTTGCCCTTATCATGACCATCACTACTTAGAGCACTGCATTGATGTCTTAGTGCCGATAGCAACTGCAGAGGGCGCTCGCTTCTCTTCGTGCCAGATGCCATGGGTAACTAAGGACCCGCACCCCCCCCCCTCATTCCTTCTTTACATTTGGTTGACTCTGCTCAGTTTCCTTTCTTCTTCACTTGTTCTTTGTTACATCTTGCTTATTCCCAGCATTTGCCTTTCATTCACCTCCACTGCTAGTCTGGAGAGCGCAGTTCCCATGCAGATTATTAGGTTTGTGTTGGTGGCACGATTAAACCAGTACTGTCCACACCGATTTTCACTTCATCAAACACCAATTCACTGCCCTTGTTCAGTTTTACGGACATCTCCTTGTTTAGCTTGTTTGGCATACTGCTACGAAATTGATCTCAGTTCCTCAGATAAGTTGCTTTGTGTTGCTTCAGAATTCAAATTCTTTTTTCATTGGGTTCATGCCTATGGAACGTTAACGGCTTTCTATCGTGAGATCCTTAGGCTCCGCTACATTTCTCGAACAGAATAGCTGCAGCTACTGCCTTCAGCTCTTGCCTCCAGTGCGTTTCGGCCATCTTTTTTGCTAAAGGGCTGCGCAGGTCTGAGAATCGTTGTTTTGAAAGACCATGCCGAAGACATGCAAGGACAGCGCTTTGGTGGTTGCTCAGTTTAGGAATCACCGCAAGACGGGAACACCGCCTAGTCAGTCCTCTCAAGCCCCAGCGGCACATGACACCATCCACCATACTGGGCTGGGATTCATGCAACGATAACCAGACAAAGCAGCGATGGTCATCATAGGCCGAATTCCGGCGTGGCCGTGGCCAGCCACATTTGGCCAGCCAAAAGTCGGGGGAAAATTCTAATTTCAGTAGGAAAACGGCAATATCGTGCAAAATGACATTCATAGTCGTGCTTAGCACCTCAAACAACCGGCTATGTGAAGTTTCAGAAAGTTCTCTAAGATACGATACCTACCGTACACCTACTGTAGTCCTACTAAAATGTGGTTATTATAGGAATTGGATGCGATTTCAGTGTACAGCACTTAAAATAACCACTCTATGCGAAGTTTCAGCAAAATTTTTCCTGAAGATTCTGGCCACATTTGGCCGCCTTTCAAAACGCGGCCAAATGTGGCCGCTTTCGTGGCCATTAATGGCTGGCTACATGGCGCCGGAATTATATACGTTTTCCACCACTCACCGTAATTTCCCATAACGGAGGTATGATACAACATGAATGCGATATTTGTGTTTAGCACATCGAATAACCTCTACATGCGAAATTTGGGGGAATTCGGTGAGATTCCTCATCAACAGTGTATATGTCGGTGGCCAAATCTGCCAGAGGTCGCTGGCCGCTGCCACGCCGGAATTCGGCCTATTGGTTTCCTACAAACCATGTAGTGCTGGGAGAGGCAGATCGCGGAAGTTGGTATGCTAGCCTTGTTTTGCTCGGTTATGCATCCGTGAATCGTAGCCCTGGGGTCCCCTATGAAAGGTCATAGGTTTTACCTTGTAAGCCTAATCCTATGCTTAGGTATGTTGAAAATTTTGGGTCCTGAATGCGGAGTAGTGCCCTTTGGGCACATGTTACAGAAGCCGTCAAGGAAGCGCTTCATGCATTTTGCTGGGATGTGTTCCTTATGCATCTTATTCACCAGACTGTGCCCCGTCAGACTATTGTTTGTTTCGGTTGATATCCCACAGGCTTTTCGAGCAGCGCTTCCATACTTTTGTAGATGTTGAAAAGTGGGTGGAGGAATGGATCGAGTCGGTCGACGAGGCTTTCCACCGCTGCGGCGTCGGTCTTCTCCCACAAAGATGGGCAAAGGTTATAGCCAACGATAACCAACACTTTGATTGATGTATCGGCTTTGTTTCTGTTTCAATGAAGACTCAATTTTGCTCAAAAAAGGGCGGAAACTGTCCACATACCTAGCAACAATTGGGAGTAGTTCAATACCCATACGAGCCCCACCCCTCCGCTCTCCAAACAAGTTTCCACCTCCTCCACCCTCCGACTGTGACCTCACCTCGAAAATCTATCGTCACTCTTTTCACCCTGTGCACGGGTAAAAACGGCAAAGTTAGCAGTAAAGGAGGCTCATGCTGAAAAAAAAACACCTCTCCAATGGCTTAAATCAATTAAGGAAAAGCTAATAGGCTTCATCGTGTTTGTCATTCTATATTTACGCTGATCGTTGTCGTTTATGTACTATCACTCACCCTCACCTATTGTTTATGTTTTTTACTCATCGTTTCCAGAAATCGTAATGAGTACTCCTGAAAGACTCGATTATTGAAGAAACAAGAAAACAGGAAAAGGTAATGATTATGAAAATACCACTGGTTCACGTTCAAAGAGGGTTTGATTTCAGCACATTAGACGGCTACTTCCACCTGAGGTGTCGGTGAAGATGGCATCGCAGATGATGAGGTCAAGTGTTCCCGTTCAACAAATGGCCCCACAACCAATACTTCCTGGAGACCAGGACGCGATAATCCGTACGTTGAATGACGTTAATCAAGGTGACGAAAGCAAGCTTAAAGCAGTACAGGTGAGGTTGATAAGTCTTCACAATCGTACAACGTGTGAGCTTAGGCACGCAATTCTAGGATGCTTGGAATATGTTCGATATGTTCAATGTTACACCAACTTTTGATCAGTTCTTGGAGAGTCTAATGCGAGCGTTCATGAAGTTATTCAGTGAAACTGTCCCGCAGTTTATTCAGGAGAACAACACACAGGTGAGGTTTCAGTTTTTATTTTTGCTATAATGCATCCATAATGATCCGTCTTTTATTTGCCTTGACATCTACGCTATTTACGCTGTATTCGTGTTTGCACGTAACCCTGCGGTAAAGACTAGCGACACATTCCATGGCAGCTAGGTGCAGATGGTCTCGGGGTCAACGTTAAGTCCTCATTTTCACCCGGGTTGCTCCTGTAGATATAGGAAGTAGCATCTTCTCCCCATTGGCTATAGCTTTCAATTCATTGCTTCCACCTCTATTCTACCGATCTTTGAAGAGGTGTTCGAATCTCCAATAACTCTTTTTTGTAATTTTGATCGTACGGGACTCGTTTTCATTCGAGACCACCTTTTCTTCGACAACCCCTCCCTCCTCCATCCCTTCTTCTAAGAACGCTGTTGCTGTGATTATATTTCGACCTTAGCTGTTTTCCTATGCTTTTGTATGAGATTAGACATTAGTTCTCACGCGAAAAGTAGTGCATTCAACAGCTTTTAAAAATTGCAAAGTAGATGGAAATTTTGGGTTTTGCAGCAGCAAGTTTTTTTTTTGCTGAACATGCTCCCGGTGAGCAAATTTGGAAATACTTCCAACCAAATACAGGGATTTTTGGGGATCTCGTCGTAGGATCACGTCCTTTTTTTAGACTTTGCGGAAGGCGATGTTGGAGATGATCCTTAGGACGTCAGCATATGAGCCAGTGAAGCAGATGTCGAAGGAGATTCAAAAGCAGATGATGCGAATAATCGTCTTGGAAAACGAGGAAAATGCTATTCTGGCCATCAAAATCCTCGTTGATCACAGCAAGATTACGCGAACTCATCTTATTCCGGAAGTAACTTATCGTTTCTCACTAACGTTCTTCATTCGGCTGATGCTGCTGAGACATATTCCTGTCGCTGTTTAGGTCTCCGTCATGCTTCAACACTTCAAACAATGGATAAAGTGCATGTGCAGCTGTCTTGTTAGACCTCACACGTTTGATACAATAGATCTCACACATCCGGCTGTTCAGTTACCAGAGGAAACTGTGATCGAAACTGTACATTTTTATTGTTTATTACGGCAAGTTTATGTTCTATATCTGTATTTGTGCTTTTTAGTACCTTCAACAGTGTTACTACGTGCAGTCGGTTATGTTGTATCCGCCGAGTGGTGCTATGGATGCGCCGGTATATTTTATTTCTAGTTCAGCTGTGGATTCCACATGTGGATCTACACTCGCTTTGTTTTTTTTTTCAGAAATACACCCTTATTCCACGGGCGAGTCAATCTTTAAAAACTTTTCAAGAGATTCCAATGCTGGTAATATTCTTGTATCAACATCATAAAGCAGGAGTTCAAGCGGAGGTGACATTTTTCTTGCCTCTTTCCTCATACGTTTCTCTCAGGGCTGTCAACGCCTTTAGTACAAATAAGATTGTTATGTAGGCTAATTTTATTTGAGAAATCTTTTTCCAGGCAATGGAATTTCTTCTTTGTTGCCTCGATTTTCTAAGCATACAGATATCTAGTGAACAGAAATCTGATGAGAAATACAATAAAACTCTTGCGGACGAATTTTACACCGCACAATCAAAGATGCTTGCTTATCTTAGTATCATGGGGAAAATACGAGAGGTAAGCATACAGCAGGACAATTTTGTATTCTAGACTCCAGCTGCCTTTCTGCAGTAAGTGGGTCAGATGACTTTAAATTAAAAAAACACTAATTTTTCTTTAGTTTATGGAGCAAATACTGGCAAACGGCGACAGATTCATTAATGGTGTTCTGAGCCTCTTGGAGCAGTGCCCTGCTGAGTTAATTGTAGTTAGAAAGTGAGCACTTTGTATAGAAAGCTTCCTTTAGGCATTACTTTTGAAAACCCTCGTTTTCAGGGATGTGCTGATCACCCTCAAGTTCTTCTTTATTTCGGACCTTCGCCCGAAGTTTATTCAGCTTCTGCCTCGTCTACTGTCTGAAGTTGCTCTTATAGGGTCTGGGTATACAGCAGTGGATCACCTCAGGTTGGAATAAAACTTGGAAGCACACTTTTCTCGAAATTTTGTTCTCAGATTTGTATCGTAGGGGTTATTTCTATCAAACCATGGCTGATTTCCTTCATCATGTTCGCGCATCTCTTTCCTTCGACATGCTGGCACAGTGAGTCTTTCATGTTAGCACGGCATAATTTCCCTTCTTCATTCGTCCTTTCTCAGTGTTGCATTCGTCTTCTGCCGTGAAATGCATGACAATCTTCTACCCTATCAGGTGGGTCATTTATAATATACTCAAAATATAGAGACAATCTTAAATCTGCTCTCATTCCAGATACAAGTTATTTGTGCGAGAATGTTGAGCAGCGTCTTGGAAGGGCTGACAAAGCATGCCAAAGAAGGAGAAGCGGTAGGTTTTCGAGGATAGGCGACGAAACAGAAGCATTCCATATTATTCGATGACGATGAAATACGAGTGAGCAAGTGCATGATTCCTGTACCAAATTATATTGCTTTTCAGACTCGCGATTTAATTCTGATGATTTTGGAAAGCTTAGTGGTAAAGCTGAAGATGATAGCTGTTTATCATCTACCACTACTGTTCAAGCAACATGGGGCTGAGATAAATTATGACTACAAGTCCTGTGACCGAGATGGGTTCGTCCTTTGATGTGTTTCTAGTTCTTTGATGATTTCTGTTGAGGTGATCTCGTAATGATGTGATTCTGCATGAAATCATCACATGAAATGTTCAGATCCGACAATGCAGAGGATGAGAAAGCATCCGATGATGTTATTCGCGAAGAAGTCCGTAGATGTTCAATTGATACGGCTCCGGAGATGGAAATTGGACCCGCAGGTTGATATACACATTCTTTTGAAGAGAATTTGACCTGTAGCATTCGCTATTGTTCCCCTCGATATAGATCCACCGCAACCTCCTGCTCCTGCGATACCTGTACCCAAGGAAAGCGGACATAGACAGTCAAGTCCTAGCACGATTCTGACGCAGATGTATACCATGAATGCTCCACCAATTCCGTTGACTGAAGCTCGCACCATCGTGAAGTTCATATTGCTGGCTTGCAAGATGGGAACGACAGCTCTTGCTGGAGCTAACAGAAGTTCACGTGAGCTATTTGTTGCTTCCATTGCATTGCATCAATCACTTATTGTGTCGGTATTTTCGTGAATATAAGGTCTTCCCTCTAAGCAACTCTCTTTCTGGTGAAGCCTGCTCTACGGCCACGTCACCTTTATACCTCCACTTCTCCGAAAACTGAAACTTCTAAAAATCATGATTGTTGAAAGATTAATGTTTAAAATTGTGGTTTTAGCACTGTAGAAAGATTTATTACATAGTGAATTTGTCTTACTGAAATATTTAGAATAGTCAATTTGACCAACTGAAATTTTTAGAGTCGCCCCCGTTGGTCCGCGAGAGGGATATTTTTGAAAGGATGTTCAAGTACTGTGTTCAGTGTCTCGACGTGTACATGATCCCTTATCCGCAGCCACCCTCGCGTGTACAAGTACCGAATAGGTTAGATGTCCAAGAACGTCAATCTACCAAATGTAGTTGTTAAACTTATTTTTAGCGTCCCGGGCGGTACTAGGTCTAAGGAGGAGAAAGATGCGTTGGACGCTTTGGCATCCTTGGTAACTTTTCCTCTATTTTCGCAAGAGAGCTCATGTAGACTCTACGGATTCAAGTGTTTCATTCAAATCCCTTTCGTTCTAGTTTACAATGCTGAATTTGGATGTTTTTGGTGAGATTTTCACCAAGTACATGGATTTCTTCGTTGTTCGAATGGCAAAGTGAGTTTCTTTTTAAATTGTTCGAGAAATAATGAAATGCTATGTGAAACGAAATAACGAAAGAATGAGAAATAGCAAAAAACATGACTGGTATAATTCGATGAGCTGATGGTTTCCTTAGGTAATGTTGCGGCCTGACCGAACCTCATCCGCATCAAAAATCTCAAGCGTTTATCGATGTCTGGATGTAGCCTCTGGATACGTCACTGAGAATGCAAATCGGATGCAAATAATTATGCTGGACCATTGAAAGGGACTGTCAAGGGTCTAGCTCCCTCAATTCGATGGAATGTTTTTTTGCAGTGCTGCAATTTGCGAGCTTGATATTATTAGGTTGTGTAGAAATCCGAACATTTGGACGCGATTGGTCCGTTGGATGCATCTTCAGCATCGGTCTGATTCTTAAACACCCTGCCCATGAGAAGATTTCGAACGGCTTGAAAAAAATGCTAATCCGTCCGGCGACACGTCTGATGAGTATGCAGATAAGGCAGTATTCCATAGCGAGGATCTTTCAATTTCTGGAGCGTTTTTTCGTAAAAAGTTATGTCTGGCACTATTGCGGAATAAGATCAGACCTTTCTGTCGACCACTGCTGACCTTGCATGCTTCTTTTCCCGGGTTCCGGAACTCACAACGTAACATTCCTGCGGACACCATACAGTTCCTTTCTTGCAGCTTCGGAAAAAGTTTCAGGGGCTCATCTTTGTTCGACCACTGCGAGGAATGTCTGCAGTTGTTGTAGAGGAGCCACTTCTCATTGCAGACCACGATGCATTCAAGGAAAAGCTCGTTCTTGCTCCACAAAAGCAGCTCCTATGAGATCTGATGGCGCTTGAGCCTCTGTTCAGCGTTCAATCCATGGGACACCAACTTATCCATCTCTATTAAAACACGAGAGACCATTAGATGAGCTTCAAGAAGACAAACAACAATGCATACATTGGATGAAAATTACACAGAAAAACAGCGAAATAAAATTGATGTTCGAAAAAACGCAATTTATTTTTACACAATCTAATATATTTGGGAACTAACCTGCTATTTCCGTAACTATGTACCAGTTCACAGTAGTTCACTTTCCAGAAATCTCCCCTTGCAACTGGCGTGTAACGCATTTCTAGTCCGTGCGGATGTCTCGTTCAGATTTGGTTGCATAATTGTTAAGTATCTCATGGATCGCCTGCCATCCTTAGCAGGTTTACTTTTCGTGCTATTTGATCCTTTCTTCTACATACTTCCCTCCTGAACAGTGTGCCTAATACAGTGATGAATGACGTCTCGCAACTTTATGTAAAGTTGTTCAAAATCATATTCTCGGCCATTGGCTGTCAAAATTCTGCCAGTCCAGATGGAGAGATTATGTTGAAGGTTTGTTTTTACTTTAAAATAAGCTTGTTAGATTCTGAAATAGTTCTTCTACTTTCAGCCATATTTGCCTGAACTAATCCGCAAGTCGATGGAATACGCACTGTGCGCTCGAGATCCCATCAACTACTTCATGCTTCTGCGCGCACTGTTCAGATCTATCGGAGGAGGCTTACACGATATACTCTATTCACAATTTCTTCCTCTGCTGCCTGATCTCATGTTGTTTTTCAACAAACTTCAGGTATCTTTAGGTAGTAAGTATAATTATTCAATCCCATTTCTATATAATTTAGTGGTGCGATCATCGCCAAATGATGCGTGAACTATTTGTCGAACTGTGCTTAACGGTACCTGTGCGATTATCCACTCTGCTTCCACACCTTCCGCTGCTTATGGAGCCGCTTGTTTGTGCCCTCAATGGAGGACCGAATCTAGTGCAGCAAGGTTGGGCTACTTTACCTCTTCGACTGCTGCAGGCTCAAAAAATATTCCATGAACATTCTGAATATTTGATGAACCCTTCTGAGCCTATCTCAGAATAGCTTTTAGGATTGCGAACTCTTGAGTTATGCGTGGACAACCTGCAACCTGACTTTTTGTTCGACAACTTTTCTCCTGTCCGTGGAGGCATGATGCAGGGTACAACTTTGCATTTTTTTTTTGTTGAGTTGGCAGCGTACTGTTTATCTACAAATTTTACTCCTGATTTGTGCTATTCATAACGAAATCTGTTGCTGTTTGAATCTTGATTTGTAAATCATAAGGTTCTGTCCGAAAGTTTTATACAGCTGCTATAATAATGGAACCTACAGCTTTTCTTAAGGATTGTACAAGGTGGTCGGCAAATCTGGAGACCCTCTCTCTGTTGCAACCGCCGTACGCGTTTTGGGGAAGTTTGGTGGCGCAAATCGAAATATGTTCACAGAGCCGCCGGTGATTGTTGTAACCTTTCAGTTTAAGCTCTGTATGCTTGTGTAAGATACGGTCAGACTTGTAGTCCCCCCTGTAAACTGCTTGAAATCTTCAGAATTTGAAGTCCCGACCCAAAGGGGATCATCCGCCGTATACAATTCGCGTGGCATTTGACCGACCCAACTCATCACAGACATTTTTCTCAACCATCTATGGTGACATTGCTCTCACGGAAATTGTTCGAACTGCACTGAAACAAATGCGGTCAGTAAGAATTGTAGTTGAAAGGCCATGAGGTTGTAAGGCTTTTTTTAAATCTATTTTATATTTTTATATTTATATATTTCCAAAATGTCAGGTTGGATCCGACACATGCGCACTACTCGCCGCAGGTACGCCAATACGCTATGGAGGTGAGATATTTTCTCTACGTACCGTATGTTTTGGGAGAGATTGCTTTCATATTCCAGCTCGCTCGTTCGATACTACTATGCAGCATAAGTCCCATAGACCTCACGGAGGAGTGGAAAGCCGGGCTGAAAGATCTCTTCAAAAATCAGTTCAAGGTAGAGTTTATGCTATATCCTATGTGGAGTATATCATTCTCCACCGGTAGTTCTTGGATACTTCTTTAGTGCCTAACTGTAAAGAACTCGGTTATGCGTAGCTGTTACTATTTCGTCATCTGAAGTGTGTTACACTTCACGTAGAAAATAGTAGCTCTTTAGCCTGAAATATTTTTCGATTCTAGTTTGACAACCATTTTATCGTATTGACACCGTGATATTTAGCGACTTAACAACTCTCCAAACGGCTGTACAGCCTATCGGTGCACACGAGAAGGTGACCGTGCTATACACTCCGATGCACTTATGATTCTGTTCTGTCAGTTCCTTTTCTTGTTTTTCAGTAGACGTAATTTGCGTTGAGAAGACGCGTACTCGTTGCAGGTGGTATCGTAGGCAAGGATTTGCGCAGTAAGTATATCAAGTTCTTCAATACTACTATTCGTTACCTGACGTTGCAAGCACTGCTTGAATTCACCGGTGAGCCCTATCGCTTTATTACCTTACCACTCGGTTGTTGTAGAATTGGAAACATATGCGGCCAAGTGTTTATCTTTCAGATCTTTTTCTGTTCAGACAATTCAGTGTGAGTTGCTTTTGCATTTATTTATGACTTTTCCAGGGCGTGCGGCTTTGATGTCTCTGGATCATCCTGCCCAGTGCATGGATGGCGGCATCTTGGTAGATACCATTGTCACTGCACTTTCGGATTCTACTAAGGACTTTTGCCAGTCGGCGATTGTCGGACTTCGTCACATCAATGACGTATGCAGAGTTGTGATACCAGATTTGGAAATGGTTTGTTTTGATAACACTTTCATCCTTTTGAATTTTTTCTCGAATTTTATATTTTGTATTAGTGTTTATTATTTAGATGCCTCTGATACCTTTTGTGCGTTATTTGGTAGAGAGTGTTAGCGCACTGTGCTACGCATCTTCGTGGTTCGTGAGACTTGGAGGCGCTAGCGGCCTGATGTACTTCATTGAGAATTATCCGGATTCCGTGGTTTTTGCGAATATGAGTGAATTCATAGAAAGTCTTGTCGAGGTTGGTGTCGGCCGTCTGTGCATTTTTCTGTATACCGTCATTTTCGCTGCGTTATGCTTTCGTATTAGGTGCTCGTTGGTATGACTGACCAAGTTTCCTGCGGTGCTGTTGACATGGCGGTAGGAGCCATTGAAAAACTGCAGAGGCGATGCCTCACTGGCTGCAAACTGAATGACCCAAAGGTATCAGTATTCATGAACTGTGTTGCTAGTCACTTATTCAGCGGAAGCCAAAATATACGGAACAAGGTGAGCTCTCTTGGTTCTTATCACAGTTTTTGCTTCATTTTGTATCTTTGTTGTTTAAGACGTTATCCATGCTGAATTTGTGTGCCGAAGTCTTGGGTGAATCCTTTTCTGCTTTAATGTACGCTTATCGCCATTTATTCGAGGCGCATATTGGTAAGTTTATTTGTGTTCTCGTCCGATCTGAAAATAATGGGCACGATTTTCGTCTTTTCATAGAGTTTTGTGAAATTCTGTGGGATTTTCTACTGTTTAGTATATCTTTCATAGAGAATTGGACATTTGTGAACTTCCGACTTTCTGAACGAGCTTCATGAAATTAACCTTGAGATGGTTGCTTCGTGGCCAGAAGGATGATAAATTCATTGATTTTATCGTGCCACTGTGCAAATTTCTATCGTACTGCCGTTAGCACTGTTTTCTCCTGGTTTAGATTCCTTTTTCGACTTTTCCGGTCTAAATAGTTCAAGAATGAATTTTCTCTTTTCTTTCTACAATGTGACTTTTTTTAAAATGTAACGTGGAACTCTTGGAGTTCTTCATATAACAAACTGAAGCTTACTAGGTGTGGTTAAGAACTGCTGACTGTTTCTTCAAGAGATGAGTGTTATAGATTAAGTATTACAAATAAATGGAATTCCAGAGCGAGCCATAGAGGAGTTTAATGTACTGGCTCTTCTCGATCGCTGTGGTTCGTTGGAAGCACTGTGCACCATTTTCGTATGCCAGCCTCCTCTTGTTGATGTCTCTATCGAACTGGATAGAACACAGAAATTCTTGCGTGAACTAATAAGCGTCTGTCAAATGCCTATCAGTGAAATGCTGGAACTGTGAGTCTTTTGTCCTTCTGATAACATAAAGCAAAAGTGTTATTCATGTCCGTGTTATTAAGCGATCTCTTCAAATCCATGGAAGGCTGCCCGGCGCATTTCCTGCCACCGTACACCGTCAGCGAGAAAGCTGAGCACTACAAAATCATGGCTACCAGTGAGTTCCTTTTCATCAGATGTGATGTGGGCTACTATCTGTTCATCGTTGAAGACATCTACGAGCCATAACTCATGTATTGAGTTCGTGTAGAAATCATGCAGTTGTTCTCGGGTGAAGTGTGCTCTCATTTGAGGCCGAGGAACAAAATAAAACCGGGACAGTGTTACTACGCACATAATAATTAGATTTTGGTGTAGACTGGTTAATCATCTTATCATTACCTTCATTCTGCTGCTCTTGTCACATGTAGTGGCACTATTTTCACACTTTATCATCGTACTGTTACTGTTGAAGGAGCCCTTGTGGCTTTGTACAAATCACTCTTACGTGACGCGTCGGAAGCAAGAAGCATGGATGTGATGCCATTTGCTGGTGACTCCGGGAATGATAAAGTCACGCTGGACAAGATTGCCTGCGTTGCAGTGGAAACAATTTTATGCCCTTTGCCATCCGTGGTGCAGGCAGCTGAAGAAGCGCTCATGCAGGTAGCAATGGCTCTGCCTCTGTAGTGTTTGTCTCTGTAGTAATTATACATTTTTTGTCCGTAGTTTTTCTTTTCAGATTGTCCCTGTTGAAGCAAGCTGCGTGAGAACTGTTGGAGAGCAAGTTTTCGCACAATTTCGTGACGCACATTGTGAGCGGCGTAACGCTGAGAGTGTAGCTCAGTTGTATCGTCTCGTGCGCCTGAACACTTCTTTGTTTGACAACACCTTAGCATCTAATCTTGTTGTTAGTTTCGTTTTTTCCTTTTCAATGTTTTTGGTGTATATGTGGTTGAATATATTGTTTCAATAGGCATACATATGTGGGCATGCTTCGCGTTTTCCTCTGGAGACATCTCCATCATCGGTTCCACAGTTGGATGGTCAGGATGTTGAGGCGATCACTCAGGCCGTACGATTGTTACTTCTTGTCGACACCACCTCTGTTTCACACCTTGCTACGGACCTGGCAGCCTTCATAGCGCATTTCGATCACCACTATTGTACAAGTGTAAGTTCTCCTTAGTTTTGAATGACGGTCTCCTTGGTTTTGTTGGCTTCTTCACTTGGATGCTATAGGGCTTTACTTGATGCTTGTAGGCCTACGATGCTTGGATTCCACCGTTAGCAACGCTACTGTCCCGTTACGCGCGTCAATCCATGGCGTTTTTCCTTACCGAGGAGTCTCTATCGATGCCCTGCAGAAGAGCATTGTTGAGAAAGCTCATCAAGGACGAGGAATGTGGTCCGATACGTTCTCTGCTTATGGAGGACTCTTCCTATTTTGCGAATATGCTTCAGAACAAAGTCATGGTATGTGTAGATGCCAGATCACCTATCACTTGCGAAATTTCAAACTCAGGATCCATCGGGTGAATGGAAAGAAGCATCTGATGCTCACCAGACTGAGAACGATATTATGGAACGGGAAATGCTTTGTCTGCATATCATTGATGCTGTTTCTCGAAGGAATGTTCAATGGTTCGCTGGAGCAAAGGAACTTATTCTCAAATTAAGACAGGTCACTTCTCCATTTTGCTTTCTCTTCTTTCGCAGGAAAAGTGTAATCCTTGAATGTATTAACGTGTGCTACATATTTTCAACGAACAACATGCAGTTTTGTTTCGAGTAGGAGATGAACATTTTCTTAGATCAACTGTCCACTCCACAAGAGGTGGTTGGTAGCTGGGAAATTTCCTTTTTATTGTTTTCGTTCTCTAGAATAGTTTTCCGCTTTGCTACATTTTCGATTTATAAACCTTTGTTTCTTACATAAATTAATCTTAGACAAGCTGTTTCAGTTATGGAACAATGGTGATTTCAAAGCTCGTTATGTTGTCCATGCTCCATGCGACAAAGACCTACTTGAACTGACCATTAAGATGATGACTGAACACAAATACAAGGTCCCGAGGCTCATCGTCAATTGTTTCATTCGTTACTACAGGTAGGATTAGATTTTCTCTGCTATCCAGCTTTCATCTAATAATTAGTTTTTTAAGACACAACAACAATGACTTGGATCTTCTCTGCGACATATTGTTCGTATTCATTGGTCGCTACGTAACCGACTTCTGTTTCGTTCGAGAATTTCTCGAGAGGGAAGTTATTCCGGTGAGTTATTTGAGTCCATTGCTTACACTCTAAATCCGCATTTATTCTTACTCTTAAGGCATATTCCATGGAGTGGCGAAGGAAACTCTTCTCATTCGTTCTTGAAAAGTTCGAAGCCGGCGGTTCGACTGTCATTAAAGACCTTTTATATGTGAAGATTCTTCAGTACGTGCTAATTCCTAGTCTCCAGTGGGCTTTTGAGCGATACAACGTGGATGAGGTGAGGTAGTGACGGATGTTATTGTTTCACTTGTAGTAATTTGTGTTTCCAGATTCTTGGAGTTCTTCAGAACCCTCAGGATCAGCCGGAAATGGACCCAGATGATCTTGTCTACCGGCTGGCTCATGTATGTCGTTCAGGGATGGTCGAGTTTTTTATTCATCAGTTTTATTCATTAGAAATTAACTCCTTCAGATTATTGATCAAAGTCGGCAAGTAATGAGTGATGGAATTGTGATTGCTTTGTACCAGCTTAGCACTCTGCTAGTCAAATATGCGCCTCGTCATGTCCACAACAATGATTCCAAGTAAGCCTCTACTGCTTTACTTCGTTCAAGGTTGTAGTAAACAAACTTAACTAACTCGACAAACTTATCTTATATCATCATTTCATTTCTGGGAACTAAATGACTCGATTCTCTATTTTCCGAGGTCAATTTAGCTTTTTTCCAACTTTTTCGAACACATTCAATGCCTAACAATGAAGCAGAAGATCTGCTGCACAAGGTCATCGCATTGATTGGGTAGCTTGACAAAGTTTCGTTTGGGCAAAGTTTACTACCATGATGACAAGTGTATCTATTTGAAACTTTGTGCTCCACTACTATTTTCGTTTCTTTAGCTCTGCGTTTATTTTGCATTCTTCTAGGATCAAATTTAGTGGAATATCAATTTCTTGTTGTATTCTAGTTTGTTCTGCCAATAATTGAATACTCCATATGAGATTAGCAATAATTCGTTATTCATTTACTTCTTCAATATAAAATTACCAATAATTCGTTATTCATTTACTTCTTCAATATAAAAACACTTATGTATCCTCATTCATATCATACCCCCATTGCTTACCATTCTTGAGAGATCCCATTCCTCAGCAGTAAACTAAATCTCTCCATCACTCTCTTCATCGTCATCGGGAACAGTTCGTTCTGATTTCTTTCCAATTTAGGAAACATGGTTGGCGCCTGCGGGTTTTCATGCTGTTCGCGTGGTCATGTCTCACTGCATCAAACAGACAAGATGCCACGCTTCGATACACCGGCTTTTTGTTCATTTCCCATATCTGTCAAAAGTTTCTCATTAATAGGAAGATTGTGCTGCAGGTGGGAGGAAAACCGATTAGTTGTTGATCTAAGCTTCACTGTTATCCAACAGTGTTATTTTCCTAGGTGTTCCAAAGCCTTTGTGGATCGTACCAGTATGACAGCCGTGAGCTTGTCCGACGTGCAGCTGATGTGGTAACTGCTGCGATGCCCATCCGGATGGAGGATGGACATCAGCAAATGTTCATTAATGTGAAACGTGTGCTATGTGAAGAGGCACACAGCCTAGCGCATATCCAACACATTGTGTAAGTTGCTTCAATTCGTAAAAGTTGATTTGATTTTGTTTTTTATCCTTAGTTCATCTTTACAAAGCTGGAGTAGAAATCCACCTGATCTGTAGAAAGGTAAAAATGTTTAGACGTTTTAAAACGTTTTATGCTACATGCTGACTACCACACTGCGTCTGCATGCTAAGCTTATGTTTTTAAATATAATTTTTATTAATTATTTACTATTATAATTAATGTTATAATTAATTTTATTTTTTATCTGGGTCCCCAAGACGGCGGAGACCTCACTTTTTTCCCACGCCCTCCCCTCCCGCCCACTTTCTGCGTCCGCCACTGCTTTGCACTAAATATTGTCATACACATTTTAGGAGCATGATAGTGCGAAATTATCGTGCTTATTTCAACTGCCGACATGCTCTTTTCAAACCGCTTATGAGTGCTGTTCGTCGTGTTATCAGCACACCCAACTCAGCAATGGATGGGTAAGTGATTTATTTAAAAGGTAAGCGTCCTCGTTTATGCGTATGTAAGTTTGACGATTGTTTCAGGGTTATGACGAGAAAATTAGCTCTAGACGTTTGTGAGATGGTTATAAAATGGGAGCTGCTACGCCTGCAAAAGGTGGAACAGTTGACTCAAGGATTGACGTCTCATGATGATGAGGTAGGGTGCAGCTCTGTTCAGTTTGAGCGTTGAATTAATATGGGAGGACACAATGATATATCTTGACTATTCCCATAATTCTTGCTATGAAATAGCAAGGTATGCTATCTTTGGTGATACCAGTCGTTAGTAGCTACCGGAGTACTTAGTTCTCCGGTACAGCGCTGTACACCCGGAGTAATAGGGTGAAGTTTTGACAGTCTATTGCCACAGTGTTTGGTACTCATCCGGAACCTAAGGCGAAAAGTTCTGTTTACATTTGTTTACACGCTCGCTTATGATGCCGATTTTTAAACCAGTAAAACATTGGTAGGGATCTACATGGAACATAGTGCTACAAGAGCAACACTTGTGCTAGCCATCGAATTCTGAAAAGTTGCTCATGGTTTCCAATCCGTGATTTGCTACATTTTTGAGCTCAGATCTCATATTCATATTCT
Organism: Ancylostoma caninum; assembly: GCA_037903475.1. Classification (NCBI taxonomy): domain Eukaryota; kingdom Metazoa; phylum Nematoda; class Chromadorea; order Rhabditida; family Ancylostomatidae; genus Ancylostoma; species Ancylostoma caninum. The sequence continues at coordinate 1,681,208 of JBAJFG010000475.1, read as the reverse complement.
GAAAACTGTGCAGCAGGAACGCAGCTCGGATAGTGCGATACGTCGAGTTCAAAGGAAGGATAACGGCAAATAGGGAGAGATGCGCACAGGCTTTGAAAACGGCGTATCCGCCATTTGCGCCGTGTTCACTTTGCACAGTTGCCAGAGTAGGTACTCATTCTTGTCGTTAAACTTCTCACATATTCGTAGTAGTCCAGAGTTCCTAGAGCCTCCGCATCCCATCTCAAAGTCGTCGCGCCTTTTAGTTGATTCCGCTAGTTGCATGGTGTAGGTGACTCACTGGTCCATGTCTGCTTTCCTTGTTGAGCATATGAGCACTATTACAGTTTTTCTGCCTATTTTTTACGGTGATGATGTGACCGAATAATGATGTGCTATATGCAGGATAAGATCAGCATAATCTATATAGGACGATTGAATTAATGTATGGAAGGGATGAATAGGCTGCAATGTGGAAGCGAATCTTTTCCGCTTACCTTTACAGTTCACAATGTTTTACCGGGTATAGCCAATAATATTACTTTGCAGTTTGATACCTTGTTGAATGACTCCGATGGTTCTCGGGCTACAGCACAGTCGTCGAACGAACCATCCTCTGGTAAGTTTTTTTTTCTATACGTATTCTTCATATTTTTCAAAAACTCGGCTGAAGTTGAAAATTCAAGTACTTTGTCCAAGAATGTTGAACTTGGTGTTTTACAGCCAGCGTCTCAGCGGAGTTTGAGGATCAGTTGTACAAGCAGATGTCAAAGGAATGTGTTGATGAAGTAGTGGCTATGCTGTTGAAGTTTGCTATACAGGTACCTTGAGTTTTTATATGATGGCTAGTCTTGTATTTGGTTGAAAACACATTTTTCTCTGTTTTCGGGCAATTATCTTTGTCACAAATTTGCATGCAGATATGCTTTTAAATCAGTGTCTTTTGTTCGGAATAACAAGTCTTTAGTGTTTATCAGGACTTCGTTACAGCCGACTTCAGCTGTGCAACCACATCAGTTGCATCAAGCAACAATCGAAAACGGAAAACGAAGTATTGGACTGATGAAACAATGCCTTAAGTCTGCTGTATGGGGTGATATTGTCACCATTAAAGTGGGATGGTTAGTTTAATACTGTGTGTGTTTGTTTGTCTGTTTGTTTGTTTGTTTGTTTGTTTTCACTATCTCCAATTTTTTTTGTCATAGGCTTGAGAAAGAGCTAAGCGTCCCTCCGGAGTCACTGGTACGACAGGAAAATCAGTCGCAGTTAGCGCAGTCAATCGCGCAGGCTCAGCAGGCGCTTGAGGTTGTTATCAACCTAGTAGCGATAATGGTAAGCATGGTCTTCATTTTGGCACTCAGATTATCCCGCTACCACTAGAAATTTTGTCTTTGCAGCCGAAACCGCTGTTACTGCAAACGATCCGACCCATTCAGAGGGCGATTATATCATGTCTAAACAGTGGACATGGAGCGGTAATGTCTTTGATCTTGAAAAATGACTAATTTGCGTACATGTAGTAACAGTGTTTTGCAGCTCATTCGTCTTGTCAATGTTCTCGTTGCCAAGTTGTTTGAAAAATCCAATTGTTCTATGACTGGCATGTACGAGTTCGAGATCCTGAACCAATTCATATCCAAGTATTTGAATGACCACTTCAACTCCTATGTGAAGTAAGCCTTTTGACACCTTGTTTTGACATTTTGCCGCTTGCCATCTTTATGTGTTTTTTTCTAAGTTTGTTGTCTGTGAGCCCTCGAGGGTGTGTTTCCCTTCAACCAACCTTAATTCTCCCATTACATAGAAATTGGTTTTCAGGTCTTCCACATGTTTGGTCATGAACGCCTTCACAGCTTTTTCACTTCTCCGAGTCATATGCAGTCAACAACCGGGTTATCTCGATGCAATGTGTTTGCAAGCTTATATAAAGGTAAAAAAGACTCCTTGTATTTGTTCCTTCTGTTGGAAAGTCGACAAATAGATTCATTTGTTTTTGAGAAACCTTTTTGTATCTCGGTAGGGTAGTTCTCATAACTCAACTTCCTAGCACCAAAATATCTTAGAGCTTCGTTTCGAATTTATGATCTATGAGGTAAAATGCGCAAAAGCTAAGCTGCTGTAGGAGTTTCTGTAGATAATGCCCCATTTAAGCGCGTATCAGCTCTAAAATTTAGTGGTTGCCAATATTGTCGTTCTTTACAGGTGCTCGAGAAAGCAGTGAGAGAACACATCATGCACGTCACAGAGCAGGGAGAAACGACTAGAGAGAAGAGTGCGGTTTTGAATTTCTCCACCACAGTAGTTTCTAAGCTTGCTATTTTCTGTTTTCTTTTAGTGGCAACAGCTGAGATGATTGCGATGGCTTTGGAGCTGTTACGCCCCAGAATTGAAGCCATATCAGCCGAAGCAAAACGAACCATCTGTCAGAACGTCCTTCTACCACTCATCGAGCGATCCTCATTTGAGAAAATTATCGACGTGGTACTTCGTGTTGTTTCCGAGCTCGTGGTCACTCATCGAGATGAGGTTTGGTCATCACAATAACTCCTATTATTACTCCGTCGCTATCATTTTTTAGCCTGATATTCTTTGTTTTTCTCTTTTTCTCTTGTCTTTCCATTTCTTCTCCTAATGTGCTTTCTAATCATATTTTTCTAGCATTCCGCTAACCCTGGGCTTCCACTGCTTGTTCGACTGCAGAGCGTTGTTGAGAAACGATACAGGTGAACTTTGCATCCGCTTTCATGTGCTTAGATATCTTTTATCCATTTGTTATGAAGATTTCTGTTTAGGTTGAATGGCGAATTGATGAAAATGTTCCTGAAAGTCGTGTTGTTTGTTTTTGAGCATCCGCTTTTACTAACTTCTGACTACGCTGATAAGTTAGAAGACGCATTCCATTGGGGTCTTACCACGCAGGTAAGCGGTGATGCGGTAGCACTTCATTTCTATGGGATTTGAAGACTTGCCAATCCCTTTCTGTTCTTTTCCTTCACTAAAGATGAAACAGTTTGTAGGATCGAGACCTACGCGAAAAATTCTTGCTTGTTTTTGAACGAAACCTTGCTGCTAATCCTCTTGCCCGTCTGTCTTACATACTTCGTGAGAAGGACTGGGAACCTTTCCGCGATTACTTCTGGCTTCGGCATGCCTTGTGGCTGATGCTGAGATGTATACCTGTCTCCGGTGCGTTCCATTATGTTGCATTAAATTCTAATTCCTTTAGATACCATTTTTGGACTGAATTTAAGTTTCTTTTTATTTTTCTATTGTTTTTTTTTTGTCAGGAAGCGCTGGCCCCAGTCATCGACGTGTATTTGTTGACAGTTCGGCGACGCTTTGGAGAACCATGTTGGCAGTTGCTGGTTTTCGTTCATCCTCTTTAGCATCTGATTTGGAATCCGATATGGATAGATCTCTACCAAACTCTGTGAGTATCGTTCTCCACTTTATAGTGAGAATTGCTGTTATTCCGATCGGATTGCTTAAATTCGTTTTCTATTTTGATAGCGAATAAAAATGTGTTGTTTAGGAAGCAGAAAAACAGGATGAACCTATGGATACGGATCAAGAGGGCGGTGTTAGTGACGAGGCAAACATGACCACCCGGCTGGACGTTTTGCTTGAAGATCAGAAGAGTTTGATGATTGAAGCTTCGTCATTCGATTTTTCATCTGCAGTTGACAGTATCATTGGTCTCGTTTTCTCTGTGCAAGGTGAGATTGCCACTAATCCAACAGTGATCCCGACAAAGGTGTGTCTCAAAAATTGTAGAACATTAGTACGGGAAAAACAAAATGGATAGTCATCAAAATAAAATGGGCGTTCCGATCATCGAACTCTAACCTTGTCTTTTCTTTGCCACTGTAACAAAGAAACGAGGCAAAATTCCACGCTGCATGTATTAGGAGAAGCTCAGTTTTATTCACAAAGCGATGAATTGTATGAGTATGCACGTGTGGTTTGTTTAAACCGTTCGATACTTTTGGATCATTAAAATACCGAGTCGGCTTTTTCTTGGAAGAAAAAAAAAACAAATTCAGTGAGAACCGTGCTCGTATGTCCAAATTTACCGCCACCTTGTTGCAAGTCTATTACTCATGTAAATACTGCTACGGTTACAGTAGTCATTACCAGTAGATCTTGGTTATACCATCCTCAGTCACCACGCTGGTTGGTGCGCACTGAAAGACAAATGATTGAGAATCATTTCGTACTGATCAAAGCACCGTTTTGCTTTTTTGCTTCTGCCAAAAATTACTATCTCCCTTAAGGAAGAGTGTAATTTTGTATTACTGCTACCATTTTACGTTTTATTGTAAAAAAAAAGTTCGTTTGTATTGGTAGGGTTGAATTCTTTGCGATTACTCCGTTCCTAATTCAGATGACGTATCATTTGTTGGAGACATGTTCTCACAGCTCTTCAACTCATTGTGGGTTTCAATGAGCGACGAGGAGAGAAGCTTTATTGGAGGTATTTTAATGTACTATTTCTGCAATTTCCTTTAAATGTTCAAGTAAACGGAATTTGTGCGCCACTCAAAAAAAATTATTATCATTATAGGGCTCGCAGTTCCGTTCATGACTTCTGGCGTTCACGTCCAGCAAGCGCACGCAGTCCACCCTGTCATCAGCATTTTCCTGGAGACATTTGCACGCTGCAATCCTCCTATCCATATCGGTCCTCGCGCTGTGGAAGTAAGATTTATGCACGAGTTGAAGCAAATCGATGTATTCTTATTCCTCTTTAGTTCATTTCTCGACACTATCACGCATGGCACAGAGGCATTCTTCTACTGGAAAACCAAGCCCTGCTTATACCACGAATGCTAGAAAATCCAGCATATATGCAACAAATTATCGACCCTGTTCTACAGGAGCATTTGGTTAGTTATTTTCATCAATTCTGCATCGCCCTTTCTTAACCCGCACATGTTCAGGACGTGTTGGATTACCTTCGTTCTCTCTACTCCGAACTGGCTGAACTCGATCAGTACGCTGCTGTTTGGAGTCGACGAGCGCTTACGGCAGATACTGTCAAAATGTTGGCTATGCAGCAGTTGGTATGAATTGAAGCGAAGTGTAATCTGACATTTTTGCGCATACTGACTACTTTATTCCAGGGTGATGTTGAAGAGGCATTGGAGCACGGACAGGCCACTGCGAGTTCCATGTTGCACAGAATGGAGAACCAGTTTGGCAAAACTCCTATAGGAGAGGCTATGATCAAGGAGTATGACTTCCTGGATAACGCTTACATTCAGTAAGTTCATAATACAGCGTGTCATGTTTTTTTTTCACTCTACGGGAATTGACTCCATATTTTCGTGGTGATTATTCATATGAAAAGTAATTAACGAGGTCGACAACTCGACCGTTTTGTTCAATCGCAGCAAATTCAGAGTATCTGAAAATTGTTTTCCGGTGACTTTCAAGCAGAAGTGACCCTCATATTCGAGTTCCTCATGATCGAAAACCCAAGGTTATCTTGAAATCTTGGAGTTGAAAATTTTCATGGGTGATGCCTTTAAGAGCCATCTGATAATAGCTTGAGTATAACCAAACAGATGATTCTGACTATCTTGACCACTTTATGAGTCACTGTAATAGTGCATTTTATAGCCGGGTTTGTAAGCAAACAAACATTTATCTGAAGTTTCGCACAAGGCTAGTTTTGTTACATGATTCATATGGAAGACCAGTCAGTGACATGAACGTTTTCATCTGTTTTTATGTTCCCCTTACCTATGTTGCATGTCTTCTTCCTTTTTGAAAACTTTTCTCCTCAGATGCACCAGAGAGTTGTGCCGCTGGCGAGTGCTTTGCGAAATTGCGAAGAATCCTCACGTTGAAAATCCAGAACTTCTCCTAGAAGCGGCTGTTCATCTGCCAGACTGGTACCTCGCTCGCCAGTGTCGGGATCAGGTACAGTGGACTCACAGATTCGCAAGCAATTTTCGGGATGGACTAACCACAGTACTTTAGTGGATCGAAACCTATGTTTCTTCCAGAAATGAGGCCTATAATTACTCGTTCTTTTAGATTTTGGCTTGTACCCGTCCTGACTTCGTTATTCAGAGCATCACTTTTGGAGCTATGCTTGGAGTTTTGGTGAGTATACTTTCTTCTTCGTATAGTTCGTCACAGGTTGAAATTATTTTTATTTCTTTATACTTCATCATCATTTTCCTTTCTTGTATTCGGTCTATTATATCCATTGTAGGGTGATCCTGAAGACGGTCCTCTTGTGCCAGCCAAGAAACTAGTGGATGATGTGACGCAGGCCTTGGTGGTTGGATGGCGAGTTTTGCCTCCTATCCTGACCCACGCGCACATCAAGCTGTTGCAGGTGATTGTATTTTCACTTTTTTTTTCATTCTCACATCTTGTACACATGTTTTTACAGTCGATGACCATGATTCGGGAAGTTGGTGATGTGTTAGACCTGAAACGAGCACTAGACGTTGGCAATCAGAATTGCGGTGCTGTCATGCAAGAGATGAAAACTGTCATCAAAATTTGGAGGTTCGCAGCTCTATCATACTAGGATGGTTGTTTGTATTGGTGGCAGCAATCCTTGCTTGGTTTTTTCTGTCTTTGGGACAAAGATATCAATCTGTGTAGTCATTAAGCTTGCAGTCACGAATCATTTCTCAGATCTAGAACATATTCCCTTTCGGATGAGATGTCTTTCATCTCACTTATGTACGACTGGCGAAGTCAGATCCATACCATGATGGTTCAACGTTTCCATGATTGGGAGCGCAGCGGAGTAAGTTAGAATCCGTTTTGTTTTCAATAAGCAAAACAGGATCATATTTTTAAGATTGTCATGCCTCCTGGAATGAATCCGCAAGCAATTCTTCCAATCCATTCTGCTGCTACTGGGCAGCTGTTGTTAGCAAGAGCTGCACGAGAGAGGGGCATGGATCACATCGCCATAAGAACATTGAATAAGTAAGAAGCGGTGGACTTTTTGGAAATAGATCGTTTGAGAAGTAGAGGTTTATTTACTAGCATAAATTTCGACTTCCTAAATAATTTCTTTTAGTTAACGTGTAGAAAGAGATGCCTTTACATCTAGGCGGCAATCATATAAAACATCCTTGTTTAGGCTGCATACATTGATTACGCTGCCTATGATGGACTGTCATCAGAAGGTCATCGACCATCTGAAAACGCTGCGAAGGCTAGCTAAGAAACACTCTACAACCGCTCAGCAGAGGATGGATCTTCTTCAAGAGGCAGCTTTTTTCTTCTGAGAGCATATCTTCGACGGATTTTTACGTTGTTTCTATTTCTCTGGCTTCAGGCACTCCTAATAACTGAAGCTGCTCGCATTGAGGACTTCTCACGTGATCAATGTTGTCGCCTTTTCTATCAGAAAGGAGCCATTCTTAGCCAGCTTGAGAGGTAGATGTGGTTCACATTAAAATGTGTTGCATAATTGAAGTACACAACAGCACAATACAAAGTACGTAGGCAAAATAATGTGTTCTTGCACTGTATTTTGCAAGATTACTGTGGCGTAAATGAAAGGTATTCGAAAGGCTGTCCATGGTATTTGTTTGAAGCAACGGAATATGTAATATCGTGAGAAGAAATGGGGCGTTACAGGACTACTATGGTTGGAGCATTCATTCAACGCGCCAATCACGGCAGCCTGGTGACGCCCCATTCCCCTCACCATGATGTACTCTCGAAATAACGAAGTCGCACTAAGTGCACTGCCTCCACCAGCAAATCATCTGCACTAACTTTTGACTACTTTTTTTTCAAAAGCCTTCTATGTTGCGCATTACTTATGTAGTGGCAACATTTAAGTGTTAATTACACTCGATGCTTTTCTCAAGCTCTGCTAATATTCAGTGGTAAACTTCTAGGAATGACGATGCCATGCATGCATTCTCTGCAGCTGCTGCCATGATTGATCCTACCAATGCTCCACCTATGAATACAGCTTGCAACATGTTCAAAACTTGGGCTCATCATTTGGACAACCTGTTTCATAATGAAGTGTGAGTTCTAGTGGAATTTGATATTCACAGTGAGGTGTTTTAACATAAAAATTGCAAACACGCGTACATTCGGTCACCGACGTTGCCTAGGTGGTTTCCTTTCAGGCATGAAGCCTCTGCAATGTCACGTGGTTCTCCTGCGATTAACTGTTATTTCGAGGCAGCGAGGATAGAAAATGAGACAAGAGCACGAAAGTATATTGCCAGGTTGGTGCCTTATTCGATGTCACAGCAGTACAATTTGTGCGATTTGTTTGATCTAACGAAGACTAGTTGGCAATCTTTTGCAGGATATTATGGACCGCGAAACATGTTATCGCCTGTGGGATATTTTCTGCTGTTGGATTGGACCAGGTGTTGAAAGATCGAGCTAGATCAATTGTTCCGTTCAATTGGCTTCCTTGGTGCGTCCAACAGCAAGGCATCGCCAGTTTCTAGTTATCCTTTATACTTTTCAGGCTTCCTCAGCTTATGACAGAATTGCAAGAAAGACCATCATCGGGATTCATCCATGTCGTGGAAAGGATAGCTTCTGTGTATCCCCTTCTAGTAATTTCCGCTCTGAGACCTCTCCTCGATCCAGCAACTATAGAGAACATCATCGAAAGCGGTAATACTTCTCTAATTAGTTATTTTCTGTTTCGCTTCATTTTTAATGTCAATTCAAGTGTCAAAAGGACGGCACGCGCCAACTTTGCCCGATGACCACAGAAATGCTGCTCTTTGTAAAGTGCTGGAGAAAGCATGCGTTGCTCGTTTAACCGATGTTCGGGTGAGTTTTATTAGGGCCGGCTCATGGAAATTACATAGTTGTGTGGTTGTTTTAGATGTGGAATCGGCTTCTATGTGGCTTCTCCACAATGCGAGAGTTCTGGGTGGAAAGGCATCTACGCTATGCTTCTCAGTTGAAGGATGAGATTCTGAGGTGGGCCGCTACTGAGTATAAGGTCGTTAAATGTAATCATTTGAGCCTTGCTTTTCTCCTCAGAATATATTTCATAGCTAGGCACTTTTCTGATTTGTCATGGAAACTTCAAGTATTGTAACTTTCCATCCAAATTTAGTTCTTAAAATATTATGGAATCAGCCGATTGCGTGCTGTGAATGCCGAATTCATCCTTTCTCTTTTGCCCCGATCCAGCTCCCACATTTGCGAATGAGCATTCACGCATCCTCATAAGCTTTTTTTTTCTCCATGCGAGCGCTTTTTTGGTTTGGTTTTCAATCGTGAGACGATACATTTGTACTGCCTCCATTGGCAGAGATGCTTTAACTATTGTCTGGCTGGTTGGTGTGGTTGGTTGGTATTAGCTGACTACCAGGGGAATAAAACTCCTAGCTTCAGCTTTTTTTTTCTTCTGATTAATACCCTGATCCGTGGAACAATGCCTGAAGATTCGATGCTGATTTAAATTTTAAAAAACCGCATTTTTTTTACAGATGCCTCTATCAAGCACGTGATACTCGCATGGAAACAGCAAAATTGGATGATAAAGCTCTAGCTGCGTTGTCATTGTGGTGTGCTGAGCTGAAAACGAATGTTTCCGGCGAAATTCTTCGGGAAGGTGAAGTCCCATCATCATCTCGGCATGCGTTGCCTCTCCAAACAGAAGATCAGGTGGGGTATGATTCAACTGTCCGTTAAAGGAATGTCTTCGCTCCGAAGTCTGGGTCTTCCTTTAAAAACACGTTTTCATTACTTATTTGCATTTGAGAATCGCTGTTTTCTGATTCTTTCTAGCAAGTTTCCAACTTCAGTTTGTCGACGAATTCCGCACGGAAGTGTTGGAAGTTCTTGATGCTCCTCCTCCGTTCGGCCCTGGCTTGCTCAAGCTAGCTGAAAGCGTTATTAAATGGCAGACCAAATTGCACAACCGTTTGTATTCTTTGCCGAGGTACAATTTTGATTTCTGAATGTTTGTCCTCTCTATGCCAAATGACTGATTTTAGGCGGTACCCTATTCGACTTTCGAGCAAATTCCTGGCTGACTACAGCAGCGCGATGGCTTGCATTGAAATACCATCGTCATTCAATGCTAATGTTACGAAGGTGGGTTCTTCTAGCTCCTTACTGTTGGGTCTGTTGCATAGGTAAGCAGCAACTTGTTTGTCATCACCGTCTGTTCATTACTTTACTTTAGCAGTACCAGTATGTTACCTTGATAGCACGCTTCAATCCACACGTTGAAGTCGTCGTCAAAGGTGGTCGAGTAATGAAGAAATTGCAAATAATGGCTGTCAATGGAAAGGTATGTTTTTTATGGATTCTGAGACAGTGATGCTCTCTAAGCTGTAGAGACTACGAATGCAACAAAAAACTTGATTTCCACGAAAATACACAAGGTACCACGGCAAATAAACAAAATTTGCTCTTCGAGCGCTACTCAGTCATTATTCCTACATGTGCTTGTCTTCTCAATTCCTGACGTGGTTGAAAGCCAGAATTCCCCCTTTGTGGCAACTTACTGGTTATAAGATATTCCTGTGAAATCTTTGGTGATTCGCCGTATAGTCCATCCACTGCGCTTGATTTTCAAAGCAGTTCTCCGTCTGATTCCTCAGTGTGGCACTTCTAAGCTGAATTTTCACTATCCTAGCAATTCCGCTTAGAATAATTGTTCTCTATTCATTGTTGTGTTCCGCTTCAGACAAGTGTTTACTATCTCCAACGTTCCGTGTTCGAAGAGAGGACAAATCGCTGCCAACAGTACCTGCAAATTGTTAAGACTTTGTTGGTTAAGGAACGAGTGAGTTTTCCACGCAAAATTCCATCCACTACACATTGTTTTTTTTTCTGAATAATTCTAATACAGGAGACAGCGCGGCGTCACCTGTTTGTCTTCACACCTACGCAGCTCGTTGTATCTTCCCACGCTTTGCTTACAGATTGTGGAGGTTGTTTTTTTTTTGTTCAGTCCTCTTTCACACGATCATTCTTCTACCTGGTGTTTTCACAGGTGCCTACTCAATGAGTTTTGTGGCGAAGAAACCGCATGTGTTCGACATGATCCGTCCTCTTGACGTCTTTGCCAGATATGGCATGACTTTCGGTATGAGACCCGACGATGCGATTACCATGTTTTACGATAGAATAGCAGCTTCCGAAGGGCCTCTCAATACTGTCATGTTGGACACATACAGGTATTTTTCACCCATTTATCTGACTTGTGCAACTCCTTAAGTAGTTGCATGTCTAAACAATCATGTATTTATTTAATTCTTGTTAATTTATTTGTTTGTGTAGTATAGATTATAGCTGGTGATGTGTTTTCAGAGGATTCGTCGTTGAGAACTTCATTGGTCCTTCCATCCTCCAAAACTACGTGTTGGAGCGATTCACAGATCCTACCTATTACTACCTGTTCCGTAAGCGGGTTCGTTAGTTTTACCATTATGTTACATTGGTCAACCGTTTACAAGCTACTCTCAACGAGAGACAGACGTTTGCTATGGTGATGGAAATGTGTGTTCGTGATTTTGAAATTGGTCCTTCATATTTGAAAACAGTTCAGCAGGAGAATCTGTATTTTGCGTTTGTCACATCTACTGCATATATTACGATTTTTTCGAAGTGTTTATGCTTACACGCAAGCTTACGCGCACAATGAATAAGATTTTTATACCACGAACTCCTTGGACAAGAAGTCAGGTTCCTATCATTTCCTCTAAACATTTATAGACAAGCAAGCAAGAGATTTCTGAGGTACCAATAATGAAGGCAGTGGGGAAGCATCATGCGATGTAGTGAGGTGTTCTGGCACACTTAACCATGTTGATCGTTTCTTACATTCACATTCTCTATTTATTCATCTGTTTCGTTTAGATTGCTCAGCAGCTGGCTGTCGTTAGCGTTCTGGAAATGCTTGTGCGTCTGTCTCCACTATTTTTGGACGACGTCTATATTCGTACATCGACTGCTCAGCTGGCTGCGCTTCGCTACACTTTTGCCTTCGATATGGGTACAATTTTTAGCTTGAGATCTGACACATTGGAATATGTTTCATAGAAGTACCTGTTTCTGTTCCAGAAGTTGAGAGGAAGGTTCCGTTCCGTTTAACACCGAATCTACAATGGTTTCTTGGTATGACCTTGGAAGGTGAGGCAGTGTGAACTTTGATATAAGTGGGCTTACATCTCAGGCTTCAACATATCATGGGTAAGAAGGTCGTGCTTTTGAGCTACTCTCCAGCGAAGATTGAAACGTTCCGATTGAAGACCGTTGATCTGTCAAATTTTTTTCTGTAAGATAACAAATAGTCTGAATGGATGATTTGGTAAAATTTGGTAAAATTGGTGAACGGGAGGCTAGTTTCGAGAATAACATCCTCTATTCCTTCACTATTTCTGTTGCAGTTTTTATTCCATAATTACCTAGTTTTGTGAGGGACAACTCTTGTTTTATGCTCAAAAATTTGGAGTGCTGTAGTTTTGACCATGTTTATCGGCTTGATTTTGGCGATTCTGCTACCTGTTCCTCAAGACTACTATCCTTGTTGCGGCTGAAGTGTTTTTTGTCTGGTTACGGTTGTTATGCCATCATCGGGATAACTCCTCACCTTAGTTTGATCATATCCAGGTGACTTCCTGTGGGCTGCCGCAGCTGTCATTCGATGTCTACTTCGTCGTGACCAACATCTCCTGCTTCGACCTCTTATACTGGACGAAGTGATCATCAATGGAAATCATGATCAAGTAACACAGTTTGATGTAGTTGTTCCCTTTGCACTGGGCACCTTTGTACCATTTCAGGTTAGCGCTTGTGCAGATGCCAACGAGTTCATAAAGAAATTAGTAGCCGAGACGACTAGTAAGAGATTCTTCCATCCTTTTAATCGCCGTCTTTTACTCGTTTTATCTAGAAAGTTCTCATGATTACCACTTTCCAGGAATGGCAACACAAGAAGCGAGCGCGCTGCAGGATGAACTTTACTCTGCCATCGAAAGGGCACGTAATCCGGAAAATCTGTCGCAAATGGACCCGCGATGGCATCCTTGGTTCTAATTACGAGATAAGCCGACGTGTCATAGAAATTACGGTTTTGGAAATGATCTTAATTACAATGTGCTTAGCAGTTTAAATTGTTTTTTTTTAAATTTCAAATAGCGGGTATTTACATATTACTGAAGCGTGTCACCATTTCCCAAAGATCGGTGTTTGTTTGTATAAGAAATATTGTCTGATGGTATTGCGTTTTACGGTTTGAACGTTCTGAATTGTGCATATGTTTCCCCAACTTGAACATTCTTTATTGTGAAGTCCTGATTGGGCCCTGGACAATAATGGCTTTTAATGAACAAGTGATGTTGTTTTTATTCTAATAAAGTGAACATTTGTGCGACCCATCGCTCATGCTGTAAATCTAGTAGAGTATTCCATGAATATTTGTACTGGTATTTATACTCTCTTCGTAGTCCGAACATATATGCTCAGATGTTTTTGAACTATTTCGAGAGCATGTGCCATAGGCTCAAACGTTCAGGAAGTAAGTGTGTTTAATGTTTCTTATCGGTGGATCGGGTCTCCTTATTGTAATCATAATTTGATTATGTTAGAATACTTTTTCCTTTGGAACTGGGTTTAAAGTTAGTTTCTTGCAACAGCTGAAAACCTGGCTAGCTATCCATAAGCATTTATGATCTTTTCGATCAGGGATAGCCTGCATCCGCATCGCTAATCCCTCCTCTATCGTTATCACTAACAAACCAGACAGTCATTGATAGCTAGAGGTGATGGTTGGCTGTGATATGGCTATGATACGCAGACAACGATAACGGTATGGGCGAAGGGTGAGCGGTGCGCATGCACGCCACCGCAGATCGAAAACACTTTACGTGTATTGGGTTCCGTAGCTGAGTAGTTCTTGGTTCTGTCCCTCTAAGCTTAGCTAGCTACCTAGATCTGCGTAGATAAGGCAATGCTGATTATGAGTGTTAACTGAGCAGTCGTAGCAAAGAGGGGGGCGAACTCGAAGCTTCCGATAGCTGCGGTTGTCAGGAGAGGCCGTCATCGTCAGCAGGCAACAGGACGGTGTTTGTAGTTAGCAGATATTCAGTTGGTTCAAAATGACAGATACTTCTCGGGCGTAAGGGGAGCCGCTTGAGGTTTGCGCGAAAGCTTCACACTTGCGGCCCTCAGAAAAATTAGCAAAGAAGCAAAGAGTCTTCTAAATGAACTGGCCTTTGTAATAGGATTGCATGGAATCAAACCTCTCTATTTTTTGAATCTTTCTGGGTTTTGTTGAAATTTAAATTTGTGTTTAGAGATCCATCCGTAGTAAAAGAAATGGTTGAGGTGCTGCATGGCTATCCATTCCAGATGTTTAGATGGGTGAATGTTGGTGTGTTCAGCAATGCTAATATGGAGGATACCAGCTTAGAATGTGGTTTTCATGCCTCCATTGCATTCGTCCTCATAGAGCAAAGCTTCACGGCATTTCAGCTCTCACACAGATATCTGTTAGCCCTGAACGGTCCTTGGAGGCCGGACAAAATCGCTGATCGCTGTCATGCACGTTACTGCGATATGGGGTGTTTCACCGGGGAACATAGCTGTGAAGATATTAGAGAAAGAGAAAACGCGAGAAGTAGTGCTGTGCCGGAGAGGCAGGCGAGAAGTGCAGATCGTAGACATAAACACCCAACTACCATCGCTTTTGGAACGGACTATAGCCATGCTTGCCATTCGAAATGAGTTCGTTCTTCAAGCTGACGAATCCTTTATTCAGTAGTTTTGCTCCATTCCATTCCTTTTTTTTCGTACTCTCATTAGCTTCACTTGTCTATATATTTTGAACATAATCCTCACTTTCTGTATTTACTGTTGCAGGATGTTCGTCGACGCTGACGAGTTCTGTCTGGATACTTTGGATACATCGTATGGATACGCTCAAAATACTGGCAGGTGAGCATCTGTATTATATGTCATTCACAAAGCAGTCGGTATTGGTGTTTTCACGCTGTGGGGTAAGTATTTAGTGCGGTTGTGCACTATCCGGCACGCGTGATACATATTGATCGAAAACGACCGCATCACAGTCCCTGGTCCTTCTCCCAATAACCACTACCGGATGAATGGAGTATACTCCTTTTCTGGAAAATACGTCTTTCACCAAAGTTGTATCCATTAAGTAAATTTGAATATCTTATTTTTTTAGGAAGAGGAGATCCAAACATCGTATGGAGGATGCATTACATGATAAGATGGTAGGGACGGTAGCCAGAGAGGTAAGATTTCCCTACATACTCTGGAAGTCGAAGGAAGTGTGTTTTCTGCTGATCCGTGAAGCACATGGCGCGGTTGCCCCTCCTGCGCTGCTGGAATGTCCCAGCAGATCCGGTTTTTTTTTTAAAAATAGTTCTCCGTCCTGTTCCGTGATGTCATCATCGAAAAAGAATTAGAAATCTAGAAAACCCTATGGTTTGGTATTAGTTTGACGATTCCAGCGCGAGGGACGCGGTCGCGCGGCGTGCTTCCTGGGTCCGCGAAAAACGTGCTCGCATTGACGCTCACTAAAGATCAGTGGAAATGCATGTGTTCCAGAGATTTTGCCCATAGATTTGAGTACTCTTTAAAAAAAACGCATTTTCATCAGTGAAATTCGTGACAATGACAAGTGCTGTGACTGTCGATAGAATTGATTTGAATATGTTTTGGAGCGGATTTTTGTTCGTTGAAGATATTTGTAGCCCTTGTCATCATAACCAACTTGGGGTTCCTCTGATTGACACCTGTTCTTCGTGTTTTCTCGAACGGAATCCAGGAGAAGCTGTTTGAAAATGTTAGTATTGAAAAGTGATCTTGAGCGCACACGCTTGCGCACTTAATCAAGAACTTTCTTCCTGTTCGGCTAGTCTGTTTGCTACGAGTCAAAGGAAGAATGTGGGCTGCAGAAAGGAGAACAAGTGCCAGTCAGGGGGACGCCAAACCCACAAGCTGATTGTGATGACTGCAACTACTAAAAATCTGCTCCAGAAAGAAGAGTACAGATGTCGGTCGTGATGACGATATACTATAACCCATTAGTTTGTATTGCCGGCTAGTCTTGTTCAGTAAAATGTTTCTTCAGGCGAACTCGGATCTGAACAGCGGTCCACATTCTCCTTCAACTTTCTTACGTGCGGAGTTGAACCCTTGCTCTACAGCTAATTTTCTCGAGGAAACAGCCATTCGCGCCGGGTGCAGTTGTGACGCCCTTGGTATTGCCAAATGTGTGCAGGACGGCCCGTCCGGGTTAGAAGATCTAGCTTCTAGGGTATCTTTTCAATTGTTCTATTATATTTCAAATAGGAGACCCCTTCCTCTGCCTGGAACCCGCACTTACTATTTGTATTAACTTAACGATGTGGGATTGGTTTGTCATTTCATGGTATGCTGAGTGCATTATACAAATGCCTCTTCCATACTAGTTTACCAGAGCTTCTACTTTCACGCTATGGAATAAGGATGGCACTCTAGATTGTTGTGAGGACACGATCAGCAACAAATGCAAAGATCGAAGCTTTCATCAATCTGCCTGTATTTTGTTCTTTCAGGAAGTTGAGGCTCCAGTTTTGAAAATCTTTGGTTGCTGTGAATACACACATAAGCAGACTTTATTTTACTTGTGGAATTTTAGTTTGCTAACCTGAAAATGGTCACGAAGTAAATAGTACCAACCACAATCACCAACAATTTGAATAAATCGGAAGAATCTCAAGCTTCTTTAGGTAGTTAAAAGTTGAATTGCTTTTCCTAGGTGGTGTTAATACCTAAAAGACTTTTTACATCTGCTGCTCATGGAAATTTACCTAACTCTGCTACATGGCTCAGTTCAAAGGTCTAAAAGTTAGAACTTTTTGTCATGCTTTTTTATATGGTTCTTTGTTATGATTAGAATAGACCATGCTTCAGAAGTAGCAGTCGTTCTGCTGCTTTATTGTAATTGGCAATCCTTGCTGACATTGTATTCGCTCCACCTAAGGACATATTGTTTCAAATAATCATACTTTATTAGTGAAAAAGATGCTCTTATTGCTTGCTAAATTTTCGAAAAAAAAGCGAGAAAAGGGTACGGGAATATCAGTGCTAGAATGACTGAGTTTTATGTGGCTCCGTCTGAGAGACAGCAAAAACCATGTTTAGAAAGTGCGTGAGATGCTGAAGCTCGGAACTGAGTACTTATGTGTCGCAACTGACTGGAACGTTTGCAGACGACTGCCGCTGACGCTGCTCTCTTAGCCGCGCAATTGGACTTGGAGCGGAGAACTGAGTGGAAGGCGTCATCGCTGTTCAGTCGACTGGGTGTGGACGAGTCAGGCTTGTATGGCGTTATGCATATTTCTGCTCTAGAACTGCAGTGGTTGTAAGGAGATGATTTGCAAATTTGCGCAAAAGATTGAAATTTGATTCTTTACATACTACAGAAAATTATACCCTCCCCCCATTTTCGTCGAAGCAGTGCGCACATAATGAAGAGCAAGAATTCGAGAAGAGCATAAAAATGATTGGATACACGATATTGCTATTTCTGTGGTCCCACTATCTTTACATAAGCGAGCAATTGTATGAATATGCTTCACGAGGACGTATTCGTCAAGAACAATAACCTTTGTTTGCAGAGCACCATTGAATTGTAGAATAGGGCTGGATGCAACACAAAGTTTTTTTTCACTTGGCTCACATCAGTACACCATCGCACATACTCCATTTTGCACTGCGACTACTCAAGATTCCATTAAGATAAAATTATAAAGTTTTCTGCCTTTAGTCCTAATTATGTCGTTAAGAGGTGCAGAGCAATTGATGAAGTTTTTGAAATAGAGGGCGAAGGGCATACATAAGCTATTGTGATCACTGTAGTGAGCTTGTTCAATTATTTCTCCGCTGGGAAGCACTGCTTTGTTGGGCACTTCTCTCTTCTGAATAAAGGAAGATTTAAAGTATTTAAATTATTTTCATTTCAAAACAGGAGTCTTTGTCTTTGTAACGGTTGGCCTTGAAGCACATTATTGAGAAGTGCTTGTCGCTATCATAAATGTTATCTAGAAAATAAAGGTAAATTTCTTGAGCATTGGACAATTCGGAAATCTCAAGAAGTTTTTTTTAAACAGCACCCACGTTTTTTTTTTCATAAGCATGGGTACTAATTTTCCCTGAAGTACTCACTCCCTTTGGTCGCGCGGTCTCTCCAAATACATTTATTTCAGAGTTGTGTCCGAATCCATTTTACTCATATACGACCTCCTTTGCAACATCAATTTACATCTGCTTGTTATGCAACGAGAACTGCTGAAACACGAGTGAGTTGTATGTATTTTGGAGGCATTGAAGCGTTTGCATTCAATGCCTGAATCTATGTACGTAGTATGTGGTGATACTGCTTTTGTTTTCACATGTACTACTTTTGTTCGAAAAGTGTTGCCTGAAGCTCCATAAATATCATATTCATATGGAATTATTGCTAGCACGGCTTTAGTTCTACATGTACCTTTCCAGATGTACTGTGCGAGAGCTACAAAACACTGGAAATGCGAAAGCGTTCGGATTTGAGGTACGTTTGGTTTCTCGACGTTCATCACTTCTTGTCATTGCTGTTAGAATCGGGATTCTGAGGTTTAGGATGCGAGTAATCAAGCTCAGTTACGTCGGCTTGTGTGCGCCTTGGATATTTCGTCCGCTGGCCTTCGTGCGCGCATTCAAAGCCTGAATCGCGCACTTCTTGGTGATACTTCGAAACATGACAAGAATGAGGAGACGGTTTCATTCTGGGTCTTGTTTCCGGCTGGCTTCGCAGTTTTCGTCGTAGGATGGCTAATTATTCACGTGCGCAAAATTGGAATCCTCTAAAACCACTCATTTTCTTCTACACAATTCAGTTCTATGTATATTTTGTTACATTGCCTGTTGTACATATTATGTTCATACGTATGAAGTTGTTACACCTGCTGTTCCACTATTTCGACATACATTTATGCATTAAGATTATCGGCAGAACATGTCCTACGTAAATAGTACGCACATGAAACTCCTTAGTTCATGGGCTTCTGGAAGATGTTGAAAATCATGCCACTAAATATCATAAGAGAATCAGTCAAGAGAATATCATGAGAGATATCAAAAATCGAGAAAACATTACCCATTACAGCTAGAAACCGTGTTTTGCATGGCAGAAACACGGGAGAATGATCGATGTTCTGCATCATATTGAAGGGTGCACCATTGTCGAGCAAGACATGCGCAGTCATGGAGAACTTATGGTGAGCCCATGCAAGACACGCTGGGTTTTGCATGGTTACTGCATGGGTACAGGTGTGTTTTACATACATGGGCCTATGCGTGCTATTGCTCGATTCGCATCCCTGTATAACCTTCCTCATCCTTACTTGCGAAGAGGCGCAATAACATCGACAGACGCCTGGGACAAAAATCTTGCTCTAGCACGAGCAATTGATTCTATATTGCCGAGTGGAAAAAGTTCGAGTTGTGGCCAGAGCCGCTACGCGAGAGGATTCGAAAATGGTCAGCTTAAGTGAATAAAAGATGCTCGAAATCACAAGATGCGTTACCGAGTGTCATCACGCCAGCCGTGATGACCCCGGCATACGTGGCCCCGCCCACCCCGGCTGTAAGTACGGGCAGGGCTACCGAGTGCTCATACTCGATCTAAGAGCACGCAAAGTGCAGCGGTTACTGATCTCGTCATAATAAAGCTGAACCACCACTCTCCTCTATTCTTAGTGCAGGGCCTCAAAACCCTGTTGTTGTCATCCGGCTGTCCATTCTGTGGACAATCTTGAAAGGGTTTCCAACCCACCGTCTTCTCGCCCATATATTTTGGTGCTGTGATGTACCCGGAGTTATCAGGATATCCAGAAGACATTCTAGTACAAACAATTTATTATTGTAAGTAACCAACAGCAACATGCGACCACTTGGGCCGCATACAGAGAACAAGAACTGCCCACGCCCTCGTGGAGAGGGCGTGGTTAACATACAAGCCAAATCCATGACATGCCCCCTTTTCGGGAGATTGTCGTCCACGACAATATGAATACAGTACTGACACAACTAAAAAAGGAATGAGGCAACAAAACAGCTTAGAGGTGGTGGGCTTTTTTAGCCCTCTCTTCATATGCGGATACAGAGGAACAAAGAGAACGATGGTGCGATGATTGGCCACAGTAGGGGCAAGGAAACGTTTTTCGGCACGGGGCAGTGTGCCTTTTCAAACATTTAGGGCAGAGCCCCTTTTACTTCACTATTTCGGCCCTCTGGCCAGCACCTATTACGTTGCGACAGCTGTCGCTGAAACCCCTCTGGTTGCAAAAATGACAAAGCATTATTGCGGGGTAAGGAGATGGCCTTCGGCTGGCATTCTGACGTCCATGGCGGTACGGCCCAAGAGGCTGGTCTGCTCTGGCTGGCTGCATTGGCGGGATGTTCTCTTGTTCCACGGCGTTGCCCATTTCGACGTTGCCATCAATTTGCGCCATCGCATCACACGCGGCGTCCTTCGTCTCGACTCTGATCTTCTTCTGGGCTTCGACAGCCCTTCGCAATTCGACGATTTCCTCCTCGAGGATCGCAATTCTGGCAGAGTTTTCCTCGCACATTTCCTGAATGGATTCGTTATTGATCAGCATTTATCTTCGTTATCGTTATCGTAATTTACCTCGAACATTGTCTTCTCCGGGCTATAGTACGGCTCAGGCTCGTCGTCCGAGCGTCCCGGAGTACGGATCACGACGTTTTCGGTGCTCATCTGAAGAGCTTCGTGATGAACTTTTTTTTCTAGCACAATGAAAGCGTTATTCACAATATGAGATGAACAAGGAATATAGAGATATGTACACGATGAATCGATTTACAAGAGATATGTACATGATTTGCTTCCGACGTTCTTTTATACGCTCGTTTACTATCAGTACGATAGCGGTATTCTTTGATTTCTAATACGGGTCGACCTACGGACATTAGGAGTGTCCCCGTCTGTTGCCTCATTCGGTGAGGGTGTTCCCTGAGGCGTAATTAGGCTAGGGACATTCCTGTCCTCGTATTTTTTCGTCCGATTCAGGTGAACAGTATCGATATTTGCCGGATTACCTAACATTTGCAAGGTGACATTCGGCTTCGCTATTTGAATAACTCGATATGGACCTTTCCAGGATAGCTCTAATTTCGATTGGTTTCCGTCATTCCGTAATAACACAAGATCTCCTAGAGTAATTGCACCTGGGTTACGACAGTGGTTATCGTAGTTACTCTTATACACATTAGTGGCTCTTTCAATTCGAGTTCTGTTTGCCGTCCACGCATTAAAAATATTCGCTATTAATTCGGTTTTATATGACTCTGGGTCACCATACATTCTTCTTGGATAACGCAACACAGCATCCGAAATGAGTTGCGGATCTCTACCGTGCATGAGAAAAAATGGAGTTTCATTCGTTGTTTCATTTCGCGATGTATTTATTGCGAAGACAATCATTTGTAGAAATTCGGACCAGTTTTCTCTAGAGCTGTGGACAAAAGAAGTAAGAGTTTCGCTAATTGTTTTTACGTATCTTTCTACTTGTCCGTTTGACTGGTGATGATACGCGGTTGTTAATACGTGTTTGGTTCCCAAAATTTCCGTGATTTCTTTGAATAATTCGCTAGTATAATTTGATCCGCGGTCTGAAACCAATTTCTCTGGCACTCCGAATTTGCAAACGACGTCATTTACGAATGATTTCGCGATTGTTGCGGTTCTTTGGTTCTCAATTGCGCTACATACAACAAACTTAGTGAAGGAGCACGTATGTATCAATATGTAAGATTGTCCTAATAATGACATTGGTAGTGGTCCGACAACATCGGAATGCACTCTTTCGAATGGTCTGCTCGCCACAGGAAAAGGAGTAAGTGGCTCTTGACGTAATAATTGATAT
The DNA here is from genome assembly GCA_037903475.1 of Ancylostoma caninum. Taxonomy (NCBI): domain Eukaryota; kingdom Metazoa; phylum Nematoda; class Chromadorea; order Rhabditida; family Ancylostomatidae; genus Ancylostoma; species Ancylostoma caninum. The sequence goes on along the minus strand of JBAJFG010000475.1, from coordinate 1,659,303 downwards.
GGACTTTTAACTTTTTGGCAAATGGGGCAACTTTTTACATATTTCGCTATAAATTCGTTCATGCCTTGCCAATAGAATTTATCACGAATTTTTTGAAGAGTTTTCGCGATTCCTAAATGTCCTCCATCAAAGGCATGATCATGATGGTGTTTCGTAATAGATTCCTGAAGCTTAGTGGTTGGAACGACTAGCCTGTAGGCTTTTCCATCGTCATAATACAAAAGATCATTAATTAGACAAAATTGTTTTTTCCGTATTTTGACGTCCACGGGGTGTTCTCTAAGAAACGTTATCCTCGTGATGAAAGGACTAGCTAATTGTTCTTTTCGAATTTCTTCTAGGCTCGGCAGCTGACACTGACCCACTGCATTGACAGTTTCCGACATTGCAACATGTCTTGACAGTGCATCACTGACAGCGTTTTGTTTACCTGGTCGGTATTCGATTATTGCGTCGTAACTCATTATGGCTAGCTGATATTTAGCCAATCTCCCACAGAGATCTTTTCGATGGAAAAGGGAGCACAAAGGAGCGTGATCAGTCAGGATTTTTATTTTTGCACCAAAAACGTATGGTCGAAAATGTGTTAGTCCAAAAACTATAGCAAGAGCTTCTAGCTCAATAGCCGAGTAATTCCTTTCGTGCTTATTCAAACAACGACTCGCGAACGCTATTGGATGAAGGTTTCCAGAAGATGGATTTTGTTGAAGCAATGTTGCCGCAACAGCTTTGGTGGACGCATCTGTATGGAGTTCGTACGGATGTCCAGGTCTAGGAGCAGCGAGTACTGGTGCCTTACATAAACATTGTTTCAATTTTTCAAACGCTTCGCCATGTTCCGTACGCCATTCGAAATGAGAGTCTGTTTTCGATGTAAGACTGGTGAGAGGTGACGCAATATGAGCGAAATTTTCTATGAACCTTCGAAAATATGAAGCTGCTCCTAAAAAGGATTTGACTTCCTTCGTATTGGTTGGAACTGGATACTTTTGTATTTTCTCGATTCGTTTCTGATTGATGCGAGAGCCGTTTTTGCTAATTAAAACTCCCAAATACTCTACCTCACGTGCCGCAAAAATACACTTATCTAATCGCAATTTCATGCCAAATGAACGTATTCTTTCGAACAGTTCGCGAATATCACGTAAGTGTTCATCGAAGTTGTCGGAACACGTAACAATATCATCGACATATGCAAAAGTGCAGCTTCGTAATTCCCTAATGAGTGAATTCATAACTCTTTGAAAAGTGTCAGGTGCCCCCTTAAGTCCCATGGGCATCATTATGAATTGAAATAACCCTAGAAAAGACTGAAATGCCGTTCTTTCGCGATGAGACTTTTCAAGAGGTATCTGATGAAAACCTGACTTGAAATCAACGGTGGTATAGAAAGTCTTGCCCGCAGTTAGATCAATTATCTCCTGTATATTAGGAATAAGGTAGGTTTCTGTCTTCGTAATTGCGTTAAGCTGTCGATAGTCAACCACAAATCTCCACGAGGAATCTTTTTTCTTCACTAACACAATAGGAGCACAAAACGGAGAGGTACTCTTTTCTATCACACGTTGATGCAAAAGTTTTTCGATTTGTTCTGCAATCTCTTTTCGTTGTTCGAGAGGAACGCGATACATCCTTTGTTTTGGTACTCGAGCATTTTCGATCAAATCGATTCGATGTCTGATCTCACCAACATAATGACCAGGATGGCCATTCCTTTCCAAAAAGATATCGCGAAATTGGTTGACTAATTCAACAATTCGTGATTTGCCAATAATGTCGAGCTCAGAATTTTCCCAGTTTATTTTTCCGATGTCATCGCGATTTTCGTCATCGTCGAAAAGTACTTCTTTCGGTATATATTCTACTCTGGATTTGACGTGCGAGTTGCTTCGGTCGTTATGCGTAGTGTCAAAAACTGAATACACTAAACGGCGTTGCTTTTCCTCAACCACTTCTCCTTTCGCAATATTCTGCTTGGGGTAAAGTGTTATAGTCGCATTTGAGTGATTCAAGACTCTAAGCGGGAATTTGCCAGAATTTCCAGGACGAAATAAAGTCTTTCCTACGAATAATCCCTCTGGCAGTTTGTTCGAGTTTGTATCTTCCGCTAGAATGTCGCAATTTTCTGGAATGAAGCCGTTTATCGTTGCCAGAATAAAATTGTCCGATTTTGGTGGGAGGACTATTTTTTCGTTTACGAGAATATTATAAGTACTGTGAAACGACGTGACATTGGTATTGTCCAAAATCGGGAGAGTTGATCTGCCAACACATACGATGTTTTTCTGAAATTCCATTCGGATAGGTTTTTCGATTCTCTTAAGAAAGTCTATTCCTAATGTGATTGCTGCCGGAGAGAATTCGTCTCTTGTGACCAAAGTACGATGTTGTTTCGTGATATTTCCAAAAGTTATACTAATGGTTGCAGAGCCAAGAAATGGTATATAGGTTCCATTGGCTGCAATTGCATGAGGTATTACTTCGTTATTAATTTTAACTTTTAAATGCGCAATTGTCGTCATATTACAGAATGTTATAGAACTACCTGTATCAAGTAACGCTATTACTATTTCGTTCTGACAGCGAACAGGAACGAAACATGGGGAATAGTGATTTCCTTCGACGGATCCAACTACCCCCATCACGATTGGAACATAAGAAAGGAATTTAGTAGTTTTCAGTTTTAATGTGCTATGTCTCTGGACATCGGTGCCTAGGTTTTGCATTTCGATATGCTGCAAATTCTGTTCTGACGTACTGACTACTCGTTTCGGCATATGGTATCGTACACTTTCGGTCTTCGAATGCAACTTTCTGCATGGGCAACGAAAGTAACACACACAACACGCAATTATAACCAAAAAAATCAAAATGCATGTCGTTATGATGATAATGATTCGAAAAGGTACAGCTTCGAATAGAAATTCCACTTCGGATTGCAGTATTTCGTTCGCGTTTTCTTCGAGTGTGGTAACAGTTTTCCAGCCTTCGTTTTGTACTTCATTTAGTTCGTCATTCAAAACGTCGCTGTGATGTATTTCTTTTGTGGTATCCAAAATTCCGCGACGAGAAGACAAAATTTGAACTAAAGGATTTATGCGTGATAATTCTGAATGGAAAATAGGTGAGGCATTGAACACCATTTCAGAGTAGTCATTGATTGGCAAATTCAAAGCTATCTCTGATACGTGTACTTCGTTATTTCCGGATTTCCATGTACGACCTTCATGAATTATACTGGATGGGATGTGAGCACAATCAACACGATAACTTTTCGTTATGAGTTCTTTGTTAGAACCAGGCGTCAAAAAGAATATTTTTGTTCCGACACGTATTGGAGTGTGAGCATAACATTTCCCGTTTACTTTATTATCATACAAAATTTCGTCTGCTAAAACGTACTTACACCGAGAAAGTAGCAGTACTTCTCCAGCCATAATGGCACTTACGTTATCGTCATTTGTAAGTATTCGTGCAGCGCTAGTTGGGTCTGTTTTCGCAAGGAAATTTACTGTTCGAATTTGAGCATTTACGATGTTGCATATTTTTGCCCAGAAGAAACGGAAGTCGTTATTTATTTGTTCTTGTAGGTGAAAGGATAAGAACTGGGAACGCACATTTAGCTCGAATTGTTTTTGGTCTTGACGTTGTTCGTGAAATAAATCGGCATGTTCATCGTCTTGGTTTGAGAACATGGTCAGAAAATGATTTGTCGCAGCGGCTTTCGCTTCTGGAGACGTTTCTCCGTTTTCGCTTACGATCATGGACTCAGAATTTTTCGTCGGTTCTTCAAATAACGCGCTAATTGATCTTTTAGTTCTACTTTTTATCAGACGTAAGTTCTTTGATTGTCGCATGTTTCGCTCGTTAATGCGTCGAATTATAAGAGGATTTCCTTCCAGGACTTCTCTTATCGTCTTTTTACTAGTCTCCTCCATTTGCGGAAACTCGAGATAAACGTTATTTATCATACGTACAGCAGTTCTTGGCAGACACCATCGCTCTTTCTGCGTAACCGAAATTACCTCGTCGCTAAAATGAAAAACTGCTTGTAATTCATTGCTAAGAACGTGATCTCTCGACGCATACATCAAAGAATGTGTGCTTTTTACGAATTTACAATACGACGTGTTATTTTTCGGATGTTCCCAAATCAACACGCCATGTTGGTGCGTGCAAAATTCGTGCTGCAGTTTACATCCTTCTGGACTTCCGACATTTGAGACAATATTTTCGCCATCGTTTGTCAAAATTGTGCCAATTTCCATGATCAAGTTCGATGTAACTGAACATCGTTTCCCAATGATGGGATATGAGTATGTGACGTCGTTACCAGTATCGAATAAGGATTCATGTAGAGATCTGAGCGGGATCCCGTTATACCTTTTCGTTCTCGCCATTTCTCGACATGTATCTTGCGAAATCGATTGTGTAATGACGTCATCAGACTCAATTTTCAGAGTTAGGTGAAAAAACGAAGTTGCACAAATGATTCGTGATTTATTAAAGCAGTGAATACCTTCCAGAATCAATGGTTTCATATTTTCGACATAAACATTTGCGTTCGTTATCAGGACTTCGCTATGTTTTTCTGGTAAGAGACAGTTCAGTGGTTTGGGTATCGCTATTGGGAGCCCTGATTTCCCGCTTCCACAAATTTTGAATCCGGTTTTTTCGCCATACGCAATGCCAGTTAGACAAAGAAGTGATATAGCAATGAAAAGTGGTGGAGAATAATGGAAAACTGACGCTACTCTTCCCCTGCGAGTGTTCCTATGTCGTGATTCAGATCGTTCTCTGTGATTATTTTGACTATTTCTATATCGGGATTGAGAACGTTCTCTAAAATTATTTCTAGGTCGTGATGTGGAACGATTTCTATGATAGTTGTTTGGTCGCCCTCTAGACTGAGATCTATAGTTGTTTTGAAACTGTCGATTAGAACCACTGAACTCTCTTCTACCACGATTTGTATAATTTTGATTTCCATTGAAGTGTGAGTTCCTGGAGTAATTTTGTCTCCGAAATTGGTTTTGATCGTTATGGTAAGCGAAGTTGCGATTTTCGTAATGCCCTCTACGATTATTTCCTCTATACGGAGAGTTTGGGTACGAGTTTCCTCTCCTTCCGTTTACGAAGTTAGTGGTTTCGGGATAACTATGATTTGCTTCCGTAATCTGCAAGTTTCGCACAACTTCAGTAATCGCGTTGATCATGGCGCTATCCAAAACTCCGCGCTCACGTTTAACCATTTCGATTAAATGTTGTTCTTTTTCCGCAATTTCCAGAAGTTCTTCGTAAGATGTGCTAGGAGGTTTTCTCTTCATGACTGCGATTCGTAATTCCGTATTCAATCCTCTTAGAAAAGTTTCGCACGAAATGTCCGTTACAGTATTTGCACCGCTTTCGGCGTATGCATCTTCGACTAGGTCTTTTACGCGCTGACCAAAAACAAAAACATCCTCATCGGGATCCTGCCGAACATGCTGTATTTTAGCCTTAACGATGGAAACGTAATTTCTGTTGCGAAAGTCCGTTTTAAGCTGATCCAACACCTTTTTGTAATCGTGCTTAATTTCGGGACTATAGCTCATGTACTTAATCTTAGCTGCGCCGCTAAGTTGTAGAGGAAGTAGTCTTGCTAATTTTTCTTCGTCATATCCAGCTGCAGTGGCTTTTTCATTCAAATCTCTGACGAATTTCACTACCGATGTATTGTGGCCGTCGTAAGTTGGCCATGAGTGGAAAGCTGGGAGGAAAAGATCCGAAATATTTACGCTGACGTTTAACACCCTATCATCAGAGACGTGATTTATCATGGCTTCGTTATTTGTGCGTGCCATTTGCACAACGGGTGGCTCACGTGATAAATCTCGCGATCTCGACCTCGTTATAGGACCCAAATTCGCAATTATATTTTTACCCAGTATTTTTCCGGCTTTTTTCGTTATCGTTATTCTATTTCTTTTTTCTTTACTGCTTTCGTCAGGCAGTATTCGTAGTCGCTATATAATGTCTCCAGAAATCTGGAGTAAGAAAAGTAGGAGAGCAAGAGTAGGATGCAAGAAAGCGAAAAATGTGTGTAGTCGTTACCAACTACAACAAAATGCGAATGATGGCGCAATGGATCTGTAGGACCCTTTTATTCGTGTTCTCCGCGCCTTGCGCACTTATCTTTGCGCGCCCTACGTACTTATCTGCTGACCTTATTGCGCGTAATACCCTAACTCGGGGTTTGGAGGGCCATCGTGGCGGTGTTGCTTTTACGATCGCACCATGAGGTGACCTGCTGCGTATCAATCGTGATTACCAAGCAGACGACGACAAATTATGTATACATTCAACAGTTTCTTTTTATGGGTACCCAATTATGTACAAGCTAGCTGTGGCACGAACGGCTATAATAATTCAATAAATCAGATCTGTATCGGGAAATACGAAAACCACATGTTCGACGTGTTTTAGTTTTTGTGGATGACGAATTTCCCGCTTCTCGAGCATAACAGGCAATATTTTTGCATTTGACGTACGTAAAAAATCCTTTTTCAAGAGTATCGTGATGAGAGAAGCATAAAATCTCACCTTTGTGCCTGCCTCCTTTCATACTGCTCGCTCGTGCGCCACATTCGAAATTCGAAATGTAAAAAAAATAATCCACGAAGTGTGAGGAATCAAAAAATGTGATGAAGTGCAAAAACATGCATGTGCTGAAGTGGTACCTCGAGGTTACCCTACGTTTTGTTGGCCTACAAAACGGAGTTCCTGCTCTCTGTATTTAATTGATCTTCTGGACATCTTCTGGACATCTTCTGGACATCTCCCCGGGACCTCCATGTGATGTACCCGGAGTTATCAGGATATCCAGAAGACATTCTAGTACAAACAATTTATTATTGTAAGTAACCAACAGCAACATGCGACCACTTGGGCCGCATACAGAGAACAAGAACTGCCCACGCCCTCGTGGAGAGGGCGTGGTTAACATACAAGCCAAATCCATGACAGTGCATCGGCCGGGAAACGAACCCGGGCCGCCCGCGTGGCAGGCGAGCATTCTACCACTGAACCACCGTATCTGTTGTGCATACGGACGATATAAAGTCCAAGAGTCTAAGGCGCCACCATCCGCCACATAAGTCGCCACACCGAGTGTTTCTACAATTTATAAATTTGGGCAGGATCACGACCTTATATCCACGACAAGGAAATGTAATGTGATCGTATATTGCTCACCAGTATAAGACTAAAATACTGAGAACTTAACTTGTATTTACCAAAATGAAGCTTTGTATGCATGTATGTATCACGGATGAGTGGATACGAGATTTTCCAACGATAACGGTGCGGATAACGAGTTGGCCGAAAATGGCTGGATAACGTATATCGGATAAGTGTCCCAAATGCTACGCACATATCACTTCTGTAATATTAGAAATGATGAGAGGGAAATACGACATCTATGTATGTTGTAGGGGAGGATTATCATGAACTCTTAATCTCGTTAATGGTCAAAATTCAATATTCTGAGATCGACGCTGAGCATGGCGTCATTATGCGTCAGTACAGTACTTAGAATTTGCCATCAAAACAAATGTTCCCGTTGACATTTTGGATACTAGATGGTTTGATTGTCACGTTAGGTGCTTAAGATGTCATGCTGTAACTCCCCAGAGTTCTTCTCAGTTGAACAGATGTAATTACAAACATTTATTTCAGATAGGCATGAGATAAACAACAGGTAAGTGAGTCATCAAGCTCGAAGACTGGCTTCGAGTTGGGCGGGGTCTGAAGGTGACCTCGCCTACAGGGTGTTTTTCCGGGAGTAAAATCAGTGCAATTGCGGACCCAGTACAAAGGCTACGTGCGAATTGCTGGAACCTCCGCTTTCACGTGGTCTTTCGACTGAGAATTTGATCTATTGGAATGGATCAGATCGCGCGCGATGTTCACTCCCGGAAAAACACACTGTATAGCATACACAACAAATCATACGACAAGCCGACCTTTTTTTTTTGTCGGCCTCGACAATATACAAAGTTACATTACATACATGTGGTAGTTGGCAATGATGAGGTGTTTTTGGCTCTCTCCTCAAAAGTATTCGGAGCATCACAAAGTGCTCTATAATGATCTTCACTAGTACAATACGGGCATGGAACGTTTTTGCGACACGAACCGCCGTGATGCTTAAGACACTTAGGACAGAGTGTACAGTGAAGCAGGATGAAGGCTCCGAGTTAGTCAGAGAACACAAGTGGTAAAAATGGATTTATTAGAACGGATGAACAAAGAAAGAATGAATGCCGACAGTCCACGAAGGGCTGCCGGGATCGAGGAACGAGGGAATCCGGGGCCGCACCACCGGAGAGGTACCAACACACGACTGACGATTTCGGAAGGCGGTGCTTCGTCATCCTGGTATGTCAGAGGCTCTGCCTCTTCGGTGGTGGCGCGTGATCTCCTGCCTCGTGCGTCCATAATATCCCTCCCCTCCTCGTTGCCGACGCCCTCGGCGGCGCGTACATAGGCGGTAACTGAATAGAAGATAGTCGTTGCCTTATATTTTCATATAAGTACCTTGCATTCCCGACTCCGGAATACTTTCCATAGAATTGGATAGAACTTTCCGGCGATCCCATTTCCGCGAACACTTTGTTGTTCATTAGAATTGCGTTAGAAGTTGGGAAAAACTGCTCTTTTCCGGCTCCCTTCGCTAGTGTCTTGTCCAGGGCCTTCCAGACTCCTATCATTTTCGGCCATACTTTCATATTCGCTTGCGTACACGGGGTCCACGCCGACACGACCCGTCCTCCTTCGACGAACTGTTGTGCGCAAGTTGAGCAGATTTCCTTAATCTTATCTTCTGTCCAGCCTTCATCTGTCGGCCATACAAGCACCCAGGTACTAAAGGAGCGCCATTCGTTTAGCTTCTCCCTCAATTCTGTGAACGTCCTGACAACTACGGTGTGGATTCCTCCTCGAGCGCCGTCTTTCTCCATGACTGAAGCCCACTCGAGAGCTGCATATCCCACGGGTCCTTCCTTTATCGGCCTCGTGATTCTGGATTCATCCTCTAAATCCTGCTTTAGTGCCTGAAGCGCGTCGTCGTACATCTTGACAACGATCAAATTTTCCACTTTTTCGTGCTCTTTTATTTTCTCCGTCTCACACAAAAATTCCGTCCATGCGGTGCAGCGCTCATACGCCGTCCTGAGAATTGGTTTTAACGCCGACTCATTCAGGCATACTGCACCTTGTCTGTAAAGCCTGATTTTCGATGCCAGATTCAGGTCAGATCAGGGCACAGCACGTGGTGGTCATTGACCAGCAGGACTTAGTAGGCGTCGAGCATATTTGAGGAAATCCTTTTACAGCGTACGGTGGATGTGATGCGATCGAAAGACTGGTTTTATGGTTCATACTAGATGTGATGTGTCTACACGAGCAGTAAGTTGCACCAAAATGTTCACGAACTTCACAAATTAGCTGAAATTTCATTGTTGGACCTTAGTAGAAACTATTGATATCACTCTTGTTCACTTCATTTTTTCCTGAAAGAACCTCAATACATATTTAGGTACTTAGTAACCCATTTGTAAGTGTGACTGGACTTAGTAGTCCCCAACCTCCAATGGCCACATCGTGCTGTGTCCTGGGTCAGATCGCTTAAAGGCAGCAAGAGCTGAAATCCTCGACTCCGAGCTGAGCTGTGGATGATGAAGTACAGACTCAGCACATAAATGTGAAACGAACACAGACAATTATGGCTTACCTGCAGAGAAAATGGAACATTCGTCGCGAACACGCCTGGCCGTGTTCGTGCGCGGACGAGTTTTCCCCGGCGCAAAAAGCCATTGCGATGCGTGTTTGACGCAAAAGGAAAACGAAATGCATTCAATTCACAGGATTTCATGGCAGAACTCGGCCAAAACCACGCGCCGCAATGGCTTTCGCGCCGGGGAAAACTCGTCTGCGCACGAACACGGCCAGGCGTGTTCGCGAAGAATGTTCCATTTTCTCTGCAGGTAAGCCATCATTGCCTGTGTTCGTTGTACATTTATGATGTGCTGAGTCTGTACTTCATCACCCACAGCTCAGCTCGGAGTCGAGGATTTCAGCTCCTGCTGCCTTTAAATATGCTGCAGGCCACCCAAGCTTTCCAGACAGTTCCGACTGGCTTCTTCGCAAAAGCCCCTGGAAAGCAGACGTCGGTCAGGTCAGACAGCTTCGTCTCCATCAAACACCCATCCAAGCATTCGAATCGTAGATGGCCGGGCTGCTTGGCCGTTTTCAGTACGGCTCCTCTGCAAGAACAAACTTTAATTGTCTGAACCAGGTTCTTAGTGCCTTTCTTTCTGCCTCTTTTCCCTCTCGTTGTTACGGTATCCACTCTGTCATCCGAAAAATATGGAGGAACTATCAAAAGTTGATCGAAAGGTATTCGTAACGCCTCACTATTTTCACCTATTCTACTGATCGTTGCTGAATTCTCACTGACTTCTAACACTCTATAGAGCCCTGACCACTCAGATATCAATTTTGGATGTGCGCTTTTCACTTTTTCGGTGGGTACCCTCAAATATACTCTCTCTCCCACTCTCGGGTGCTTAGTCGTGTCTACTTTATGGTCGGTATCATACACTTTCTTCATACGCTTGCGAATTCTGTCGTTGTGTTCTTTAACCCTTTCATGTACTTCAACAATCCCTTGCACAATAGCTGTTTTATAGTCATCCATTGCATTATCAATGGCGTACCAGGAGATTCCAAGATTAGGGATAACACTCGAGGGGAACGTTGGGTCGATGCCATGCAACACAAAATACGGACTCTCGCCAGTGGAGCTGTGTGGGGTCATATTGTAGGCCATGATGCAAAATGTCCACCTAAGGTCCCACTCACTCGGTATGCTTGTAGATCTCCTTAGCATGACCACGATCGTGCCATTAAGTCGCTCCGTTATTCCATTCTCTCTTGGGTTATAACCCTTGGTAAAAATATGGTTTATCCCTGCAATTTTCTCAATCTCCTCCATAACCTTGTTTTCGAACTCCCCTCCTCTATCTGAGAGAATTGATTTTGGCCACCGGCACCCGTTAGCTATCCATCTGAGAAATATCGTTTTGGCTACGGTTTCCGCCGACCTATCCCCCACAGGGTAGGCGGCGGCAAACTTGGAAAAATGATCAACTACCGTAACAGCGTATCTGTTCCCTGCACTAGTAAGTCCCAACTCTAGAATATCGACTCCTACAATTTCATACGGCTTGGTTGTTATGATTGGTCTCAGCGGTGGCACGTTAACTCTCTGTGGGTTTGTCACATAGCACTTGTGACACTGTTTCGTCCATTTATGGATATCTCTGGACATGTCTGGCCAAAACACTTGTTTTCGCAACTGGTTAAGCAATTTATTAGCACTGAAATGTCCTGCTAAAATGCCTGAATGCGCCTCAAAGAATACTTCATATTGAGCGCTCTTGGGAACCACATACACGAGAGATCCATCCTCCCGGTACATTTTCAACTCCCCTCCTTCAATTTGGAAATCTGCTATTCTCACGGGCTCTTTCATCCCATTTATTTTCACCACTTTTTCGATATCGTTTTTCTGGACCAATTTTATTACTTGCCCTCAATCTTCCTCTCGCTCGAGCTCTCTTAACCACTTGGATTTGGCCGGCTCTTGAATCGAGCATACCAAGCGCTTCTAAATCCGTTATGTGGTATTTTTTCTCGGCCTTCGTTAAGCTCTTGGATGCAAAAAATATCGGATGCAATTGTTTGTCATCTCCTTCTTGAGACAGCACAGCACCTATACCCGTCGCTGATGCATCTGTGAAAATTATAAATGGCCTTTCCCCACTGCGTGCCTTTTCAATGTTTGGTTGGGTTAGAACTGGCGCCGAAATTATCATTTTCTTCAGTCTTTCGAATGCCTCTACATGTTCTCGTTCCCATTGCCACTTTGCCTTTGGCGATGTAAGACTGAACAGTGGACTCGCGATCTTGGAAAAATTCAAGCAGAATTTTCTGTAATAGGAGACCATTCCCAGAAAACTTCGAAGCTCCTTAACATTGGTAGGGAAAGGGTACATCTCGACTGCCTCTACCTTCCGTTTATCCATATGCACACCTTCCTTATCAATCACATGTCCCAGAAAGGAGACGCCACTTTGGAGGAGGACACACTTTTTGGCTTTCAGCTTCAATCCGGCTCTCTCCATTCTTTCACAAATCTCACTCAGAAGTTGCAAATGCCTTTCACGGTCAGCTGTGGCAATCATAATATCATCTATGTAACAAAATACTTCGTTACCTAATAGGCCATTCAATACTGTATCCATCAGTCTCTGGAAGGTCGCGGGACTGGTACTCAACCCAAAAGGGGTCACTCGAAATTGGAAGAGACCTTCAGGAGTCGTAGATGCGGATTTGTGCTTTGTTTCTTCTGCAAGTGGAATTTGCCAATATCCGCTACACATATCTAACGTTGAAAAATATCTCTTACCGGCAAGGCTTTGCAGAATTGCATCTATTGTGGGAATATGAGTCTTGTTTATATATGGGTATGAGTCTTGTTTTATACATTTGTTCAATTCCCTATAATCTACGCACAACCGTAGTCCCCCATCCTTTTTTCCACAAGTACGATGGGAAAGGCCCAGGCGGAGCTACTTTTCTCTATAATTTGCCTCTTTTCTAAGTCCCTTAGCATCTCACGCAGTTGCGGACGTATTCCCAGTGGAACAGGTCTTGTTTTCAATTCGATCGGGTCATGATTTCCGGTGTCAATAGTCATTTTCGCGAGTTCGGTTTGCCCCAGTTCCTTCTCACATACGGCAAAAGAATTCGCGTGCTTTACTAGAATAGCCTTCAAGTCACTATCCAAAATCTCTTGCTTGGTATTCTGCTTGATTTGCTCTAACAGCAACTTTTCCTTTTCCTTTTCATCCATGGGTGAATCATCCTGATCTAGCATTGCACACTCTTCCCATTTCTCGCGCCACTTCTCACTTCCCCATGCTCCCAGTTCGTCACCTTTTCGTAAAACTAAAGGTTAATCGCTTGGGTTATGTACTGGTATCGTAATTTCCTTATTGAAAATCCTGAAGACTTCATTTGCAACGCCCTGCTTTTTAGGCCACACTACTCCTTCAGAAACTCCATTTGGTACGCTGCACGTTGCAGCAACTAGACGACAGCTAAAGGGGGGTATTACCGCTCTACTCACTACTGTTACTAAGCATTCTCCCGTTATTTGCTGCGCGTTTGCTTCATCTTCCCGTTCGCTTTCCGACGACATGGTGATTCTGACTCCCAACTTCCCTAATGCATTTGTCCCTAGCAGAATCTCACCGTCGTCTCTTTCCGAAATGTGGAACGCCAGCTTTTCAGTCCTTCCTCCCTCTAGTGTTACCGGTATCTGGACTACTCCCAGAAACGTCATAAGATTATTGGATACGTCATATACCGTCTCCATATTACACTCACTGAGCAACTCGAGAGAATCAATGTCGTACCCTTCTTTTTGGGCATCAACCAGAATCTCGAGTGGTATTATGCTGATCATGGACCCAGAGTCCAGTAATGCTTGTTTAGTGTGGTTCAGAAGAGTCACCTTCGTCAAAGTTGGCCTTCCTATCAGATCGGACCGTGCAGCATCAGTTTTCTTTACTTCTAATCCTAGACTTCTCACTCTCTGAATTAAGGAGGACAGTGAGTTACGCGCGCTATCTTGCTGTTTTTCTCTTGCACCCTCACTCCCTTCTCTCGGTTTCATCTCTCTCTGTGGACAACTACGAGCAAAATGTCCGTATCTGGAGCAGTTATAATATTTTCTCGACTGACTCCCATGCGAATTTTGCGTCATCTGCTCATCTGTCGTTACTTGATTTGAGACTGGCCATTCCCTACCTGCGTCCCCTCTTCCTTCACGGTGGGCCTTCTCCACGCTCCCAACACCTTCACTACCTCTTGACTTGAAGGGCCTTGTCACTCCTGCTCTTCCTTCATCATACTCGCGTGCTCTCTCTTTCCACGCGTATCTGTTCCGGTACCCATATTTAGTGTTAACCTTCCCAAAAACAGCCCTCGACTGTTCGATACCTAGTGCTAATTCTTTCACTTTGTCATAAGCCCGTCTTGGTTCCACACTGTACAAAGCCCCCAGGATTTGCACATGTTCTGGCCACTCTTTGATATTCTCCAAGAGTATTTGTGATAACTCCATCGATTTATCTTCAGTGCTTTCGTCCGGGTTGGCCTTCTTCACAAGTTTTTCCAGAGCTATGCAAAAATCGGCGATGCTTTGCCCCGGCCTCATGCGAAGGTTCCTAAGTTCCATCAGGGCTCTTATTCTACCTGCAGTCGAGTCACCCGCTAATAGGTTGCCAAGTTCTCTCACAACAGCTTCGAAACCTTGGGCCTTAACATATTCTGGCATGGCCATAAATATGCTCTTTGCACGACCCCCTAGGTGGTCGTCTCCAAGAATATCTATGAGCGCATTGTCATCTTTAATTACCGGGCAGTACTTTCGGCGGAAGCGGCGCACAAACTCTCCATAACCCTCATTCTCTCTTCCCTTAAAAACTCCCGGGTCTACGCAAGTTGCCGCTTGGAGGAATGCCAAAAATCTGGATTCCTGACCTGGTGTTTCCGTTTCCACCTGTCGCTCTTCCCAGGTCCATGAACGCTGACTCGAGAGCGGTTCGTAACGCATACCAGTCGTCCTGTGCTCGTGGGTTCTCCTTATTGTCCTCTGAGGTTGGTTCTGAACATTATCTTTCCACTCTGTCGAACCATTTTGTTTCAACCTGTTATTCTCTCTAGTATGCTCACCATATCCATAGCAGTTCATGTCCACATCGGGGTCGTCACGCAGGTTTTCTTCTTTTCCACCTTGTTTCACCTCGTTGATCTTTTGTGTTATCTGAAACACGTTGGTGTCTAACATTTCACAAAGTTCTGCTATCACAGCACCATCTCTTTCAGTTGTTCTGATATAGTCCTCTAAATCACACATGGATTCGATTCCTTTTTGTTGTAAAGTATCCACAAGGTTGCTTCCGAATTTCTCAAATTTATCTAGCTGCTTCTTGATGGCTCTCAATTGCTCGCACGCCCTCGATACTACTTGGGTTATCCCCGTTTCTATGGTCGCTCTGTATCTTGCAGCGGTCCTATGTTCACTTAACCCTTTCTCTAACTCAACTGGAATGGTCTCAAGTAGGGCGATTACCTCATTAATGCCTCCGCTTTCTCCTCCATTGGTTAGAGTTGAGTCTCGCACTGCTTCCGACGGCGTTCCGTCTCCCAGCATAACTTCCGGATTGTTAGCTAAGTTACTGCAAAGATCTTCATTAAACTCTGACGTCATTTCCACTAACGAACTTTCGATTACGTTTTCGGAGGAACAATCTCGGACTTTGCTCTTCCTGACCCCTTCGTGGGCCGATCAATATCGCACTTTCTGGATAAGATGGACACCGAAGAAACTTGGTCTCCGATCCTTCTCGGTTCCTTCTACTTTCACAGGCCGGTTTGTTCGGCCCCCATGTACAGTAAAGCAGGATGAAGGCTCCGAGTTAGTCAGAGAACACAAATGGTGAAAATGGATTTATTAGAACGGATGAACAAAGAAAGAATGAATGCCGACAGTCCACGAAGGGCTGCCGGGATCGAGGAACGAGGGAATCCGGGGCCGCGCCACCGGAGAGGTACCAACACACGACTGACGATTTCGGAAGGCGGTACTTCGTCACCCTGGTATGTCAGAGGCTCTGCCTCTTCGGTGGCGGCGCGTGATCTCCTGCCTCGTGCGTCCATAACAAGAGGCTTTTGGTGCGAATTATGTTCGCTCTTTCCTTACCGCTAAGAACGTTCCTACAGCTGTCACTAAAGCCCTGACCGCCACAACGAACACTACATCAGCTTGAGCGGCATCAGAGGGCTTGGTCGAGGGTGACGGCGGAATGGTTGGTGTCTGGTCGGTCCAGGAGCCATATTCTCCTGCTTCAGGCGGCCGTCGTCCTTGACTTGCTGAGCTCTTCTTTCGTTGTTGGCCTTCTCTTCCCGCATCTTCTGTTTCAGCAGTTCGATTGCTTGGCGTAGTTCTTGTACATTCGTCTTCAGCAATGTTATTTTCGCCGTATTTCCTTCGCACATTTCCTAAACGTATTCGTATTTCTTAATTTTTCGTATTCGTTTTTCCTATTCCTTTTCGTTCTTATCTCGAACTGGGTCTTCTGGTAGTACAGCTCTTGTTCGGGTTCGTCATCATAATTTCGCAATAAGAGGTGAATGTTTTTTTTTCGATTCCAAGTGATATATTTCGAAAAGTGAGAGCACAGAGTTGTTTTGAAAAAGGATGAGCACAATTGGAGAGAAAGCTTTTGTGGAGTATGGTGAGTTTCGTTATGGTTTGGCTTTATATACACGTGTTTGCCGAAGGTCCCGCTATTATTTTCCCCGGAGGTTAATCCTCGATGATCGCCAGGGCCGGTAGTAATCCACCCCGCAAGTTGGTATCAATGCTGCCACCATGACGGCAACACTGCCTACAAGGTGGCAACTTTGGATGCGAAGTTGGCGTGAGATGCGGCATTCCGTTATGGCTGCAAAACGTAGCGGCGCTCAGAATATCGAACCCCACTACACCGCGATCACAAACAAGCGACTGAACCACTTGACCATGTCGACACGTTGGCACGTGAGATTGAATCTCAACACAAACAACAACCAGATCAAATTTTTGATTGATTTTTGGTATCTCATCTCACAACAGTGTGTATGGTATTGATAGAGGCGCTGAAATCAACTGCTATTGATTCAAGTCTGTTTATTTCTCCATATTATCTACTAATTTTACTCCGATTTCCTATCTAGTTTGAGGTCTCTTTGTGCCATTAGGTTAATCTTTTTTCTCGCTAACCCTTGGCAGCATTATCGTTGGTGTCCTTTAACAATCGAATATAGTCGGGTGAATCCCCTCGATCTCTGCAAAGTGCTCCACCGCGTGACCTACAGGCAGCGTTGCAACCAGCTGAGTGGATCGATGCTCGACCTCCCACCACTCCCAAAAAACGTTCATTTAAAGACATAAAAATGAAGGAAAACAAACAAACCAGTAACAATGTATCAGAAATAATGAGAACAAGCGCTTGTAATCGGAATATTTTTCAGAATACTGAGAAAAACTGGAAAAAGCAGCGCTATAAACCCAGCTGGTGCGAAATGCGGCGGCCGATTACGAACTCAGCTGATCGGTCGGACAAAACGGGAGTGCGTGATGGAGCACTTTGAGGAACATGGCTAGCAATGAGATTATATCTTTGGAAGGATTACAGGGGAATGCTGTCTAAGGGTTAAAGGGAAACAAAATCAACCAAATAACACAAGAAAAGAGTCCAAACGAAATTCTGGCGAAAATTGATTGTTCACACAAAATAGTGCGTGAGCGACGCCACTTTGGTCGTGACCACGGTTGAAGTTCCCACGAGGTACGACCTCGGACATGCTCTAGGACATGTCCGACCTGCCGACGGGGAAATCTCTCTCCTCACACACTCTCTCGTCGCGCTCGCCTGCTGCCACCTACGTTGCCACCTTAAGGTGGCAACTTTGGTGGCGCCCAAGGAGATCGCGACCTCGTAGGCACCTCGGGCTCTCCTTTATTTTTGCACAACAGTTCGGAATCAAGAAAACTGGCCACTGAACATGGGGATGAAGTGATTTGCAGAGATGGTACTTACGTGAAAAAGACTTGCGAAAATCAACCGTCCCTATTGATCGAGGTGCCTTCGCACCGTTACGGCTACCACTGATGTCGCACCCTGGTGCCACCGCGAGTTGGCAACTTGCGCGGTGGATTACTACCGGCCCAGACCACTGAGGTCGCGTCCTCATTCGTTTGATTGGATAACGTTTCTACCAGGCGATGCTAGAGAAGGGATGGTCTCTGAGTAGAGTGTTGACCGAATCGAATAATATTCGAATGGTCAACAATATTCGGAAAATTAGAATATTCGGATTCGAATATTCGAGTAATCGCTTATCGAATAATTGTTCGAATATTCGAATAATCGCTTATTCGAAACATTCAAATATTCGGAAAATTAGAATATTCGGATTATTCGAACATTCGAATGTTCGACGCTTTCATAATATTCGTTTATTCGAATATTCGAATATTCGGGGTGGATTTATTTGGATACTCGATTACTCGAATAATCGACTAGTCATTATCAACAGCACCTTTGCTCTCATATCGTTCTCGAGTAATCCCATCAGCAAGCAAAATTGAGATAGCTAAAATCTTATTTACACATCGCCAGTTAGCATTACTGCCATTGTCAACAGGCCACATCATCATTTCAGTTAGCTGACAGCGTACTTTGCGCAGGTTCACCGCATACCGATACTTTTACGACCGCGCTCAATTATTTTGTTGATTGTGAAGTCGGCTGCACCAAATATTGGTACCGCGGCTCACCCGCACATTGTTTGAGAATTCCTTCTGGCATGGATAGATCGCTAAAACTTTGTAGCAAGTTTTATGCCTTCAGTTTGGTAAACAAACACTTTAGAAAAGCAAAAAACTCGCTAGGGATTTTCAATCTTTATGATCCTAGTCTGCCATGAAGGCCTTACGCCTCTGCCTTGAGTAATCCCTATTTTTTTCCAACCTCATCTCGCAACCTTACCACCAGTATGGCACTGCAACTTCTGTGCCCGAGATTCAAAAAAAAGCGGCATTTATCTATATAATACAAAGCAGCCGTTCTGAGAAACGATCTCGAAATGTTGGATGGTAACCGCAGCAATGCGATTAGCAAGTACGTACAAGTTTGACGTATAAGTTTACTGAGCCAAAAGGCTCCTGTAAATGCTCCTATTTGTTTTCAGTACCTATTAAGAAACTCATGCTGACTCGGCCATTCTACATGTGTTGTTGTAGCATCAAACTCATGCAGAATCATTGCAGAAACGAGTGTAATACTATCTTGACGCTTCAATGATTTGGGTTTGTGTTAGCTCATGCAATCAATAGTAGCTCTTTCACTGAACTCGCCAGCTGAGAAGCAGGGAACTAGACTCGCTTCAACCAGGTTTGAAACACTGGTTCCTATATCTTGTCAATTTTGTCTATTCCATTAGAAATTTTCAACCACATTCAGATATCTTTTCGAATTAATTCTTTTTCTTCAATACAACAAACATTTACGTAATGTTAGTGAAATCGTCGTCCTACACTAACACTAGGGTTTGTTGGCAGCATCTTCCAACAAACGGTTTCTTTGTAATCCCATCGAATACTGAGCATTGCGTTCTGAGGGTTCTCGTTTTGGCAGTAGAATCCATGGTGACCGGCGTCCGAGTCATCCACCTTCCCCCACATTACGACTTACGTAGTAATTGTTCTATTCAGAGAACTTCCTTTGCATTATCAGCAGGAATAAATCAAGAACCATCTCCCCAATATTCGAAGTATTCGAACATTCGAGAGACTGGAATATTCGAATTGTTCGAATATTCGAATATTCGGAGACATCGAAGTATTCGTTTATTCGAATATTCGAATATTCGGACGTATTAAAATATTCGTTCATTCGAATATTCGGATATTCGAATATTCGGCCGTTTTAAAATATTCGATTATTCGATTATTCGAATATTCGAAAGAAATTTTCGAATGCAACACTCTATATCTGAGGTATTGTATTTCTTGATCCTATCGAGATGAACGAGTTCTGATTTGCTTGGTCGTCCTACTAACGCTATGGTTACATTAGGTGTGTCAAGATGCAAAACACGGAATGGACCTATCCAGGCATTGTCCAGTTTTGACCTCTTGGCTTCTCCTTCAGGCAAAACCAAATCTCCTTGAGAAATTTCTTCTCAAGGAAAAAACTCAGTCGTTATCGTAGTATTCCTTGAATATCGAAGAGGCTTTTTCTATGCGTTCTTGGTTCGCGTTCCATGCAAGATGCATGTTCGAAATAGGCTCCGTTTTGTAAGAATCTGGATCTCCATACAATCGCCTGGGATGACGGAGCACTGCGTCTGACAACAGCTGTGGGTCACGGCCATACATTAAGAAAGAAGGTGTTTCATGGGTAGTTTCGTTGCGTGACGTATTCACAGCAAAAACAATGAGCTGCAGAAAGCTGGACCAATTTTGTCTGGATTGTTGAGTGAACGAACATAATCTTTCGACTATTGTTTTAAGATATCTTCCGACCTGTCCATTTGCTTGATGGTGGTACGCCGTTGTGAGAATGTGTTTGGATCCTAAAATGTCCGAAATGTCGCGAAACAGTTCACTAGTGGTAATCGTTCATCTCGATAGGATCAAGAAATACAATAGTCGGTAATCAACTACAAAACGCCATGGAGAATCTTTTTTTCTTTCTAGAACGTTTGGAGCACAGAAAGGCAAAGTGCTTTTCTCTATGACACGTTGCTCGAGAAGTTCTTGAATCTGTTTTTCGACTTTTTCACGTTGTTCGAGTGGCACGCGATACATTGTTTGTTTGGGATTTTCGCATTCTCGATTCTATGTCTAATATTTCCGTTATACCGTCCTGGATTACCATCTTTCCCCGAAAAATGCTACGAAATTTGTTCACCAACTCAATCACTTTACCTTTTGTGCCAAGCTTAATTCCGTATTTTCCCAGTTAATTTTCTCGAACGTTGGACTACTGTGTTGGTCGTCTGTTAGCACTTCGTCTGGAACGTAATCTACTTCTGCTTGGATTGCTGCAGGTATAGCACCTTTAGCACATGATTTTTCTGACGATTCGTAGACTGAAAACACTGGCCGGTATGGGGTGTTTTGAACCAGTTCGCCATTCGCAATATATTGATTGGAATACAACGTAATTAATGCATTCGAATTGTTGAGGATACGCAACGGGAATTTTTTTTGTTTTGCCAGGACAGAAAAGTGTTCTTCGAATGAAAATTCCATCAAGAAGACTATCCGTTCTCGTATCTTCCGCGATGATTTCACAATTCTTTGGGAATGTTTCATGCATAAAAGCCATGACAAAGTTGTCGGAATGCGGAGGTAGGGTAACATTATCTGGGATTCGAATGTGAAAAAAAAAGAATTTAAGTTGCTTTTATTGAGTAACGGTTAGGATGATCTTCCAACATATATGATTTTGCTTTTTGGTTCAAAACGGAAAGGTTTTTCTAACGCCATTGATCTTGGCGGTGTTCGTGGTGCAATCAATACTCGCCGTTTGGGTCAGGAAACATACTCATGAATCTTTTTTCCGCTACTTCTCTCGCATTGATAGTGTATTTTTTCTGATCGCCAAATATCATCCAATCAACCTTTCCGTCCGGCTTTTCTAATAAAGCACTGATTGACCGTGGTATTCCACTACGTTTTATATTCATCGCGTCAGTATCACTGAAGTGTTGATTGTCCGTGGATTGTCGCGGTCACGTTAAATAAAGTTGTTGCATTTTGCCAAATTTGTTGCAATTCATTGCTTTTTTTGCAGTGCAATGCATTATAATTGGTGTCATTGCATTTTTTCAATGCATGCATTAAATCGAATGCGTTGAAAAAAATGCAATGCATTGCAACCAATGCATTGCATTGGTTTTGGTTTAATTACCCTGGTTTGAGGTACTCAAACGCATTGCGTCGTATCTGTTGCGGTGAAAAATGCAAAGAAATGTTTTTGTTTGTTATTTTTACATTAAATACAATGCTTTAAATGAAATATATTGAATGCAATGCATTGACAAAAATTCACCGCATTGACAAAAATTGCAATCCATTGCAGCGAATGCATTGCATCTATTTCGGTTCATTGAGATACTGCCAAGCGTTGCATCGTATCTAAAGCATTAGAAAAAATAGACCGTATTATTCAAACAGGACAGTGCATAAAACTAAGTAAACTTATTGCAATCTATTGCATTTTTCAACAATGCGTTGTATATCTTTCAATGCATTTATTTTCCATTGGTTCTCCCACCCAAGTATGAGGTCATCTCAACCGATGCACTGCATTAGGCTGCTATTAGACTCCACGCGAGGTATAGCACAGGGCTTCCGCGGCTACGCCCCACAATCGATAGGTATTGCTAGTGGCGAGGGCGACATCACAAAGACATTTCCCGTAGCTGGTAAAGTAACACTCGCTTTTCGCTGTAGAGAACAATCCACTGGCTTAGACAAAGCAACTGGAAATCCTGATTTCCATTTGCACATATTTTGAATTCGTTTTTTTGTCCCGCAACTGGAGATAACATGCAAAACAACAATATAGCCAGAAACAGCGAGGGAATAGTACTGAATACTGACGCACCGCCTCGACAACTTCTATGTAGCGAAGCAGAACGACTTCGATGTTGATTATTAGGGCGGTAACGTGAATGCCCTCTATAACTAGAGTGATAGTGCGAGTTCGCATTATAATTTTGAGTTCTGACGAAATTCCCACGGTTTTGGTTAGGATAGGTCGCCTGTGGTCTTCTTCGGTGAGGGGTTGGCCTCGACGATGGGCTCTGTGCTGGTATTCATGAACGCACGGGAACGGGAAGGGGCGTGACGGGTACCCGCTGCAGCTGGTTCCCGGCGGGAACCTTCCTAGTCACCCGTACGGGTAAGATTTACATTCATGAACGACCAGGAAGCGGGAAGACCGGGAAGCATCGAATAGATTCGTAAACACGGCCGAGTTTTCAAGATGTAGAGCGCGAAATGAAAGTTTTGGAACATATTTTGTGAGGAATTTATAGTAAAACGTTGTTTTCCTCTTTTTCCTTCCTAGAAGCGGGTCTCCATGTGGGTCTCTTACCATTATAGTAAAACATGTGGAATCTCTACCTCGCGGATTGGCGCTGCTTATTCACATGAGAGGCCTCAAAAAATTTTTTTTGCCGAAACTTTGTATGGAGGGGTTATTTAAGGTGCTAAACACTAATATCGCATCCATTTTTACCGTTATCTCATCTTGGTAGGGCTAAGATGGGTATGTGATAGTCAATTCAGGAAAAAATCGATTTTGTAGAGAAAACGAAGGTGGCATGCACAATAATGGGGAAAGTCGTGACCAGCGCCTAAAACGACTGCGACTTGAACCTAACCGACCAGATGTCTTTTTAATCCTTTACCCACACACCCTTAAGTAGCCTGGACCCCAAACTGCTGGGGATAAGAGCCGGCGGGCACCCATTCAAACTTACGCCTGGGGTTCGTATCAGATCAAAGAGTCGCTTTAGCGACCGCCCAGAATGGGATTCAGTTGCGTTCTTGGATGCACAATAATGGGGAAAGTCGTGACCTCATCTCACCGTGAAGGTTATCTCAAAGGTCTGTCCCCCACGCAGTTAGCACCCCTCATTCAATAGCACTTGGTACTTAGAATAACTCAACGACTACGGCTGACCTCTCCACAAGTATGCTCTCTGTTAGCCTCCTCTCATCTGCAGCAACTGAGGTCCAACATGGGAATAAGCTCAGACTAGTCCCTCTGCGTCTTCGCTGGACTTGTGTTTTAGTTATGCCATTTCGGGCTCACGCAACCCACTTGTTGTTCTAGCTTTACTAGTTTTATTCTACAGTTTTATCGCCTACACTTGCCGAGTCTTATGATTTTTGCCTTTGTGTGGCACGCCTGTGCGGTGTAAACAAATAAATAAATAAAAAACAACCCCTCTTCGCAAAATTTGAGAGGATTCCACGCAGTAATGTATCTACAGTAGCTCTGCCCTAGCCCTATAAAAAATGTGTTCACGGTACAAAATGGATACGATATTCGTGTTCAGCAGCTCAAACACCCCCCTCCCCCCCGCCCCTCCCAATTTTTAGCAGATTTTTTTTGGAGATTTCGAGGTGTTCCGAAATAGTGCTTTTTTCTTTTCGGATAGATGCCATTTTTTGGGTGATCACTGGTAGTGAGCAATCAAATAACACACATATCTGAAAATAAAAAAGATATTGTTTGGGTAGTGAAAACAAATAAGTACGGAGTGAACATAGCATTCAATTAACTAATTGTAAGTGGAAAGCAACATAAAACTCTTCTGAATCTTGAGAACGCATTAGTACGTCAAGATTCGTCAATGAAACGCAATAATATTGAAAAATGTCACAGAAATCCATCAACGGGTAGAACTTCCCGAGGCCTAGATGGTCGGGTAAGCGGGAACCTTCCCGTCCACCCGCCGGGTAGGCAGGGAAGATACCGGCCGTTTTCATGAATACAAATTTTCTACCCGCGAATCTCGTCCACCCGGCGGGTGGGTTAAAACCTTCCCGCCGACGTTCATGAATACCGCTACTGATTATAGTCGAAATTATGACGGTAATCGAAATTGTTATGGAAGTTGCGACCTCTGCGAGGTTGATTTCCTTTAAAAATTGTTTCGGCGATCCTGTCTATTACTCCGACTAATGAAGTTGCTAACTTCATAGTAGTCGTTCTCCCTATCTCTTAAATTCAAGTTCCTAACGACTTCCGTGATGGCGTTATGTAAATGTAGGACTGAACGAGGCATGGGCTTTTATTGAATCCGAGACCACTCCGGTCTCTTTGGTGAGCTCACCTAGTAGCCTCGTTCCCCTTATCTGGATTCCCCAGCCAGACTCGTAAGGCTCACACCTTAAACAATTAGTCTCGTTTCTTTTAACTCACCACTGGTATTAGAACGACAAAGCAATAACGAAGTAGGCGTGCAAATGGAACCTGATGACAACGTAGACGATTAAGACACGAAACTTTTATTACGGCGTGATATTCTACAATATACAAGCACTGTGAGTAAATGGAATGAATAAATATGGCAACTTCTCTGGTTAGGGAGATCGAAAGAGTAACTGAGATAGTAAATAACCGGTAAGAATAATGAGGTGTAACTAAAATATAAGCCGTCACTCAGCGGCGGCTCAATAACTCTCAGCGCTATTTCCCTTTTACGAAATCCACGCGCCTACCTAGGCGCGACCCTAGCCAGATCCCTACGCGGAAACTCCACTCTCACTACAATTGCTTAGAGGATTATCTTCTGGGCAGGTCCGTACGCCGGGACTCCGTCGCTATCTCTCCTGATAGCGATCCACCTGAGTGAGGCTTCGTTAGCGTTCCTCCTTCGCGCTGGATGTCGTCCAGTTGCAATCTCCGATTGCGAAACACCAAATGAGCCCCCCCCCCCCGGCGTGCTTACCTGCGCCTAAGCGCAAACGTGCCCCGCCCCTAGGCGGCGCTGACCGGCGGCAAAATGGGATTAAGGTAGCAATGGTAAGAGGCAGCGATTTACACGTGATAATAGGTGAGAACGATACGTGCCTAGGAATCAACAGGTGAGCAACAAATAACAGGTGATTAATGGCAGGAAAAAACGGGTTACAAATTGTCTACATTTCCATAACAATTACGTACTATCTACATTTTCATGACAGTTAATCATTACCGAATCCAGCGTACTCCGCTCGCTTCTGACCATTTCCAGCATGTGCTGTTGTTGTATTATTTGTTGCGTATGCTATCGGCGAGGTCACCTTCGGACCCCGCCCAACTCGAAGCCAGTCTTCGAGCTTGATGACTCACTTACCTGTTATTTATCTCATGCTTATCTAAAATAAATGTTTGTCATTACATCTGTTCAACTGAGAAGAACTCTGGGACCTCCATGTTATGCTCTAACTCTCCAGTGGAAAGTCGCTGCTTCGATGGGGACACAGCTTCTTCCATGGATGCGTGGGAACCAGTAAGCCTTACATTATCCCATTCTGGATCGTTTTTCATTTGCCTTGGCTCATTTTGCGTTCATACCTTCTAGTGGTTGTCTCCGACAGTTCGGGCAAGACCAAGCAGGGCAAATGAAAATCATTCCATTTTAATTCAGTTTTGTTATGATACGACTAGATGTTTTATTACGGGCACCCTTGTGCAATGACTTCGAAGAACCTCTGCTCTACCAGGAGATCCTGCCATTTCAACAGCCTACAGCATGTAAATCTTTCAACTATCTCAGCCTCGCTTCAAAACATTGTGAACCAAGTTGAAATGCAGATTTACATTACAGATGCTTATTAGTTCTTATCAAAATATTAACCCCACTTTTTTCCTTGAAGATAAGAATTATTTGCATTTTCTAATAAACTGCGTCTAAACTTATGAAACGGCCCATTTAATGGTGATGTGCCAAATCTATCCCGTATTTTCCATGATTACTAGTGAAACAACGCAATCTTAGGTTTTCTGGCATGCCGAATCAATTGACGTTTGTAACTTTTCTCATGAACCTGGGTACATTTTCTGGGGTGCGTCTATACTTGCGAAACGCACTGTATAAATTACATGCGGCGTTCTTGAAGCAAAACAACCTACATGCGGCCTTACTGGAAACAACACAGCGT
The DNA here is from genome assembly GCA_037903475.1 of Ancylostoma caninum. Lineage (NCBI taxonomy): Eukaryota > Metazoa > Nematoda > Chromadorea > Rhabditida > Ancylostomatidae > Ancylostoma > Ancylostoma caninum. Next base: position 1,632,911 of record JBAJFG010000475.1, on the reverse strand, counting down.
GCTTGCAATCTTTCTAGGGTCAAAAAAAGTTACATACAATCTCTTCAGGGTGGAAACAGCTCGCGTGTAAGCTTCCGCATATTTGCAATTTACTTGCAATCTTTTTGGAGTCAAAAAATTATCTGCAATCTTTCCAATGCCAGCAACAAATTACTCGCATCCTTTGACGTGCCAGTACAAGGTACATGTATGATTTCGCTAGTTTAAACATGTTACGAGTGAGCTTTCTTCACTACGCCCTCCTCGATCTTCGGGCTATCTCGTGCTTTCACGTAAAGTTGAACGAATTGATCAGACAAAGACGTTTCTTGTGGTCATTTTCTGCTTTTTCACGTGCGAAACTCGGAATCCTTCTGCATTGTGCTCAATCTAATGTTACCGCTTTTCTTCGCGCTGAGTGCAGCCTCTGCTTCGCCTTGGCGACTGTGAAAACTGTGCGTATCGGCTGTGGTCCGGGTAGGGTGTTATGTTCAAAATGGAGTATAGCGGCTATCTGACAGTACGGAGATGAAGCTTTCTTCTTTATTCATCAAACACCACCTTTTTGATGCTTTTCTGACTCTCACCACCTTTTTGATGATTTTCTGACTCTATCTTCAGTTATTCCATTGGATCTTAATCATTCGCCTTTAGATGTTGCTGTCTTTTTTTTATCCAAATAACTGTGTCGCTTTTTTCTTGTCTGATTTTTCTAAAGTTGAGGTGCTCGCCGTTATGAGATTGCTTTATCATCTAACCCTTTCTTGATGATGATTGATCAATTTGACTATGGATGGAACGACGCCGTTTTGTTTTCTTGGTTATAATTGCCGAACTATTTTCAGATGTACTGTTTTCTTTGTGGCAGAAAATGTTTTATTTGCTTAGGGAACAAACCTGTGATGGCCTATCAGCCTGTGAATTTCCCTCCGCACTCCTTCTACACCGGGTGCCATTGTTACTCATCCTCTGATAATCCGTCAAACCATGTAGTTTATGCATGCCTTGTTTAAGATCTATTGGCTTTTACTTTCGTCAGTATCTATTAAACAAAGCGCCGTAAGGGGGCTAGAGCGGTTAGAGATACGGGGCGGCACTCATAGACACCGCAATCTTGAGGCGCAGACTGTATGGCGAAATGGCCGATTTCCATGGACGCAGACACGTTCGCTTCGAGACCCGCAATTTCGTCACTGCTGGCTCTCCCGCATACACGGGATGGTGATTTCATCACCTTCGCTGGCGGTCTCACCGCATAGGAGTGAAGGAGTGTTTACGAGCTTTCAGGCTGCACAATGTACGCAGCAGGAAAACCAGCCTTCCACTGTTGCGACGCTGCGTGCACTCGCAGGAAGAAATGGACGGGTGCTATGAGGGCTGCCGCGTCTCGGAAGCTCGGGAGGGTGGACCTACGCGGTCGCCTCATCTGGTGGGTGCTACTGCCGCATCGCCTCTAAATAGGAAGGCATGGCATTGTATATCCAATCAACTAAATATGGATACGGGTCCACCGATGGAGAAAAGGCCCGCCGTGGCCCAGTGGTGCGAGAAACTCCATGACATGGGCCCACCGATGGAGAAAGGGCCCGCCGTGGCCCAGTGGTGCGAGAAACTCCATGACACGGGTCCACCGATGGAGAAAGGGCCCGCCGTGGCCCAATGGTGCGGGGAACGCCGAGACACGGGTCCACCGATGGAGAAAGGGCCCGCCGTGGTCCAGTGCTGTGGGGAACGCCATGACGTGGGTCCAGCTATGGAGAGAAGGTCCGCGAGGGCCCAATGGTGCGGGGGACACCAGGATACGGGTCCAGCTATGGAGAGAAGGTCCGCGAGGGCCCAATGGTGCGGGGGACACCAGGATACGGGTCCACCGATGGAGAAAGGGCCGACCGTGGCCCAGTGGTGTGGGGGACGCCAGGATACGGGTTCACTTTAGTGTTGAGAATGACAGGATGCGAACCCGCCCCTGGAGAACGGATCCGGCTTGCCCTAACTGTGAGGAAGGCGCCAGAATGCGGGCGCTCTGATGGAGGAAGGGCCCGCCGTGGCCCAGTAGTATGGATAACACCAGGATACGGGTCCGCCAACATAGGATTGGTCCGCTGTGACTCAGTAAAGTGGAGAATACCAGGATACGGTTCAGGCCTAATGTGTGAAGATGGCGCCAGAATACGGGTCCACCGATGGAGGAAAGTCCGCTGCGGCCCAGTAGTGTGGAAAACACTCGGATACAATTTCGCTTTGTCCAATAATGTGGGGTACGGCAGGATACAGTTCCGCCGATGGAGAACGCGTCTGCGTTGGCCCGATAGTGAGGAATACGCACGAATACGCCATACGATGGGAAACGAACTTCTCATTCGCATACTCAACTCATAAGAAGGACTTCATGTTTGGGCCCATTGGAAGATTTGTTCTGCTTCTCTTATACGTAACTTATAAGAAGGTTTTTGAATTTGAGCTCAGTTAATGATTAATTTTGCTTATTTGCTAATTTTCTGAACATTTTGCACGTGTAGAGCTTTTGCACATGCCTCAAATTGCTGCCCCACCCCACTTTCTAGCGTCCCGAAGGGGCGCTAGTCTAGCTAATCGCAGTGCACATTTCCCAAATTTATATCAAGATTTTTCAACGGAAGGCACATTTACTATCCACGCGAACCGCCGAGCGCCAAATTCAATCTGAATATAAAAAATAGCAGCCCCTACGACGCTTTCTTCTTCCCAAAATTCTGGATGGCGCGGGTGGTTCCAACTTCAAACGATGAGTAAGTCTCTGTAAATGAAGTGACCAAGTAAATAGCTTGGAAGCATTGGACGCCATCCGAGTCTGGTGGTGAGCTTGAAATACTTCTTATCGAATAATATCGATTTGGATGTCCATTTATTGGTCGATTTTTTTGACTCTTCCAAGTGAACCTCCAATCCAGGTTGAAGTGTACCTACTTGGGAAATCCTCCGTGCTGATCATGAATCACACAGCCTCTTTGAGCGACTTGGCCATCGTGCCACTGATTTCATTGATTTTTTTGTTGCAAATTTTGCTTGGAGCGTGGTGAAAGCATGCACACAAGGATACCATTTTGCACGGCCGTTTTTGATTAACCAAGTTCTTATGCGTTTCACCTCGCCATAGTGAAAAGAAGGCTATATGGGGCCTGCAGAACATGTACAAATGCCAGCAAAAATTAATTGACAAAACCAGTGGATCAATATCTGCACGCGGAATGTTCTTGAGTTACGCCGATTAAACGAGACTTAAACTGAGTTCGTGTAGTCGTTGACCAGGATAATTTTCATGTCCAAATTTTGAGTTTCAGGCCTACATTTCAACCGGTTTCACATGCGAATGCTGACGTCGAACGCTAATGTTTATTTTGGTAAGCTTTTGAGCATTTTATTTGTTGGAGTTCTTGAAACTGTAGCCTGAAAGGTTTTCCTCTAGGATTGAAGTCTCTCTTCAAAACGCAAATCGGCTAGATTCTAGGCAGCCGATTTTCTGAAAGCCTTGACAAAAGAACCGCAGAGAGTCGAAATTGGCCAATGGCGAGTTATTTCCACGGAAGCTAAATCTGCAAGTTTCACTTAATGTGTTCTACCAAAATTTAGGTGGATTGATAGCATGTCTAGAGGCGTTACCGTGACTTTGTAGCAGGGAATTTGGACAATGATCTATACAAGAAATATAGCAAATATCTTAACATTCCTAGGCGACACCTGGACGCCCAGATAAAGTATTATAGAAGTACTCAAACGATGTATCATATCTATTTGTTATATGCTATACTGTTACTATTAAGTACTACCATATTTACTACAAAATATACCATATCATTTCTGATTGTTTGCTTCCGCAAACTGTTCACGAATCGCCAATCGCTGACAATGTACATATAAGCTAATTAAGCTGCTAACGAAATGGACGGGAACATGCGATCTGGAGCAGCTTGTTCTCAAGCCCAATTTTGATAAGATTAGATTAATAAAGACAAGATTAATAATAAGCTTAGGGTTCCTCCTGCTTATTTGTTTGTGATGATTATCACTGCAGATGAATCTCCTTTTTATGTGTTGATAATTACTCAAGTGGATTCTGTAATTTTCGTCAAATTATGTCAGATGGTTTCATGCACATCTATGATTTAGTGTTTTCGGATGCGCTAATCTCAAGAATTTACGATTACACGGAGTTCAAGAGGCGAATGGAATCACCAGGGGATGGCAATTTATCGATTTACCGGTTTTATCGTTTTCGCCCAGTTCAGCTGCAATCGAAATGGAAACGTGCCCACAGTGGTAATCCGCCAAGCAGATCACGAATCTGACAACCATTTTGCACGATGATAACTGAGTTATTAAATTTGGTCCGGATTAAACCCCAGCAATTTTTATTTGGGAAATGCATGCAAACAAGCTTCCACATATATCTATACAGGCAGTGATGGATTTGTGATATCAATGCGGTAGGTAACCCCTATTGAAAAGTAGTCTGTGACTTCCTCCGACCCTCTTGTTTAAACTTGTTGGTGCTGAATACTGTAGTTATTACCGAAATATCGTATTTGAATAAATGTTCCAGAAAAAATTCGGATATGCTAACAGTCGATTATGGAGAAGGTCGCCGTCAATATATTTGCATGTGAATATTCGACATATGGCAGTATTGAAATATACTCGAATATTCGATGCTTGTATCGGATATACGAACACAGTTTGAGACACGAGAAGAGCCTCTCTACTTTTCTCGAAAACTCCCGGGCAAACGAAGCTGCGAACATTCTGTTACGTTCGCAGACGAATACATTTGTCCCGATGGCAATGGGTACTTCAGTGGAAGTTGGTTCACGGTGATTGTTGAAATGAGTGTGCGAAGGTTATAAGTTTTTTGTTATCCCATTTTTGTAGGTTTACCATGCAAGGTGTACCCATATACCGTGCTGTCTCCTATTCCTTCGCTCTTATTCCTTCAATGTGTACATATTAGTGGAGAAGCGTTCTCAAGAACGTTTATTTCTCTGGCATTTTTCCTTAACTTCACCAAAATATATCTTTCGTAAACACATTACGAATATGAGAAGCTAAGGTCATTGTCCTACAAATGAGTTGCTCATTTATTTTCTATGCACTGCACTAATCAAAGAGCGAGACCCAGATCAGCGAGTTGGGTTGTCTAATTTGCCAAGCGTTTTCTTCACAAAGTGTCAGTAGTAGATGAAGCTCACATGATACATGATACCCAACAATTTGGTGATAGCTGAATTTTTGGCTCAGAAGTGAAATGTGACCGATCCTGAGGTAATTAAAGCTCCTAATCCCTCGAGAGCTTTTTCAAAGTTCTCGAAGTTTTTTCAAAGTAAGGGCAACTTTTTTAGACAATCCACAACATTTGTACTCAGAGGTGTGCCTTTATGCCCTTTTAATACGGCAAAAGTGCTAGAAACAGCAAAGAAAATAAATACTCTTGAGAATGCTTATCTTTGCTTCTCCAGCGACAAATCTTGGTTTGAGACTGAAAGGCAATGCACAACCTCGTTTTCTTGTTCGAGGTTTCAGCGGTTTCTGAATCTGCTCGACCTGCTGAATTCAGCGGTATTCATAAAATGTTACAAAACGGTCGAAAAATATATCAAAAAATTCATGACAATTATAATATATATCGAAAAAATTCATAGCAATTACGTGCCCGCACAACGTTCGCAATTACGTGCCCCTACAACGTACGTACTATGTTGTTCAATACTTCAAAGATGCTCCGTACTAGCTCTTGTAATACAGAAGCCACCTCGGAGCGTGCTTGCTAGGTAGTCGCACACTGTGACTGTGAGCGTACCGAAAGAAATTGATAACGCTTGCCAGCATGACGTACTGAAACATGGGTGTTTTTACGATTACTAAAAGGAGCTCATATTTTTTTGCATATATCAGGTTTTTGCGAAAATAATTGCCGTTTTGCGGTATGTTCAACTAAACATTTCTCTTCTGTCCAACTTGAGCAATTTCAGCCCAATTTTTGTGATCTTCTTGTAGAGCTTTTTTTCCTCTTTCGAATGCTACTTGGTTATTCTGGCTAGCTACTTCTTGAGAATTTTTATGAGGTTGGGAACACATCATGAGCCGACGCGATTTTCGTGTTATTATGGTTGGTGACTTCAAACTCGACCACTCTTTGTCGGAAGCATTCGGTGATCTTGCATTTGTTTTGACTTGGAATCACCTTCCCAATGGACAGTGAGCTAGGGGTTTATGAAGTTCTCTACGATTTTAAACTCAAATTTAATCATGTTCGTGATTGGGGGATGTCGCTAGACGATCAGGCGTTGAGGATAGCGGTGGAACCTAAACCGGGTCTTACCATCCGGATGATGAGAGCAGGGGTGGACGCTCTCTATACCACAGTTTCAACGCATCTGACTTCAAGCAATAGGGTGCCAAAGGTGCGGACGTGAACACCACACGATCGGACTGATGACCAACGCCTTATCTGTCGTGACATCTTTTCTAACTTAATTTTTTCGTCTCAAAACGAATGATTTCTAGAGCAAGTAATTACTGTGCATAAAGCTCTGTTCCTGTACGATAATAGGAAATGTGAATGGGTATGAGTAGAGACGATTTCCATTTCTTCTCATAGACTAGTTCATTGACTTCTAATTTTTCCCGAACCAGATCTTCTCTCAAGGGAGGTTGTGTCAGGAGTTTGGTGGTGCTGTAAATGTATGATTGACTGCACCCTTCTACAACCTAGTCACTCGTTGACAGCAGAGTCCTAGCATTGTAATTTCAAGTCGAGATCTGCAAATCTGCTACAGATGTGGTCGGCAGTGGTGAACAAAAGCTGGTTTTCCCTTGCTCCAGGGTAGCGTGAAGCCACACATTCCAAAACTCACACGGCAAAAACTGATGCAGTAACGCATCGAGGTTCTAACTCTATGCCCTTATTCCTCAGACCATTCCCCCACTGTATATCATTTTTCCGAGCTCCAGATACAATCCTGCGACAGCAGCAGATTGCTGGTCTGGAGCATACTGAAGCTCACCTTTCAAAAGTTTACTAATTCTTTTGATCTCAGTTTTTGTTGTAGAGGCGTGCAGTCTTCGCTGGATTGTCGTGGAGGATAATTGAACGGTTGCTATCGATTAAAAAAGTGGTGTATGAGCCAAGTTACAACACTTTGAACTGAAGTGCCCATTTCGGCAATTAATTTCGCAACAACCTAATACTTAGCACTTCCCTCGCTCGTATTCCTCTTTTGTCTTGTAAACTGTTACCAGTGTCAAGCACATCACTTGTGATTTAATAATAAATAAATAGTGTCTAGAAGCCGGAGCAGTACGCTTATCGCGCTTATCCCAACCTAACACTTCGCAGGTAAAATTTATTCGATTACTTGGCTTTTCGAATAGTCGGATATTGAAATATTCGAACACCTTAGTATTTGAATACTCGAATACGAATACTTTCGAAATTTCCAGTTCGAATATCATTCATTCATTCGGGTGGTTTCGAGGGCTTCGAATATTCATTATTCGCCTACTCGAGGTCAGTTTTGATTGTTCTAAATACACTGAATCTCAACTCATCTTCGACTCGGCTCATAGACTCAGATCTAAGCGGTGTGGGTTTTTTGTACCTCGCATGTAACCTTTTGTAAGTTTACATGCAGCTCTTTTTGCAAGTTTACATATAGGCTTTTCGTAGGCTTACATGCAATAATTTTGTAAGTTTACATGCAGCTTCTTTGGCGATCCAAGCAACTAACGTGCGACATCATCACTGGCTTGGTCAAAGCCTTGATGTAAGCTGGATAATGTCGCATGAAACTTGGAAAAATTTTTTGAGTAGGGTTCCTCAATATCCTGAAGACGAGTGCGGCAATCGTTGCGCACGAAGGTATCGATTTACTGGTTTTAATGATTTCTTCCCACATTTGCTCAGAAATCAGTGAGGACATGTCTACTGGGGTTTTCAAATACGCTGAACACGAATATTGCAGGCATATTCCTTGAAACTGTCATCCGATCAACTTCACTTATTTGTTTCATTTACTAGTCAATGAGAAAAGAATCATTGATGTTTTTCAACATGTTGATCAGCTTCGCGACTTCGTGCTACTCTGTTTATAATATCTTGAAGGAATTCCAGGTCGCGCTGCTCCATTGCCCTCCGCTCCTCGCACGCACACATTAGGCCCCGCCCCCTCCCCCCGCCGAAAACGAATAAATAAAAAACGAAAACCGCGCGCGTACTCACCGAGTCATTCGTTGGGTGTCCACCACGGGGAGCGGTAGCGTCGCAAGGCAAGAGGATAGAGGATGGAACAGCACATGTGTCGAACAACAACACCAGCAATCCACATGCTACGACAAGGACAGGAGCTGCGCTACAGAGGTAACTCGGCGTTCTTGGCTGCACGAGGAAGTATGGAGCACACGCTGCTTCTGCGGAGCACGGCTCATACATACGTCGGGGAGTCTGTGTTTTGCAATCTGACCGTAGTGATGGGTCGGTTGTTCCCCCCCCCCCCTTAGTCTTTGCATTGTATTTTTGTATTATATATTCGTAGCGGGCTATGAATATGGGCAGTGTTAATGTTCTGCTGTGTGGCAAGAAGTACGATTAGATGCCACGAAGGTAGTGGCCACAATATCCAGCACAATTACTACCTTACACATGTGTATTATCAGCGCTTTCAGATGAGGTGGCAGATCATCTGCAATATCACATGTGTCGTTTGCTGTCGGTTGTGCATAGTATACAGGATCTGGTTATGTCACAAGTGTCGTAATGATATAGGTTGGTAGCAAGCGCCTCCACGGCAGTTGTGCAATTGCGTTCTTTGGCAGGCGGACAGTAGCATTTCGACGCAAGCCTCTATGCTACCAACATCGGCGAGGCACACGCCTGGCATGTGCTGTTCGGGAGTTCCTGCAGCTTGCAGCTTCGCCGGTGCATGTTTGCCTATATCCACTGAACGAGCTGCCCCAGAATTCACGACAATCAGCAAAATGACGAGTATTTCAAATGAATTCATCATAATAATTGTCCACATTAGTGTGAAATAGCCGGAGTAGTAAGATGCTCCAGCAAAGCCGGTTATGCCGCTTAGTGTCACTGCTAGAGAGATATTACTAGTAAGAGTATCCAGATTTCTACGGTCTCAGTTCGGGAGACGTGCAAGTAGTTCGTTTAAAATTTTGCTGTACACAGGTCGTAGCAGTTCGAGTCCCACAGGAGTCATGTGAGCTCCATCACTGAGCCGTACCAATAACGTGTCTGGATCGTAGGTGTAGAAGAGGCCGTCATGGAAGAGAGCCTAAAAATCATAGGCTAAAAATCGTTAGTACAGTTATGTGTTCAACAGTTCATAGTTCATAGCCTTCACTATGAACTGTTGAACACATAACTATACTAACGTATTTCACTGTTTGAGTTGTACACGTTGTATGATATAGTTGCAACAGAATCGAGTAATCACTCGATCATTCGCAAATTCGGATATTCGAAAATATGACTTTTTGAACATATTTTAAAATCGACTGGTGGACAAGGTCTGTCCACGAATACATTTGAGTATCCGAGTAGTCCACATTCGTGTTAATCTAATATGCTATTCGAATATTAGAGAAACGTACCACTTGGATTTGCACATCTATTATCTGTTGCTCATACCCCGACTTCCCTTTCGAAACAGTTGTCACGTGCTTAGCAAACCTACTCAGTAATCCTAGAGATCGCATTTGAGCATGAAATATGCATGGGATCGAGAAAATCATGGGTTTGTTGTGGTTTTTGCACCAGATTTGTATCGGATTTGCAGACGCATGGGTACTGCATGAACACCATGAACATACATGGGTTTGCATGCCCTACGATTAAGACATGCGTGCTCTTGTGAAATACGATTTTTTGATCAATAGTTCTATACAAGCAATGGTCAAATCCATGCAAAACTCATTCATACCCCTGCAGAATCCACGCGTCTCCGAAATCCGATGCAAATAGCAAATGTAGAATCCACAAAAAACCCACGATTTTTCAAATCCCATCCTTGGGTTCTGCAAGAGTATACATGGGTCTCGCACGGATTTGACTATTACTGGTATAGACTTATTCGTTAGAAAATTGTGTTTTGCATGAGCACACATGTTTTAATTGTAGGATTTGCATCCTTTAAGCGAAGCAAAACAGGGTTTCTAGGTTTTCCGAGTTGCTGGGTTTCGCAGTTGGTCGATTGATTAAAAAACTGTGGGTTGCATCAGATTAATATGAAATTTGCACGGGTATACATAGGTTTCAAATCAATATGTAAATGGTTTAAAATTTTCATTAATTATTGTCATTGTATCTTCACATTCAATGATCCGTAATTACGCCAAAAGTTTGTAGGTTCCACTGAAATAAAAAAAGACATATTGCTTGTTAACGTAAAAAATATTCAGTCCATTAATGTACAAAGCATCTCAGTCGGACACCCAGCAAAGGTTAGCGTCCTCAGAAATGAAAATTGCAAAATGCGCTAGGTGGACAAACTGATTTAAGTGCCTCATACGTTGCTAGCGTTAAAACTAGATTTTTGTTCCGAGCAATGGGAACCATTTCCTGCACCTTCTTACGAACAAATGACACTATGGGAATTGGTCGTCAGAGCACGAAAGCCATGCTACGTCCACTCTTACAGATCCCATGTAAAACACGGTTTGAACCAGGTTTTGTTTGAGATCTCCACGGGTTCTGCATGAGCGCGTATGTGTTAATCGTAGGGCTTACATATTTCAATCTGATGCAGAACACAGTTTTATCCCATGCAAAGTAGCTAGCTTCTAGCTTTCCGGAGTGGTTTCTGATCTCTGAGATGTTAACGATAAATAGCTATTAACTCTAACGATTTTGAGCTCGCCGCATTGTGCTGACTTCAGGATTTAAGTGAGGGAGTTGGAAGAAAACTTGAATTTTAGTTGGAAAACGGCAATGACACAAGAAAAGTGGAAAAACTGACCGTGCCAAGAAGCGACTCCTATTGTACCTTCTTGTTACGGTCTTGTAGTTCTAACGAATCAATTCGTATAATTAAACCTTAAGTGTTAGTTGAACCTGTCCATGTGACCTGAAGCGATTTTCTTGCAGGTGGGTATACATAGTGGAAGCCTCCACACTCGGCTTATGTAGCGAAGCTGCTTCTACACCCCGAAGATCATCTATCTATCTATATATAAAGAACCCATTAATTCGCGTTTAAAAAAGCGAACATTTCCCGCCTCTGGGCTTCGCGCTGCCCGGTCACACCGCGCGTGGCGCTGGAGCGCGCAATCTACCAGGAAAAATAAGGATAGCCTTTTCCCAGTGGTTGAGAGCGCCGTTCACGTGAACTGGGTGACATCTCACACTGACAGCAGGGACCGTCTAGCGTAGCTACGTCCATCTGTGATTATCATATCTTCGATCTAGGATTCCATCATTTGCCTTTACGGTGTAAAGTGGGTATGATATTCGTGTGGAAGGTTGAGAAGATTCTCTGCTCCAGAATTTTTCTAAAAATTGCTGCTGAATTTTGCAAATTAAAGGCATCCAGACAGGAACACTTCACCAGAAGCACAAGAGCGATTCGTAGGGATCAGTCGGGCGTAGGAGTTGCTTTCGGATCCACTGAGACGTGAGCGTTATGAGCGTTATAACAAGTTCGGTGCTATAGATGAATCTCTGCAATCGGGTCCATAGTTCCACCACGGGTTCGCTGGATTCGAGCATTTCGTGGGTGACATCAGCTAATAGTATAGAGATTTTTCACTGTTTTATGCAGAACGGATGTGAATGATTTTTTCTCGTTTAGTTCGGTGGCTTTGCGGCTAGAAAGATGGCATTTTCGGCAAACAACGCATATCACTGCGACAGTACACGCATTCCATTTTGGAGAAGTAAGTTTTTTTCGATTATTCATTTCAGAATTTATGTTTGAGCATTTCTGGATTACTGTTTTGTCTTTGCACTTGTTGCTTGCTAAAATACTGCATATGACTATCAAACGCCAGTGCATTACAAAATGTGAGATAGAGCTCTCAATCATCTCTGGTTTTGGTTTTAGTTTTGAAGACACAGGTTTTCTTTCGACGGTCTGGTCAAATAATTAGCCTGATATGTAGTCGGATGCTTTTCTTTCGATTCAAATCATTTGAGTGACGTAACAAATTATTTTGATTTGCGAAGTTCGGTTTTTTTCTGAAGCTTCACTTTGGTCGATTTAGTCGAAGCTTGTTTGTGCCGTGGACAGTTTTGTTTACCAAAGTTAGACCTCAACATTCTTCTGGCTAGAGAAAAAGCTGATTTTATCACTTCCTTCTTCTAACATGAAATCCGTCGACGTCTAACATGAAATCCGTCGACGTTTGTATTAAGTTCATTTTAGGAATGGGCGCTCTTCCACCATCCTTTGTTTTGCAAAAGATTGGGGATGATTGTAATAACCAGCACTACAAAGCTAGTGAAACAGTTATTTTCTATAGGGAGGGGGAGGGGAGAATGGAGTTGGTAGAATAGTTGTTTTTGCCGCTCTCCAATGAAGCAAAGAAAAAGGAAAAGAAAAGCCTATCGGTGGATAGTATTCTAGGGCGTGATAACGTCAAACTAAATTGCAACTATATTTCCGAATAAAGCCTGTTTGCAAGTTGTTTCGGTGACATTCTCCATTATTATTCGCTCGAGAGGTTTTGATGATGAGAGGAGACGATTTTGAAGCATTTGTGTTTATTTTCCTATTCTGTCAAAATCAAAAGTCTGTTTTCAGAAGTCATTCTCAACCTTTCCTTGTTTATGCGTATTCAAACTACAGTCAGCTGTGTTTCCGCTTACAAGCGCAGTGGAAGGCTGTTTCGGAGGATCTGGAACCGCTGGGTAATATTAATGTCTACGAATAATCTACGTCTACGAAATAATCGTGAACGATAAATGATCCTCTTTTTTCTCTAAGGTTGTGGTATTGGGACTGTAACTGCAATGACTGATGGTGATTTGTTAGAATAATTGCGAGTTTCACGTCTACCTGCTATCGTAGCTGTCGTGGAGGGCAGAGTGACCCATTACCGTTTTGACATGTTCTTAATGAATGCAAGGTTCGATTTTCGCTTTCGCTCATCTTTTTGTACATGTCATAGTCTTCTTATACCTGCTTCTTCGCTCCTTAATTATCTCGCATACACTATTCCAGGGATGTGCGAGTATTCGCTCGTGATGTAATTCCGAGAACTTTCATGCTAATGATAAACAGTCATGACGGTTTATCCCGATTTGTGAACCAGTGGCAGCCGAGCAATAAGGTAATGCATGACCTCAAAATGGGTGTGTTATTCGCATTTCATTCAAATTTGAATTTGATATGATCTGTTTTCATTCGTCATGATCTTGTCTTTTTATTCCGTTCATTCCACCCGGTGAAATTTTTGGAAACTACGCTTGTATATTACTTTTTGGACAGTTGATCTGATCTAAACAAGTTCTGTTTAATCCATGCATTTCACACTATTCATTTTCATGTGGAAGTTGATTTTCTTTTTTCGATTTGCTATCTATTGATGCTTTTATTTAAGATCCAGTTAGATTTTTAAAATCACACTAACTTGATAGTATTGCTAAATTATCGGCACTATTCCACTTGTTCTGCCCCAAAATCTCAAAATCAAAATTTTTTCTGAAACTTCGTCTAAGTGGGTTATTTGACATGCTGATCACGAATATCACACTCATTTTGTACCGTAACCTCATTTGGGTAGGGTTACGGTGGGGCTAGGGTAAGTACGGTATCTCAACGAATCATCTGGATTTTTTCTAGGAGGGTTATTTGGTATGCTGGTCATGAATATCACACTCGTTTCGTGCCGTAACCCCACTGGGGTAGGATTACGGTAGGGGTATGGGGAAGTGCAGTCAATAGGAGAACTTCAAATTGCTTTCAATTTGCAAAATCAATGTGGTATTCGTAATCAGCATGTCAAATAACCTCCGTAGACAAAAATTCAGGTGATTCCGTGAGATGCCCCACTGACCCTGACCCTACCGTAACCCTACCCAAATGGGGTTACGTACAAAATGTGTGTGATGTTCGTGATCAGCATGTCAAATAACTCTCTTAGACGAGGTTTTAGAGGAATTTTTGACTTTGAGATTTTGGGGCAGAACAAGTGGAATAGTGCCAAATTATCATATGAGAAAATCGCTTGGATCATTAAGACATAATAATCGCTCGAACTTTTTACTTGGTTATTTTTCGCAATGTGTTTTCCATTTTCGAGTTTTTCTGCTGCACTACACGTGAGTATGATTGATTCGTTGTTGCAGCACGTATCCACGTGGAGTCCTTTCTTTTTCAACGCTTTGGGGCCGAGGAATGGAGTTCGATTTTGGAGACTGGGCAGTAAATTTTAGAGATTATCCAGTACCTTATTTGCTGGGCGAAGGACATGCACTTGGATTGTTGATGGAGCTGAAGAGTTCGAAGGTGTGTGTTGTTGTTTGACCAATTTTATTTGTTCTTCTTTTTTTTTGCCTATGCTTGCTACTATATCTTTACGTGGAAGCTGGACTATAAGAGCAGGGCTCTGTTTGGGCCGCATGCATCATTGAGTTTGCCCTGGATAAAAGTGCCAACATCACACAAATTTACACGTCGTCAACATCGACAAGTTTACTCTTTGTATCGTCTATCCGAAACAACGAGTCCGCGCACGCATGCTGGGATGGAGAGGCGGCGAGGCTGGGACGTATGCTGTTAGCTGCCAAGTCGAACACGTCACGGCCAAATCATTGGTGGATACTTCAAAGATGACGATGAAACGTGATACGGATTAGAAGATGACGTGGAATGCTGGCAAGCGTGGCCCCCTCTCGATCCCCACGTGCGTGAGCGGACTCGTCGTCTCGGACAGACGATAATGTCAGTGATGCATGCAGGGCCCTATTACTACCACTGCGTTATGAAATTGGGCCAGGAAGGGTTGCGAAAAAAAAACAGTGGGAATAAATAGCATTAGAAAGTAGAGAAAAAATCTATCTGGACAAACAAACCTTCAAAAAAATTGGCTGCGTTGATGATAGGTGAGCGATGAGTAACTCCTCTACAACTCCGCTGATGTCATTTAGACACCAATTAATAGTTAGCCGGTGACGCACTAATTGTCCTCCTCAAGATTTACACAGAAATTCTTAACCAGGGGCCGCGTGCATCATTGAGATTACACAGGACAAACATGGTCCATACTGCAAGTTTAATCATCGTTAACAGAGGCGTCAACAGGTTTGCTCAGGCTCATCTTTATGACGCATCCAGACCAAGGAGTAACTGAGCTAGCAATTTAGCGTTCCTGTTTTCATGCCGACATTAGTTTGTTAGCTTAGCCGGTACTATTGTACTTCAGCGGTCCCACTATCGACCCCAAACTCAAAATCATGGATTTCTCTGAAAATTGCATACAGGGGTAATTCAATGTGCTGATCACGAATATTATATTCATTTTGCATGATAATATCGATTTTATTGATTTTATCGATCTTTTTTCCAAGTTCGACTCGTGTCTCAAATCTCTCTGAAAAGTGTATCTAGAGGTTTTTGAAGTTGCTGATCACGAATATGATAGCTGTTTTGCATCATAATCTCGATTTCATTGGTTTTCTCCAGATTTCTTTCTGTAGGGCGGTGTAGTTGTCGGCTTTACTGGAGTTTTTCCCATCAAGTCGACCTTTTCTTGCAAAATCTTCATGATATTTGTAACCAGCACCTTCAGAAACCCGAGTATGCAAATTTTCAGAGAGTTCCGAGAGGAGGTCCATACCTGGAAAAATCGATAAAGTCAATAAATATCGATACTATCATGCGAAATGAATATAATTTTCGCGATCAGCACATCGACTTACCCTTGTATGCAAGTTTTCAGAGAAATTCATAATTTTGAGTTTGGGGTCGATAGTGGGGCCGCTCAAGTACAATCTCTGGGAACGATGCAGCACGAACGCAGCCCGAACGGCGTAATGATTCGGTTAGAAACGCTAACAGCAACGGTTCCCAGTTGCTGCCATCCTCCCCTTGATTGCTGCCGTCTTTCAGCAATTGCTGCCAAAGGGCCGACAGCTTAAGCAGCAATCAAGGGGAGGATGGCAGCAACTGGGAGCCGTTGCTGCTAGCGTTTCTAACTGAACCATTACGCCGTTGGGGCTGCGTTCGTGCTGCACAGTTATCAGAGATAGTACCGCTTAGCCCACAGTCCTTGTCGAAAAGATAGACGGATTGCGCGTGCGGTTTCATATCGTCGCGGCCGCAGAATCGCGTTGGGACCTACTACACCCTCTCCCTGGAGCATGCTGTCTCCGCATCCATCGTTCGGGTCCCAGCGCGTTTCCGCAGTCACGGAATCCGTCTATCTTTTCGACAAGGACTGTATATATTCTGGCTAAGTGGTTATGAATGGAGGGAAAGATTCACGAAGCCATTCATGAGGCCTTATGACGGCATGGCCGCGGCCTTGGCGCCTTTAGCCGGCCAGATTTGGCCACCGACATGTATACTATAGGCACGGTATCTCACAGAACCCTCTCAAATTCCGAAAATAGGGGTTATTCCGTGCGTTAAACACAAATATCGTATTCATTTTGTACCAGAACCTCGCTGTGGGGAAATTAGATTAGGTGTGGAAAACGAAGTTGATTCCGGCGCCATGTAGCTACCCCTTAATGGCCACGAAAGCGGCCACATTTGGCCCACTTTTGAAAGGCGACCAAATGTGGCCAGAATCTCCAGGGAAAATCTGGCTGAAACTTTGTATGGAGGAGTTATTTCAGGTGATGTGCACTAAAATCGCATCAATTTCGCTTAATAACCCCATTTTGGTAGGGTTACGGTAGGTGTACGATAGGTATGGCATCTTACAGAACTTTCTGAAACTGCACATAGGCGTTTGCTTGAAGTGCCGAACATGACTATTAATGCCATTTTGCTTAATATTGCCGCTTTTCTGCTAAAATCAGCATATTCTTCCAAATTCTGTTCGGTCTCGGAGGAATTTTTGGTAGCGCACTATGTAGTACAAACCTGGCTCTAACTAAGCACCGGTTATCAGGTCAGAAGATATCTACTTTGCGAGAATTGATTTGGCAAAGTCAGTGAGCTCTAGCAGTGATCGCCTCACTTCTTTGCCTCGTAGTTCATGGATTTCGGGAGCAGCAGAGTCGAGTTTCAACTGTAAAAACTGCAAAAGACCCGCGACTGCTGTGTTCCATACTTCGACTGATAGCTCTTGTTATTTGATTCTTTATAAAACTTTTCAGTCAAAAATTACAAAACAGCCGAATGTGTAGGGATGGGGGGGGGGTATGGGAAGGATCTTGATAACGCATAACAACTCAGAGATACCGTTATCGTCTGTCCTCCGAAACGACGAGTCCGCCCACGCACGTGGGGATGGAGAGGGAGCCACGCTTGCCAGCACTCCACGTCATCATCTAATCTGCGTATCACGTTTCATCGTTATCTTTGTAGTATCGACCAATGATATGGCTGTGACGTGTTCGAGTTGCCAGCTAACATCATAGTCCCAGCCGCGCCACCTCTCAACTCCAGCGTGCGTGGGCGGACTCGTCATTCGGATAGACGATATCTTTCTGTTGGGTACGCAACCGCTCTGGAGCCTTGCCGTCCAAGGCTCAATTGCGTTGGCGAAAGGGTGTTCCGGAGTGGATGGGGTCTCTCTTTCTTTTCCTAGAATAGTTGAGTTCATTTAGGAAAATTATTCGCAGTTATGGGGCAAACTTTGAAGATTAATGTGTTGCTTAAGGGGCAAACTTTGAAGGTTAATATGTTGAAGTTAAGGTAGTGTGGGAATCTAGGGGTTATTGAACACACTGGTCTGTTCTTTTCTTTAAAACTTTTCTTTAAAAAGGTGAAAGTGTTCTGCGTTCATCAATAACGCTGGTAGGAATGTACTGTCCTCACGCTCCATCAAGTTTTCGAGCGCGACGAGCATGCGGAGCGTGCGTGGCGCGGCCCTCCTATGGCGGCTGTCCCCGTCCTTGCTCAGCTGTTCGAGGACGCCATTCGCCAGGATTAGGCCCAGGTAGGTGTTTTTATTCGATTTTCTTTGTTATTTTGAATTTTTATAGTGATGGGGCCTGTGGCTGACCGATGTTGCCCCGCAAGCCTTACTTTGTGCACTATTTTCCGCGCATGCCCCATTTTGTCATTTCAATGCTTTTATTTTCCTTCCAAGAAAGGGGACCCCGGGATTTGGTGGCTGGCAACAGGGCCTCTTTTTTTTGTAACAACCTAATACTTGTGCATCCGTCCATGAGACAGTACGTTTGGTGGGGATTACCTGCAGCCGCAGCAACTCGTTTTATAATGTTAAGCTTAGGTGAGAATACGAAAATTTGCGTTTTGGTCTTCAATATTTCGTCAAGACATTGCTGCCGTTGTAGCATCTTTTCGCAGCATTTGCAACTAAAAGTTTGTTCTGCTTCTGTTTGCTTGTTGCTCATGTTGATGTGTTTAGTGTGTGCACGTATTGAAAGTGTGCATCTTTGTGTTCTGTCTCCTTTTTGTATCTTTTTTGTTGCTCTCTCTTCACCGAGCTATCGAAGTAGACATTGGTTGTCACTTTTATTTAACAAAGTGAACCCATTGTCGATTTTTGATTGAGGTGATGCTGTCTTCTCTTCCATTTCAAGTGATGTGAATGGGGATTTGTAGTTTCTTTGCCGATGATCCTATCACTGTTATCGAGGTCGTCAGTGGTTGCCACTTATATTTGACAAGTGAACCCATGGTCGATTCTCGATTAATCTGATTGTTTGGTGTTTTAGTGCAAATGTTGTGAATAAATGGTATAAGTGGGTTGTGGTTTTGTGGATTCCGAGGAGGATGCTCTGAATTTATGAGCTCGGCAGAACCCGCGTCTCTTGAAGGTTTCGAGGAGGGGATCCACCGATTTGAGGAGGTCGTAAGGAACCCGCGTCGCTTTGGGATTTCGAGGAGGGGATCCCCCGAGTCGAGGTGGTCGTAGGGAACCCGCGTCTTTAACTACTTCGAAGAGGGGATCCTCCGAAATCAGGAGGTCGCAGGGAACCCACGTCGCTTGGGGATTTCGGAGAGGGGATCCTCCGAGTTGAGGAGAACCCGCGTCCTTCGGGGATTCCGAGGAGGGGATGCTCCGAGTTTATGAGCTCGGGGGAACCCGCGTCTCTTGGAGGTTTCGAGGAGGGGATACACCGATTTGAGGAGGTCGTAAGGAACCCGCGTCGCTTGCGGATTTCGGAGAGGGGATCCTCCGAGTTGAGGAGGTCGCAGGGAACCCGCGTCCTTCGGGGATTCCGAGGAGGATGCTCTGAGTTTATGAGCTCGGCAGAACCCACGTCTCTTGGAGGTTTCGAGGAGGGGATCCGGGGATCCTCTGAGTCGAGGTGGTCGTAGAGAACCCGCGTCTTATAACTACTTCGAGGAGGGGATCCTTGAGTTAGAAAGGCTGGACGGAACCCGCGGAGGGAATGCTCCGAGTTTATGAGCTCGGGGGAACCCGCGTCTCTTGGAGGTTTCGAGGAGGGGATACACCGATTTGAGGAGGTCGTAGGGAACCTATGTCGCTTAGGGATTTCGGAGAGGGGATCCTCCGAGTTGAGGAGGTCGCAGGGAAACCGCGTCCTACAGGGATTCCGAGGAGGATGCTCTGAGTTTATGAGGTCGGCAGAACCCCCGTCTCTTGGAGGTTTCGAGGAGGGGATCCTCCGAGTCGAGGTGGTCGTAGAGAACCCGCGTCTTATAACTACTTCGAGGAGGGGATCCTTGAGTTAGGAAGGCTGGACGGAACTCGCGGCGCATAAGGATTTCGGAGAGGGGATCCTCCGAAATCAGGAGGTCGCAGGGAACCCGCGGCGCACAGGGATTTCGGAGAGGGAATCCTCCGAGTTGAGGAGGTCGCAGAGAAACCGCGTCCGTGGATTCCGAGGAGGGGATGCTCCGAAATCAGGAGATCGTAAGGAACCCGCGTCGCTTGGAGATTTCGTAGAGGGGATCCTCCACGTTGAAAAGGCTGGAAGGAACCCGCGTCTCATGACTACTTCAAGGAGGGGATCCTCCGAACTGAGGAGGTCGCAGGGAACCCGCGTCTTATAACTACTTCGAGGAGGGGATCCTTGAGTTAGAAAGGCTGGACGGAACCCGCGGCGCATAGGGATTTCGGAGAGGGGATCCTCCGAAATCAGGAGGTCGCAGGGAACCCGCGTCCGGGGATTCCGAGGAGGGGATGCTCCGAGTTTATGAGCTCGGGGGAACCCGCGTCTCTTGGAGGTTTCGAGGAGGGGATACACCGATTTGAGGAGGTCGTAGGGAACCCGCGTCGCTTGGAGATTTCGTAGAGGGGATCCTTCAAAATCAGGAGGTCGCAGGGAACCCACGTCGCTTGGCGATTTCGGAGAGGGGATGCTCTGAGTTTATGAGGTCGGCAGAACCCCCGTCTCTTGGAGGTTTCGAGGAGGGGATCCTCCGAGTCGAGGTGGTCGTAGAGAACCCGCGTCTTATAACTACTTCGAGGAGGGGATCCTTGAGTTAGAAAGGCTGGACGGAACCCGCACCGCATAGGGATTTCGGAGAGGGGATCCTCCGAAATCAGGAGGTCGCAGGGAACCCACATCGCTTGGCGATTTCGGAGAAGGGATCCTCCGAGTTGAGGAGAACCCGCGTCCTTCGAGGATTCCGAGGAGGGGATGCTCCGAAATCAGGAGATCGTAAGGAACCCGCGTCGCTCGGAGATTTCGTAGAGGGGATCCTTCAAAATCAGGAGGTCGCAGGGAACCCACGTCGCTTGGCGATTTCGGAGAGGGGATGCTCCGAGTTTATGAGCTCGGGGGAACCCGCGTCTCGTGGAGGTTTCGAGGAGGGGATACACCGATTTGAGGAGGTCGTAGGGAACCTATGTCGCTTAGGGATTTCGGAGATGGGATCCTCCGAGTTGAGGAGGTTGCAGGGAACCCGCGTCCTTCGGGGATTCCGAGGAGGATGCTCCGAGTTTATGAGCTCGGCAGAACCCGCGTCTCTTGGGAGTTTCGAGGAGGGGATCCTCCGATTTGAGGAGGTCGCAGGGAACCCGCGTTGCTTGCGGATTTCGGAGAGGGGATCCTCCGAGTTGAGGAGGTCGTAGGGAACCCGCATCTTGTGACTACTTCAAGGAGGGGATCCTCCAAGTTGAAAAGGCTGAAGAGAACTGGCGGCGCATAGGGATTTCGAGTACGGGATCCTCGAAATTGGGGAGCTCGGAGGGAGCCTACAACCCTTGGGGATTTCGAGGAGAAATAATGAAGAGAAATAGTAACACAAGTCTATGAACTCATTTAATAATGATCCATAATCCAAGTGCAATAATCCCACTGGTTACGGGACATCCATGAGGGGTTCTTAATATAATGTGAGTAAAGACATACGTCGCTCAGTGCAGAGGTTCACTCCCAATGCGAGGTTAAGAAGTTCTCATGCATCGCGTCCAATTGTTTAGAAAAGATTCTCTCGAAGGGGTTGGATGGCATTTGCAACTTGATTAGTAGTCGAATGTCAAACTGGCCAGTGACACTGCCATTTGAATTACTTATTTTGACTTGACTGTGGTGAACTCCTCATACCACCATTGAATTTTTGATTATTGGCAGGAGGGGTGGTCCTAGGGTTTGAAGACTTTGCCTAAATGATTTGGATGCTTCAGGTGAGATTTAAAGACATAGTGACCAAGTTGAAGCGAGTTGGAGCGAACATTTTCTTCTGAGGAGGAAAATTATATAGTATTGATTATTTTCTGTATTGCGACTGCACTTACATTAGGGTTTGGATTGATCAAATGGTAAACTTACGACGTAAGGTGATAAAATATTGGCCTTTAAAGAGAACAAGACCATCAGGTCTACTCAGGAGACGCAACAACTGTGATTTTCACAAAAGTTGAACTGCCTCGATGATTAAGGCGTTTTTCACAACATATGTTGGATTAAAAAAGGGCGTGGATGAACAATTTACTGGAGTCGGATTTCGGTGTTTAACTACTGCACCGACAGGACCGAGGATATGGTTAGACTGTGGATTTCGAATTTGGATGGTGGTGTTGCTGAACAACAGAAGTAAAATTCGCGGAATTAATGCAATGAAGGGCGAGCCTGGGATGGAACGTGAAACATGGCTAAGTTCGAGATGTGCGGGATTTCGTTTTTCTGTTGTTTTTGATTTCCGGTTGAATGTTGATGCTTTCTTGATTGGCTTGAGGAAACGAAGTTTTGAGAAGCTCGCAACATGTGCAACTGAGTACAGAAGACTGTACCAATCTACTGCGCACGTTGAAGAAAGTTCCGTCGGCGTGTTGAAGGAAAGTAGCGGATGTGCGCCTAACATTAGTTCGTAATCTGTTCAAAAATTCTGGGCTTTTATATTTATATAGGAGGATTGGAGCACTGCGCACTGTCTAATAACGTTAATATCTGTGGAACAGTTGTTGCAACCGAGCAGTAAAAGAAATTCTTTCTGGTAGAAGCTTCAGAGTAATCAATGACGAAGTTGCTGAATACGCGAAACCATTACTGAATGGTTCCTTCTGACCTTGCATCCTAGCACGCATGAGGCGCAGATTTCTCAACAGATTTGGCCACTTTTATTTCGTCATAAATTCATTAAGAAGAAGGTGTAAAAATACTATTTTGTATCAAATGAATGCTTTTTTTCCTGAGCGGAAAGGAGGTAGAAAGCACAGCTTCGGGAAAGGTACGCGAACTTATTCTTGCACCCAGTAGTTTTGACATGAACCTCAAGTGGCTGCCACATCCACACTTTCTAGCGTCCCGTAGGGGCGCTAGTCAACGAAACTTTTAAGACCAAACTTTTTGTGGATGCCTAACGCATGCACCGTGTTTTGCACCCTTTCCTTCTATGAAAAATGTACTAAAGCTGTGCTAAAGCTCTTTGCTTATAACCTTAAACATCTCTTGGAGACAGTGTTTGGACACAAGTTTAGAAATATTTTCTCTTACCTTATTTATTTCGCTGATGATGCACTTCTTGCATTTCAAAGAGCGTATCCGCTTACTGTGATGCCGCATCTGCTTCAAATATTGCTGCAAAGTTGTGCGGTTCACTCAATGAATCGCAAAGAGTTCAAGGATGAGCCCCGCCTCACTCTACCTTCCAAGTAACAATAAAGTCTTTGCCTGGAGGAAGGCCCTGCTGAAGTCGTTTTGCTAAAACAGCTCCAGTCCTGAACCCCTGGTAGTTGTAGTACGGCATCTCAATCACAATGTGTTTGGAGAAGTTGCTGAAATATTCATGGATGGAACCATGCTCTTATTGAAATAAATATTGTGGGTGGTTTTCGCGGTAAAATCTGTTTCCATTCTAGCAGTTCGACGAAATAAGCACAGGGGACTTCAGAAGGCAGTGTACAAGGGGCGGCGCGACTTTCTTAGGCAGGGGGTTCTGCATGTGGGTCTGGTTGTCTATTTCTGCCGATAGCAGACAACCCGAGTACCGCGGCCCCGCCCCCTGCACACGGTTGTTTGGAGTTCGCTGTAGATGTCATAGTTTTCCCAGTATGAGATAGATTTTGAATGCAACTTCTGTATTACCGTCAGTACTGTCAACTAAGAAATCTGAATAGTGACGGAATGACTTGCTTTCAAGGCGTCATTACTTCAGCACAATTATGGTAACCATACTCGAGTGCTCTGTCGCTTCCTTCTATTTCTAATACAACATTGACGAGCAAACCAGTATCGAACCCTAACTGAAATATCCATGTTATCACACTAATTGAACACCACTATACAACAACAGTTTACTGGCCAGCCCCAGATTTCTGTTGATATCTATCAGCATATTCATTGTCTCTGCCTCCTATTTTTTTTCGTTACAAAGATAAACTCAATTCGTAAAATCATCTAATTTCTATTACTGCTTGTACCACATATATGGAAAACTCCAAACGTACGTAGACAAGAGTCGAGATCGCGGCGCGGCTCTCATGGACAAAGACGCAGGCGCACACCATGCTGAGCTCCCGTGACTCTGCCCAAGAGAGCCGCGCTGCGGTCCCGAATCTTGACTGCGTCCGTTTGGAGTTCTCTGTATCTATGTTCACTTGTCGATTATTATGTTTTTTTTTTTCAAAAGGTTCAGTAACTGTGCAGATTTACATGTAATTACTACATACGGTTGTGATCCTGAATGCAAAGAGCCCTTTCTGCCAATTTCTGCATTGGATGGTATTCCCAGGCTGATGCCAGCTATTAATATATTGCGCTTTGTAAACTTGAACTGTATGAGTAAATTACCTCATGAAGTCAATATTGCCTTGGAGTGTGTTGAAAATTAAATCAGTCTTGAGATCCGTTATAGGGGCAGTAAGGAGAGGATCCCTGAACAAATGCTACTTCTCTGATCTTGGACTATATTACAATGAGTTCTTGGGAAGAAACTGAAACTTACAATGATTGGTGAATATTTATTAGGATGTCTGGTTTTTCGTGTTGTACAACTTTCTTCGTTGCAGAGGTGAACTGCTCACACCAGCTCGATAATGGAGCGCATGCTGAACAAGTCCAATAAGTTTGAATACATAAGCGTTGGGAAAAGCAAAGCAGAACATACAGCTTCTTGAGTACAGCCTGAATTTGCTGTAGCGCCCTTTGAGAATGTCGTGGATGAGTGGATAGGCTCTGTATGCAATCGAACTTCCTATTAAAAGTATGTTTGCTGTACCGTTCCCTCTCTGAAATGCATTTTATTCAACTGCGTCATGTTGGTTCTTTGAAAGGAGTTGACAGACATGAGACAAGTCACATCAAATTTTCAGTAAGTCCTTCGCAGTTTCGATGCAGCAAAAGTGGAAACGTAGTCTAATCTCGTGGCTGTTGCGATTGCAAATTTAGGGAATTCCCTTGTCTACCAAAAATTCGTTTCTTTCTCCCCAGTTTGTGCTGTGTATCGACGCATCAGTTTTTCCATGCGGCAAGGATGAATGACGTCAAATAAGATGTAAAAGCACAGCGCATCCTCACGATTAGACACTGCGGCAGCGCAGGGTTTGCTCAGCCGTTCCCGTTCGAACCCGCAGACTCATTAGCTTTATCGACGGTCACTTAATGTTTTCTACCCGTCACGCCTCAAGGTATGTGTGACAGACGTCAGAAAATTGGCAAGAGAAGGGCCATGTGCTTCTTGGCTTGCCGAAAAGGAATTATGGAAGGAATCGGTACAGCCTAAGGAGCCTCTCCATTTTCTAAGAAAAACCCATGAAAACTGTGACAAAATTCACAGTAGGTTCAAATTGTTCATAGGTAAATCGGTGCGGCTCCTAACATCATAAAATGTACGTGCACGTTCCTAAGCATAAAAAAATAGCTGCCTCGACCATAGGCAGAGGGTATCGGGCGTTATACCTGGAATGAGCGATGCGGTCAAGCTCTGTGATTGATCAGTTTGATGAATTGACCAGTCGCAGAGCCGGGCAGTACTGCCTCCGTTCCAGGTATAACGCTCCACAACCCCGGGCAGATCTTCAACGTAGCCGCACCACCACTCACACGTCGCTTGTATTGGCAGCTTTTATTATTAATATTCTGTACTAATAGAGCTATTGTAGTTTTGACTACTTTAGCACAAGAAAAAAAGTGAGTATCAACTCCCTACCCACTACATAACAAAAATAATTTAGGCTTTCCATCATCTTGTGGTCCTTCGTCGACGTATAGAGTTCTCACAAGCTCATGCATTCTCTATTCCGTGTAGATATCAAAGACACTTTTTTTCTGCTTGGACACTACCTTCAGGTGAAAAATCGCCAAATGTTTTAGCTTATTCAATTGTTGAGATAGAGAGCATCTCTAAGCTTCAAGAAGAAAGGTGGTTTTTTCTATTGCACCGATCTACATTATAATTAAGAATTTGGCACATGTTAGCGATGGTAAGTAGTTACGTTACTTACCGCTACGCATCGCAGTTGCTGTTCATCCATGAATTCCGTGTAGAGATGTGTGTCGTTGTCAGGACTGCACGGTAGTTGAAAATAGGCTTTTTGGGCCTCACGCAGATTCCACTCAATAGCATAGCGTATTTCTGGAAGAGCTATCTGTCATTGGACGAGTGGCAATCCTCAGTAGCTCAGCTAGATTAACTGAGTGTCTACATATCCCTCCAGCACTTGCTTGAGTTTGAGCTGTTGCGGTCGATACTGTCCAGCGCTGGAGTGCGGAGGTACTCAGGTTGCGTGCTGAGAATGAAGACGTAGCAGGCAGCCACACAAATGAGAGCTGGCAGAATTCCGCTCTCAATGAAGAATTTCTGAAATGCACAGATGGGATGTTTCTTTGCCATGTTGGTACAAGAGAAGTTGCTAACCTCAACAAAGTGGTGGACGAGTACTGTTAGCCCAATGGTAATAATTAATGCAGCCAGAACAGCTAAAACGTCACATTTAAGTATATAATTGATCTGTTTCGTGGTAACTTATAAATTGGTTGTCTCTAGAGGGAGCCCGATCCAAACTTGTTTTGGTCGCCAAGACATGGGTTTTGTTTGGTATATCGATATATATATATATATATATATTATTTACTACTTATTTTCTACTTTGTTTCATTTTTTCCAATAATTTTTCACCCATTCTGCACATGCATGCATCGCCAATGAAAGGCGACCAAAAATGCTCAACCATGTATATGAAAAGAGTTGATGGGATGTCTTATGAGAATCTGTTGTGAAGTTCCAGGAACTTAAAACTCATGTCTCTTGAACAAGATGAGTGTTTTACCTTTGATGCTCAGAAGTTGTGTGTCTGTATTGTAGCGAACAGCCACGATAACCGGCCAGTGAATGAGGTAGAGGACATAGGATATGTCGCCACAATAAACGATACATGGATTAGTGAGAAAATAAGGCTTAGAACCAAAGTAAATAATAGCGCCCGTCAGAAAAGTTGCGAAGATTCTGAATTTCAGAACAATTTTTGTCATGAGATTTCCAACTAAAACAAGAACTAGAGAAATAAAGTAGAGAAAAATCACCTGGCCACATCATCCGGTATAAATCTCGGACTAAGTAAGACCATTTGGAACACAACGAATATGGCCAATGTAGTGGATATGTATGAAACCGAGTCTGAACAAATGTGAGCGATCGGGGAATTCTAGTACTCATTGCCGATGGGAGTATCGCAAGAGGTGAAAAAGGTGAAAATGTTACACTATGGGTTGGGTTGAAGCAGAAGTTTTGGCTTCTTCTTTTCGTTAATATTATTTTTCCCTAACTTAACCAGACCAAAATATAGAGCTTTACAGTGGAATCGGTAGCGATCTGTATTAAGAATGTGTATAAGTCGAATCTTCTGTGGGTTTACTGAAAAATAATACGAGAAACGGAAAAGTGAAAACGTCTCGTCTGTGATTTTTTGGGTATTTTTTTGCGTCCTTAAAGTTATGAGTTATGTGCGGGGTCTGCAAGTACAGCAAAGAAGAACGCAATTTGTTCTAGAATCCTATCGCTGTATCTATGTCATAAAAAAAATCCGGCAAAACCTTTGCACCAACCTTATAGTATGTTATGTTGTAAATATCCTATTTCACTGTCATTTTTGAAGACTAGGATGAGGACCTACGCATGAATCACCTGCTTGCACAGCATTTGTTTCACCATTAGCCTCAGCTTTCTGTGTAGTCGTATCCGGTCCACCTTCTGCGAACTCATATGCGATCGAACCGCACATAAATTGCCATACTCGAGATAGAAAGAAACCGTAAGCTATCTGGAAAAACGAAGGAATCGAAATTTGGTGACGAACAAGTAACCTGCCAACAACGGCAGGAAAGGTGCTATTAGGTCGTCAAATATGAAACGTCCGATTTTGGATGAGAAGATTTCGAGTTTTGTTTCTAAAGCAAGATGCAGTATAAGATATCCGAATATGCTCCTGTACTAACCCACAGCCTTGCCATATTAACTGCAGCTTGATTGGGCCAACAGCTTGGAAACGTGGGAGGCTAGCATCTGATGTTCTAGCCTCCAGCAGTACTTGCTCTGATAAATGTGCTAGGAATGCCGCCCGAATGACGAATTAAGTCAAGTAGAAAACGTAGCAGCAATCCCTCTCAGTTGCTGCCATCCTTCCCTTACTTACTGTCGATCGCCGCTAAAAGGATTAAAGGCTGAGCAGCAATTGATAAGAGGATGGCAGTATGTAGTTGGGAGGAGATGCTGCTAGCATTTCTATTGGAGGAACCACGCCTTCGGGCTGCGTTTGTAGCGCACATTTACTAGAGTTAGTTAAAAGTTTGAAATTTGCGTGTTTGAAAACAAAAATATGCACGGTGATGTGTTTGTTGTCATGTTTCAAACAGTAATGATGATTAGAACAAAAGAAGTAATAGTGCGAATCAAGCAGAAATGACTAATTTGAATCGAATTTTGCACAGAGATTCTATAAGATTTTTCTTCTCCACCACATAGATTATTGTGGGGGTACGTTTTATTTCGGCCTTACATCTCGACTAAACGTCGTCTTCAGGTGCGTAAAAGTGGTTCTAATTTCCCTCAGTTTGAAAGTTTCAGGCCTCTGAAAACGACGTTTACTCAAAATGTAGGGTCGGAATAAAACGTGTCCCTATAATAACCTGAGTGGCGCAGAAGAAATATGATATACTGTGGAAGTAAGGATGTCCAGGTTTTGTGGTCAGAGAATATGGGATTTGCACCGAGACTTCCCCGAGAACGATATAAGCAAGCAACAGACTATTTCTCGTTCAAAATTATTGACTGAGTTACTGACGTGTCGGCTTTTTCGCTATTGTTGTCCCAAATTTGCTACAAACGCTACAACTTTAAGAGGAGTCTCGGAACCATCCTAGTTTTCTATTTGTTTGTCTTGTTTATTTATTGTTGCAATGAATCATGTTGATATCTGGTCTGCATTCGTGACTGTGAGGTCATGGAATCGACCAAATTCCACCTTATTCTGTCGGGAACCTTGGCCAATTAACGTTACAAGGAAATGGACATTGAAATTTTTTTACGACAACTATCTTTTCTGTCTATCTGATATTCGTAACAATTTCGAAAGATTTTTCATTTTCACTGGAACAAGAGAAGACTGGAATTTGATTTGACAGGAGGAAAATTCTACGCATCATCCCAGTTTTCCAATGGAAAAAAATTATGGACGACGAATTCCTCAGCACACTGCACGTGCCTTTCTTTATACAACTCACCTTAGGAGGAGTAGAAAGCTGAAAAGAGATGGAGGAAGACGCAATAAAGATATAAAAGATCAGCCGAGCAATGCGGCTGCAGTTTGATGCCACAACCATTATAAGAGGCACTATTAGGTAGTATTGTAACTCGACAGCTAGCGACCACGTGTGTACGAAAAACCGGTATGTCGACAGCTTAAAGAACCGATTAAATATGTAATTGTAATGCACCGAAGTCAGCGTATATTTCAGGGTAAGAATTTTCATTCGAGGCGAATTTGGAATAGTTCATATAGAAATTCTATGTACCTGATCCCAGTAGCCTAATTTCTGAAAGATGGGTTGGATGTTGGATGAGTAAGTGTACACCCAAACGAGGTCATCGACTATTTGTTTGCGATCGGGAACAAGTAAGCAGAAGTAACCGTCTGTAAGGATTGGGCATGAAACCTCGCTATGAAAAACACTGCTACGTTCTGTCGTAATCCAATGGAGCTGTAGAAATGGATCTCACATGTGTATGTTGCTGCTGCAAGCAACATGTAGAGAGGAACAATTCTCTTGAATCTCCTCATATAAAAGGAACCGACGGAGTTGAGCGACATCTTTTTCTTGAACAGAATTTTAGTCATTAGAAATCCAGACAGCACAAAGAACCTGAAAAATCGGTGAGTTTTCGTGAACCCATATTTTATCGAAGAAAAGCTCAAAGCCATTTACATGTCGACGCCTACAAATCCTAGTCGGAACGAGTTTGGTCTGAGATGCATCATCAGCACGAACAGTATCGCAAATCCTCTGATACCCTGTAGGTCTGAACGCCTTTGCGCCCTGCAATTTTCAGCCTAAGAGAAAAATAATAGATCGATAATATCGAGAATAGAAGTGCTAGAACGTGATAACTGACTTCGCTCCATCAAGTGAAACCAAATTTTCCATTCCTATTCTTTCCTCCTGAAATGGTGGGACGATGAAGAATAGGTGAACTTTAACCAGAACGGAGGGAGAAATTTCGAAGAGAGTTTTAGCGCCACAGTGCAAAAAATCTACTGTCTAGATAAGTACCAGCCATTTTCCATGGTAAATTTGTACAAGCATTAAGAGATTTCTGCACAGCACCATTTCACTCCCGGGCAGGCTTTGCCCCATGCCTAGGAAATCAAGGTTATAATTATGTGGTCTAGATGAACTGTGATCTGTATGCCTTTTCTATGATTTCATATCACATGAGATGGTATACTATTGTGGTGTAATGAATAAAAATAGAAGTTAAGCTTCTAAGAAATGTTTAATTCATATTTCTTGATTACTCAAATTATATCAGTGCCTGTAAAGCAGCAGCATCTTCTGTAGCCTTCCATATTTGTTTCATTCAATAGATAGTCGAGCACTCGAACACATATAGCACCTTGCTCTTCGTTGGCTCTGATCTCATTGCTTGCTCTCTGTCAGGAAAGATTTTCAATTTAACTTCCCTCCCGGAACCTGGGAAATTCTTTCGAGAAATCTGATTCGGTCTCACTTAACATTAGTTTTAAGATCAAATGATCAATAGTAAATGTATGAGGAATAGTCAAAACTGAGAGAATAAGGCAGTGCGGAACTTCTTTCTGTACTACAAAGCAATCTGAGAAATTCGCCGTTTTGGATAGAAATCTGACTCTACAGAGTCAAATGCAGTCACATTTCGAATAAATCGAATTCCGAGTCACTTGAAACAGCGACTATCTGAAAAAAACGAAGAAAACATAAGGCTACCAAAACATTGTATCCGAGGATGTCTGCAGACGGATCCATTCGATGTTGACTATTCGAAACAAAATCTCCTCGAGTTCCATGTTCAGACTTGGGACTCCCAGAAATCACTGCTCAATTGTTCGTGATAGACCATGAGCCTTGTGTACAAAGAATGGTGAGGCAGTACAACTGGTCTAATCCATGCTATTTTTAGCCGTGGCTTGTTTCCTCTAGTACTGAGGATGCATGAAACTGTACATATGGACAGAATCTATGCTCATATTTCCTCATCATTCAGAGAGTCAACCGAGATTTAAGCGAACTTCATACTTGTTACAACGCTGAAAATGCAATTGCTCAGGGAATATTGAAAGCTCTGTTAGTGCTCATTTCAGAAGCACCATTCGGTTTTCAGGTAGTACAAAAAGCAGTGGCAATGACTTTTCAAATGTGTGGTAATTAGGAGACCACTTTTGTGGTGATGAAAGAAAAAGCAAAAAGTCAAAGCATTATCATGGAAATATCACAATGGTGTATGAGGGGGACAGTAGTTGGGTTTCTGAAGAGAAAAGCAGAAATTGATGATCATTCATACCTATATAATAATGCTCCATATAATGTTCGAGCATCACATGGTCATAAATGCTTGTTTATGAAGAAAAGTACAAGTTATAAATATGTAGACGAACGCATGGGTTATTATTTTGGTACAATGGTATTATGACTATTTTTATTAACTGGTATGTGTCAAGTAATATACAAAGAATGAAACGGAGCGAAACACAAAGGAGACCTTTGATTAGTGTGTCGTGTCGAAGAGTACATACATGAACTATTAAAGTACGTACTACTAGACTTTGAACGCTGTTATGGAACTACACTCAATGTATTGTATACTGGGGGTGTCCCAAATTTTACTATTCGCTCAAATTGTTGAACAAAAACTCCTGACGTTTTATGGAATGATTCCCACTTGAACTAGTCAAAATTGTTCAGTAAGCTCTATTCAAAATCGGTGGCACGGCATCTCAGGAAGTTGTGCTTGAAAGGTGAATATTTGGCCCATTCACAAATCCCCGCTCCGGTGTGCGATAGAAAGGATCGATTGGAAATCTCTTCACTTACTCATGAGTAAGCTAGTGATGGTGATCCATCGAGTCTCCAACATATCCCGAAGGAATGTGATTGGAGCGATGGAGATGAGGTCCAGGGATTCACGCGATCACTCGATTACCTTTTGGTGGGGAAGGGCTGGATACACTGATTTGCTTCGCTTTGTGTTTTCATTCCAAAAAAAAAGAGTATCAGCAGAAATATACCCAACAACAGTTGCTGAAAGTGATGAATTCCTGCATGCGATTTATGCGAAAAGCATGCTAGATAAATCCATTACACAAAACTTTTCAAATTACCTGGGTGATGGTGCACGCGGATGCGTACCGTTTCAGCACGATGAGTGTCACGGGATTCAGATCAGGAGTCCGCAGAATTTTCGGCTATTGTACTACATTTCTGTTTTACTGCCACTTTTGGCCTTCCGTTCCATGCCTTACGTTTCAACGATTTAGCAACGAGAATGGGAAGGTACGCAAGAATGAAGCCGATGAAGATGAAGGGCCCCTAACGTTTCAATGTCTGTAAAATCAATGTAACTAAGATACCAAATGTCTGTGGCACTTCAAAATGGAATGCCTCATAATGTGAAGTTGACCATGGTGAATGTGCCTCATAATATAAAGTTGACCATGGTGATCTCGATATTGTTCTCCGTTAGTGCTCAAAACTGCTGCGAAAAAAGGTATGACCGTAGCATGTGCAGTACATTCGAACGTACATCCACTTACTGTAACCCCACAAAATAGGCGTTGAGGTACAAAATGGATACAGAATTCGCGATCACCAGCTCAAACAAACCCGTGTGCAAAATATCAGCAAAAAAAAACAAAAATTACGGTTAGATAATTACACCATGATCCTTCACTACCACTTACCGCTCACTAGGGAACGATCATTGGGTATGGGGTAGTTTAGGCATCAAGTAGAATCGATCCAACGTTTTGCACAGAAGGGTAATTTCAGGCGCTGATCACAATTATCAGCATCATTTTGCATGCCACTACCATTTTAATGTCAAAATTCAACAATTTTATTTGGTCTTCCACAGTAATTGCTATGTTAATTCTACCGAAAACCTATGAAAGTGGAGATGTCACAAAATGGATATCATATTCGTGTCTAGCACTTCAAATAACCCTATTATGAGGAATTTCAGCAAAAAAAGAAATCCTTGAAAATTCAAGCACACGTGAGTCCATCAGCAGTGCAGTGTCACTGTTAACAAAGTCGGGGTAGTGAAGGTCACTCAAAATGCCTCCAAACTTTCAAAATATTCAATTATGAGTAGAAACACCCATAAAACTGCAAAAAATAGATTTTCAGAGGAAAGCAGTAAGTGGGAGAAAAGTGCAAAAGTCCGATCTCTGAGGGGAGTTGAACATGGGAGGGTCCTAACAAAAATGGGAAAGCCAAGCGACGCTCAGCAGCTGGTAACTTTGGTTTTTCTAAAGTTTAGATTACAAAGATATTCTTGGTGTAGTTGATAATTCTCCATGTGACAACGAGGACATTGGACAGGATATATAGTGTGGCATCTTCTCTCTGCAAAGGGTGGTTCCCTGAAATTAGGCGAGAGGAAGATGCAGCCAGAGAAAAATCAGTGGCAGACAGAAACAACAATATAGTAGAACATGGAGAAGACAGCGCCTCATATTCGTCATCAGCGTTCCTCGATAGTGAAGAAGATTCAAGTGAAGAGATTATTAATGTTCTCAATACTAACGTCTTGATAACGAATTTTTTCTTTGGAAATGAATATATGTTAGTCAAGAAATTGTAATG
The DNA here is from genome assembly GCA_037903475.1 of Ancylostoma caninum. NCBI lineage: Eukaryota > Metazoa > Nematoda > Chromadorea > Rhabditida > Ancylostomatidae > Ancylostoma > Ancylostoma caninum. Next base: position 1,599,064 of record JBAJFG010000475.1, on the reverse strand, counting down.
AACCTATTCCCATAAGGGAGTGGAAACCTTGCAGAATCTAGCGAAAGTTAAAGGCAGCAGGAGCTGAAATACTCGACTCCGAGCTGAGCTGTGGGTGATGAAGTACAGACTCAGCACATCATAAATGTGAAACGAACACAGACAATGATGGCTTACCTGCAGAGAAAATGGAACACTCCTCGCGAACACGCCTGGCCGTGTTCGCGCGCGGACGAGTTTTCCCTGGTGCAAAAGCCATTGCGGTGCGTGGTTTGGCGCAAAGGGAAAACGCAATGCATTCAATTCACGGGTTTTCATGGCGGGACTCGGCCAAAACCACGCGCCGCAATGGCTTTCGCGCCGGGGAAAACTCGCCCGCGCACGAACACGGCCAGGCGTTTTCGCGACGAATGTTCCATTTTCTCTGCAGGTAACCCATCATTGTCTGTGTTCGCTTCACATTTATGATGTGCTGAGTCTGTACTTCATCACCCACGGCTCAGCTCGGAGTTGAGGATTTCAGCTCCTGCTGCCTTTAAAACACGATTTGAGAATGAGTTGTAGGACTTGCATGCTGCAGTGAATTGCTTCTCTGACTGGAAACTGCTGATATGTCAGTTTGAACAAAGTAATACTTCAAAACTTCAAAACTAGTGAAACCCGACTATGAAGATAGCGACGGATTAGACTTTCGATGTCACGAAAGTAGTAAGCGAAACAATTGTGGCACGTTATTTTCGGGCTAGGTGAACTAAAAAAGAACTCCGAGACAGAGCGGGCTCTGGATTCTTTTTTTTCAAAATTTACCTAGCTTGGAGGTAACGTGGCACTCGGGTCCGAGACAGAGCTCTGGCTCGGTCGATTATAAGCGTCACCGCGGCAGCCGATGTGGGCGATGGGCGGCGGTCGCCAGCTTTGGCGATTTGCCGTCGCTAACGTTGGCGATCGACGCCCGCTAGCGACAGCGATTCAAGGTGCTATACTCCACTTGTTTACAATGTCAGCCTAAATTCAAATACTTACTTGATTCAATGGACATATGATTGGTTTGAAAGGTATTCTCGATTACAAAGACCGGTACACAATGCGATATTGTCCAGTCACCCAGAAAGATGACACGTTTTATTTGTATCTTGTTAAACAAATGCTGCTCTACAACAGCAGCCGGCTAAACACCTGAATAATTGTTTCGTGTACTTACTACTTTCGTGATATCAAGAGTCTCATCCGTCGCTACCTTCTTAGTCGGCTTTCACTAGTTTTGAAGTATTACGTTGTTCAAACTGACATATCAGCAGTTCCCAGTCAGAGAAGCATTTCACTGCAGCATGCAATTTCTACAACTCATTCTCAAATCCTGTTTTAACTATCGCTAGATTTTGCAAAGCTTCCATTCCCCATATGGGAATAGGTTCATTACAATTTCTTGACTATCATAAATTCAATTCTAAAAAACATTTCATTATCAAACGTTAGTCTTGAGAACATTACTAATCTATTCATTTGAATCTTCTTCACTATCGAGGAACTTTGATGATGAGTATGAGGCGCTGTCTTCTCCATGCTTAACTATATTGTTGTTTCTGTCTGCCACAATTTTTTCTGGCTACATCTTCCTCTCGCTCAATTTCACGGAACCACCCTCTGCAGAGAGAAGATGATACTCTTTCCATCCTGTCCAATGTCCTCGTTGTCACATGAGAAATGAGAAATCATCAGCCACATCAGGAGCACCCTTGTAATCTAAACTAAAAAAAAATCAAAGTTACCAGCTGCAGAGCGTCGCTTGGCTTTCCCATTTTTGTTAGGTGGTCTTTGAGCTTGCTCCAGCATAACTCCATGGGGTTGAAAAAACAATGGAAAGGCGGTAGCCTTATCACATGACCTCATATTCTGCCCAAATAGCCGCGGTGTCGTTGCGGCGCAGAGCCGCTACGTCGGCTTGCTATGAAGTAATTAAGCTGAATTGCAAAAATTCAGTTAACTAAAACTGAACGAAGTTTGAGTTATGTTCTAATACCTCTTCCAGGAGGTCACCTTTTGTGCTGTCTGCTGATAGCTCCACGCCTTTGGAACGCAGATAGCCCTCTATCATGGCCTTTGTCGAGGATTTGTTAGGGATCTAGATAGAACTGAATTTGAGAATGTGACGATCCAATAATGAACTACGCATACCTTCTCCAGCAATCTAAAGTGATACGGCGCATTGTTAATAATTAGCGAAGCTGTGCGCACCTCAGCAAAATGTTGCATATGAGGAACGCACTCTCTCAACCAGTCCTCGAAAGTATCCTCCTCAGTTGATCATCGTCCACTCACGATTACTTTAGTGCACCTAGGAACAACTCCTTCGTCGATGATTGCACTAACAACTATTCCTCTTCTTCTCATGGGTTTGGCGGCCGTTCTACCAGCAGAATATTGTTCCAGTGCGGCTTCGGAAGCAAGAAGCAATTCGGGAAATGCTATCATCATTCCATCCCCATTTTGTTGTCATTGCTTCAAAAATCCAGGTTTCATCCGTGAACACAAGGCAGTGACCTTGTGATCTTGCATGCGCTATCTGTCTTATTGTTAGGTAAGACTTTTTGACAGACTCTCGCTTTTTGACAATGTCGATCCTCCCGAAAATGTGCGGCTGCCCCTTACCGATTCTATACGAGAAGCCAAGAACGCGCACCAGTATATGCAGTGTGGAGCATGACAAATGGAAACTAGGGTAGAGTTCTTGAAGTTCCATTTGAAGCTCCTCATCTGTGACATGGACTTCCTGTTTCAATTTATCGTGAATGAGGCGGCGCACGATCTCACCCCACTCCTCGCCATATTTGCTCACAGTAGTTTCTCTAAGGAGTTTTCGCCCATGCTGTCTGACCTTTTCTGCTCGAGGAACGAGATCGTGGACGAAATCGTCCCGTTTTCCTACAGAAGTTACCGTGCTCATTGAAACCATGCAAGCAAGGGCGGTCATTTTTGTCGTGTTGTTGAAGATCGTACCGTAAGCTTCCGCGCCCAGATGGTGCTTGAGCTGCTTAAAAAAAGCCGTATTCTTTTCATGATAATCTTGGCTTTTTGCCCATAGTAGGGTCTTCCAACAGCTGACGGATTGCCATTCACTGGTGCGTAAGTTCCATCTGTAGGTGCTTTAAGCATATCGTATGTTATGCTTCTTAATTGTGCAGCGAGATCCTGAGGTGGCCACAACAACAGAACATTAATGGAGAAAGCAGAGGAAAAAAAAAGAAAAGAGAAAAAAGAAATAGGAGAAGAAAATGGGAAACAAAATGCATAACCATTTCAAACTCTAAAAATGGAGATAAACTAAAATAATGCATTCGAATTCATAAAGAAAAGAAAAAAGAAGATGACATAGGCATGCGTGTAGTGCAGTGCAGAAAACATGCGAAGAAGATCTAACGTATGCATTTCGAAGATTATTAACGCTTCAAAAGAATAAACCAAAAGATTGAAAAGCATGCAAATATCGGTTTCGCAAGTCCACAATGATATGGAATGGTTCTTTTGCATTAATGAAAGGATAAGCGACCACAACAGCTGCGGCTGGAAACAGGAAATTACTTTAAAGGCAGCGTCCACGGAAATTTTCGCTCCTTAGATCTTGGTCCAATCGATTGTGAGGTCAACTTCGCAATAAGAGTACCAGTCATAACTCCTTCCATCACGAATAATAACAGGTAATTACTGGATCAGCAGGATCACTAGGCGGTAAGTTTTACGAGTTCTCATGCTACCATCGAGCTCCAAAATCATCCTTGGAGCGCGAAAAATAGCAACTGTCAGCTGATTGGTCAATGATTTCGCGTGGCATCCCCTCACATTAACGTTTTGTAACTCATTTCTACCAAAATTGCATTGCTATCCTCAGCTTTTCTTCCATTTACGCCCCTTTCACTTATTAGTGCTCTCTATAAATCTTTTTTTTCTCACTAAGAACATCCAGTTTCTCAAAGTGTACCTAAATTATTCAGTCTTTAAAGTCACCATATAATTTTGTTCTTTTCCCTAGTTATGTTTTTATGACGAACATCCCTTTTTCTTTATCTTTGTGCTCTTTCTGTCCCAAGAAAGCTGCTTTACTAGTCAAATGTCGATGGCGCAAAGAAAATGGGTGGCAATGTGGCAGCGTTATCGACTTTTTTGTTCGATTCCATACGTGTAACTTGACCTCGCTGCTCTAACCTACCAAAAACCGTTTTTATATGAGTTTTCGCGCAATTGCTCACATTATCCGCTATCCTCATAGCCAAAAATCTGATATTCTGCTACAATTTCAGAGACGGAATTTCTCGTGGGTGCTTCCTTTAACGGAAACACGTCTAGCTGAAAACCCTTGCAGTTGATTGGTGACTCACATTATCGTTTAATACCACCACCTCAGCTTTTGCAGTATACGTCACATCCATACATACAGTCGACCACCTGAAATCAGGATATCTCCTCCTGACATCCTAAAATTACTTCGAGAACAATAACAAAAAAATTGAAAACCCTTGCAGTCATTCGTTTCCGTTACAATTCTACTAAAATCTTAACTACAATAAATAGGGCAAGTAAGTGAGACACAAACAACACCAGGTGCAGTACGACTCACCATGGGACTGGTTATTTATTTATTTACTTACTTATCCATTTATTTAGTTGTTTATTTATGCTACCGGCATTCACAATATGAATAGGAAGCTTATGGAGCTGAGGGTAGAGGGAAGGGGAGGGGGGGGGGGGGGATGGATCGCTCGGTTAAGGAGGGCAGTGGCCGCCAACACTGCAAGTCCTTGAGAGCACGAATGAAGAACTCCGGATACCAGCTTAGTAGGTCCGCCAACGTTCCCGAGGTCCATCTTTCGGAGGCAGGGGAGAAATTCTGTGTAGGCATATAACCGCACAGAGTGAATAGCCTACATGTTAGTGATGTGCAGGAGAACAACAAAGAATTCAAAAAAAAATCGAACACGAAACAACGTCAGTTAGTGATACAAATTGGAGGGAGCAGATACAATTTAGCTGCAGAAGAGTACACAGGTTAGCTTGGTATCAGGTAGCCTGCAAAGTACCGATTAGATGAGCCTGGAATGAACAAGATCGCTTCCACCTGAATAAGGTAGCATCGAAGTTATTCCACTCACGTACCGGTCTGACAAGAAACGATCCAGCATAACCAGCTGTTTTTGCCTTCTCTGGTTTAATGCGATATGAATGACCCCTTGTAATTCCTAACATAGATGCTCTTTCAAAAATATCGTATAGCTTCAAATCGCTCTCTTCTTTTGTCAGCTTATAGATAAAGACAAAATCAGCTATCTTCGTACGGGATGCTAAAGATTGTGATCATATTGCTTTCAAACGCTTTTTTTTTTGTACGATATCCTTAACAGTCCCTTTCGTAGAAAGCAAAGCTTTTTTGGATTTGCTCAATGTTGTCAACCAAGGTTCTCTTGTAAGGAGACCATAGTTGACAACAATATTCCAGTTGTGGTCTGACAAAAACTGGGAAGAGTTTGAAGAGCAGTCTGGGATCTCTAGACTTGAACGCACGCAGCATATAGTTTGATTTGAGCTTGCCTTAGCTACTATTTCCTTTATATAGTCGTCAAATTCGAACTTATCTGTGTAAGTAATACCTAAGTCGCGCACTTTGTTTGAGTGGGACAATTTTTGTCCGTTTATGGTGGAATGAACATTTGGGTGATTCCTTCCGAAACACATTGTTGTTGTTTTCTCCAGCGAGATATCAAGCTCCCATGTTCTAGACCATTCGGCCACTGCGTCGAGAGCGGTTTGAAGTAGACTACAGTCATTTATGGAGTATATTTTAGCATCGTCTGCGTACATAGAACAAAAGGAGCCAGGGGGCAGCACTTCCGGTAAATCATTCACATACATCAAAAACATTAGCGGGCCAATGCATGTGCCCTGTGCTATGCCAAAGTATGTGAGTTTACGCAAAAGTAAAGGTATGGAAATTGAGTCAAACGCTTTCCTGTAGTCAATGAAACATACCGAAACGAAATTTCCTTGTTCTATTTCTTTCTGCCAATGGGGCACTGTGGACAGTAAAGCTGAGGTGGTTGATCGCTTGCTCAGGAAGCCATGCTGATTCGGTGAAATAAGACTACTTCCAGACAAGTAGCTGGCTATTCTTCTATAGATAGTGCGTTCTAGTACTTTACTCATTGAAGTGGTGAGACAGATAGGCCAGTAATTTTTCACATCGTTTCTTGAGCCCTTTTTATAAACAGGTCGGACATATCCAACTCTCCACAACTTTGGGGTTTCTCCTCTTAACAGGCACCTATTGAAGAATAGAGTGAGAGGAGCCGTTAGGCCAAGTACACCTCTCTTGAGAAAGATATATGGGATCTGGTCCGGGAAGGTAGATAGCCCATTTGGAAGTCGACGGAGGGCATTGTAAACAGTTTCGGTAGAGATGTCAATCCACCCCAAGGTTTCTTGAGTAAGCAACTTCACCTCAGCTTCAATAGATGTCGATTTCTTATAAACGGATTCGAAGTAACTGGCAAATATCTCTGCTTTTTCTCCATCTGTGGTTAGCTGGTCAGAGTTCGGTGTGATAACAGTTGGTATAGGTTCCTCTAATTGTAGTTTCCGGCGACAACAATTGAAAAGTCGCTTCGCATCCTTGCTCTGCGCTATTGCGTTTCTTTTAATAAAGAGAGGCGAGCAAGGGCTCGTTTAAGCTTCCAAGCATTCATTAAGTATAGTGGGGTCGCCTGCCGCGTGGCGATTGCCTCAGGCCGCCTCACGCCGCCTCATGCAATGTCGGTCCTCAGATAAAAGATAGATTAACTAACAAGAGGAGCTTAAGGTCGTCGAAATCATAGCCTTTAACGACCATACGCACGTTCACTCACGCAATGGAGTAAAATTTGTTTCCATTTATGCACTTTAGTTTTTACTGAAATTTTAAAAATCAGAAGTTTGGAAAGACACACATTGTTCATGCATGATCTTCTGGTAGACTTCGGTTTAGATTTGTGGAATACTTTCTGTATCGCAGTGAAATCATGCGAAAATACAGGTTGCCGTTCTACATAACAGCCGGAATGCGACTACAAACTAGCAGTAATGTGAAATTTTAGCACATCGGTACAGTGATCTGGTAATATTTTCTTTTCAAAAACAGAAAATGCCTTGAACGACAATAATGTACATCTACGCTTCATACGAAAGCAGATAGCACTAAAGCGGACGTTCTCCAGCAGTTTTCAGTTTTCGCCTCCAAAATTTCACTGACGGTGCTAGCTGACTTGGCTGCGCCTCCGAGCTTGCACTAAGCACTCTTAATAGCAAAAGCGGAATTTTCGCGCTTTTCACTAGATTATCAAGCGAATGTCACCCCTTACTGTTTCAAGAAAGGTACACACTATATAGAAGGTATAACATAGGTTTAATAGGCACGTAATGGCTCATTTGCTACATAGGAAAGCAAAAGCTTTTAGAAAGCAAAAAAAGCAAATTCTTTGACCAAAAATAGGATGACTCCTGCATAAGCAAGAAAAAACATATCGAAAATGAAATTGTAACACTGACTTTGATTGTCCATTGATTGCGGTTTTGGTGCGAAGATTTTGATGTGTTAATCTGCAGGCAGGTCATTGCTTACCCCTAAGTGATGACCTCCTAATTCTCGGTATTGGAACGTGTGAAGAAGAGATTTCCCCAAGCGATCTTAGATAATACTTAAGAAGAAGAACACAAAGATCATCCACACAATAGCCGAGCTGGAAGCATTGTTTTAGGAGTAGAATAAAAGAAAAGAAAAACGAATTGTAATTTTTATTACTTTCACTTGCAATGAGAGCATGTTTTCTATTCCCGCACTATCTATTTATATTTTCATTTCACTGCTAACCACAGCAAAGAAAGATTATCATTTGACGATTAAGTGAACAGTAAAAATTTTTTCGTTATTGCCCTCAGTGGTTAGTGCCAGCTGCAATGCCATGCTGGACCGCTAGTCTTGTCGTTGAATTTTTGGGGTGAAAATTAGGAACAGTTGGAGAACGTCCCTTCTGGAGCTATATCCGCATTCGCACCAAGCGTAGATGCACGTAATTGTCGTTGAATGCTTTTTCCGCTTTTGAAAAAAAAATAATACGAGATCGCTAAACTGCTGGGGCTAAAATTTCGTATCACTGCTGGTTTGCTGTTGCATACCGGCGGTGGCGTGAAAAGGCAACCGGTATTTCCGCAGGACTTAACTACAACACAGATTGTGTTCTATAAATCTGTAACAAACCTCACCAAAAGAGCACGCATGGACGATGTGTGCCCCTCCGAAATTGCAATTTTTAAAATTTCAGTGAAAGTTGAAATATGAGTATGAATACAAATCTTTCACCATTGTATGACCCGGAATGAGTATAGTTCTTAAATGCCGCACTTTTAATGAATTCATGCTTTTCTAACTAGTTAACCTCTTTTTTTACCTGAGGACATTGCGTGAGGCGGCGCGAGGCGGCCTGAGGCAATTGACCTTCGCTACCGACCACCACTGTACTTCCTATTTTCAAAAGTGCTCCTTTCACAGTGGTTAAAGGTGAGCTTAGCCCTGAGAGTTTGAATATATTGAGGGTATGTTTCCAAGTTCTTTCTAGTCTTGCACAAATGCACATATCGCGAGATGAGGTCTTGAAATATACCTATAAGATTCTGATAACAATCGTCTATATTATTACAACCATTAATGAAGTCAGCCCAGTCAACTGAGGAGAGCGCATCCACAATAGCATTGTAGTCTCCTTTACCATAATTGCGAGATTGCGCACCACTCTTAGGCTTTGCAGTTACTCCAGAGATAGTAAAATAACTATAAAAGGATGAGCTGAGAGTAAAAGAAATTATGTAGGGGTATAAGTGTGCCTGTTTCACCTCTTTCCCTAGACAGGACTTAAATGTTAAAAGAGAAGGCCACTCCCCGAGGATCGTCAGTAGGGAGGGAGTGGGGTTCCGTGTAAGTATAAGTGAGAGTGAAAGGGAAGTTAGTTGGGGATTTAGTGGGGAGTAATGTGATGGCGGGAAGGAGGTCAGAAAAGAAGCAAGAGATCAATACCTAGTATGTGATAGACATGTTTTGGATGAGTTCTTTGAAGAAGTTTTTGATTTTCTTGAATTTTCTAAGTTCTTGGTATCTATAGGTTATACTTTTGTTAACGCAAACACATTTTATAACAGCTTTAGAGATGAGGTCAGTATTATATTGCAATTTTTTAAGAGAATTGACTAAAGTATAAAGACGTTGTTTGAAGTCTTCAAAATGAGTGCAAGACCTGGAAATGCGAAGAACTTCCGTATAGATAACTGAAACTTCAATTGTATTGCTTATATGTGAATTTCCAAAACGAGCCCTTGCTCGCCTCTCTTTATTAAAAGAAACGCAATAGCGCAGAGCAAGGATGCGAAGCGACTTTTCAATTGTTGTCGCCGGAAACTACAATTAGAGGAACCTATACCAACTGTTATCACACCGAACTCTGACCAGCTAACCACAGATGGAGAAAAAGCAGAGATATTTGCCAGTTACTTCGAATCCGTTTATAAGAAATCGACATCTATTGAAGCTGAGGTGAAATTGCTTACTCAAGAAACCTTGGGGTGGATTGACATCTCTACCGAAACTGTTTACAATGCCCTCCGTCGACTTCCAAATGGGCTATCTACCTTCCCGGACCAGATCCCATATATCTTTCTCAAGAGAGGTGTCGCTGGAGAAAACAACAACAATGTGTTTCGGAAGGAATCACCCAAATGTTCATTCCACCATAAACGGACAAAAATTGTCCCACTCAAACAAAGTGCGCGACTTAGGTATTACTTACACAGATCAGTACGAATTTGACGACTATATAAAGGAAATAGTAGCTAAGGCAAGCTCAAATCAAGCTATATGCTGTGTGCGTTCAAGTCTAGAGATCCCAGACTGCTCTTCAAACTCTTCCCAGTTTTTGTCAGACCACAACTGGAATATTGTTGTCAACTATGGTCTCCTTACAAGAGAACCTTGGTTGACAACATTGAGCAAATCCAAAAAAGCTTTGCTTTCTACGAAAGGGACTGTTAAGGATATCGTACGAAAAAAAGCGTTTGAAAGCAATATGATCACAATCTTTAGCATCCCGTACGAAGATGCTGATTTTGTCTTTATCTGTAAGCTGACAAAAGAAGAGAGCGATTTGAAGCTATACGATATTTTTGAAGGAGCATCTATGTTAGGAATTACAAGGGGTCATTCATATCGCATTAAACCAGAGAAGGCAAAAACAGCTGGTTATGCTGGATCGTTTCTTGTCAGACCGGTACGTGAGTGGAATAACTTCGATGCTACCTTATTCAGGTGGAAGCGATCTTGTTCATTCCAGGCTCATCTAATCGGTACTTTGCAGGCTACCTGATACCAAGCTTACCTGTGTACTCTTCCACAGCTAAATTGTATCTGCTCCCTCCAATTTGAATCACTAAATGACGTTATTTCGTGTTCGATTTTTTTGAATTCTTTGTTGTTCTCCTGCACATTACTAACATGTAGGCTATTCACTCTGTGCGGTTATGTGCCCACACAGAATTCCTCCCAAAAGATGGACCTCGGGAACGTTGGCGGACCTACTAGGCTGGTATCCGGAGTTCTTCATTCGTGCTCTCAAGGACTTGCAGTGTTGGCGGCCACTGCCCTCCTGAACCGAGCGACCCTTAACCTCCCCCCCCCTCCCCTTCCCTCTACTCTCAGCTCCATAAGCTTCCTTTTCATATTGTGAATGCCGATAGCATAAATAAACAAATAAATGAATAGATAAATAAGTAAATAAATAAATAAATAACCAATAACACGGTGAGTCGTATTGCACCTGGTGTTGTTTGTGTCTCACTTACTTGCTCTATTTATTGTAGTTAAGATTTTAGTAGAATTGTAACGGAAACGAATGACTGCAAGGGTTTTCAATTTTTTTGTTATTGTTCTCGAAGTAATTTTAGGATGTCTAGGAGGAGATATCCTGATTTCAGGTGGTCGACTGTATGTATGGATGTGACGTATACTGCAAAAGCTGAGGTGGTGGTATTAAACGATAATGTGAGTCACCAATCAACTGCAAGGGTTTTCAGCTAGACGTGTTTCCGTTAAAGGAAGCACCCACGAAAAATTCCGTCTCTGAGATTGTAGCAGAATATTAGATTTTTGGCTATGAGGATAACGGATGATGTGACCAATTGCGCGAAAACTCATATAAGAACGGTTTTTGGTAGGTTAGAGCAGCAAGGTCAAGTTACACGTATGGGATCGAACAAAAATGTCGATAACGCTGCCACATTGCCACCCATTTTCTTTGCGCCATCGGATTTTTGACTAGTAAAGCAGTTTTCTTGGGACAGAAAGAGCACAAAGATAAAGAAAAAGGGATGTTCGTCATAAAAACATAACTAGAGAAAAGAACAATATTATACACTGACTTTAAAGACTAAATAATTTAGGTACACTTTGAGAAACTGGATGTTCTTAGTGAGAAAAAAAGATTTATAGAGATCACTAATAAGTGAAAGGGGAGTAAATGGGAGAAAAGCTGAGGATAGCAATGCAATTTTGGTAGAAATGAGTTACAAAACGTTATTGTGAAGGAATGCCACGCGAAATCATTGCCCAATCAGCTGACAGTTGCTATTTTTCGCGCTCCAAGGATGATTTTGGAGCTCGATGGTAGCATGAGAACTCGTAAAACTGACTGGAATGAGGAGGGGAATACGGATTGGAATAACGTGCACCTAGGTCACATAGGTAGAAGGAATAGCCGGAACGGGTGCCAGGGCACCATCCATGAAGAAATTTACCTAGGCCATGACGAAATTCTTCTTCTGGATGCGGGCGCCCTTATCGCAACGCTGGACCGTCATGCGTTTCTCCACCTTTGGGCGCCGGCGCACCCTTATCACAGTGGTGGACCCATCTCTCCCACTTCTGGGCGCCGGCGCACCCTTATCACAGTGGTGGACCCGTCTCCTCCACTTCTGGGCGCTGGCGCACCCTTACCACAGTGGTGGACCCGTCTCCCCCACTTTTGGGCGCCGGCGCACCCTTATCACAGTGGTGGACCCGTCTCCCCCACTTCTGGGCGCCGGCGCACCCTTGTCACAGTGGTGGACCCGTGTCCCCACTTCTGGGCGCCGGCTCACCCTTATCACACCGCTGGACTCGTGAGTGCCGGCGAAGCCTCATCACAGCGTTGGACCCGTCCCCTCACTTTTGGCCGCCGACGCACCCTTATCACAGGGTGGACCCGTCTCCTCCACTTTTGGCCGCCGGCGCAGCCCTTCTGTATTGACTCCATTGACGGACCCGTTGCACATTGTCCAACCTTCTCCTCGATCTCATCCCTACCCCACTCAACCATACCACACCCATTCCTAGGCTTTTATATGATCTCACAATCACGATCACTAGGCTACTTTCGCTGGGATTTATTAGTTTCACTTGCTTAGTGTTATGTTATTACTAAGGCTATTCACGTGGAAGTCCATCAAGAAAATATTTACGAATTATGGCGATTTCGTCTAACTAGGAGCAGTCGTCGTGCTATGCATGACTGAAAAATACGGTCCAAGTCATAGTATGAAAACCCTATCTAATTTACAAACATTAATCTCAGAACTTTTGTTGTTGATTCATGTAAAATCAATTACACATTCTTGTCTCTATTGGAGTCAAAGATCACCTCTGCATTTACCAAGTAGCTCATTCGCACATGAAGGTAACCCAGTGCATGTCACACTGAACGTTGGGCAACAATTGGGCATATTGTGTCGACCCTTGAAGCGGCACAACTCTGTATACTAATATGAATCGGTGATATTGCCACAGGAGTTCTGTATCGAGACAGGAGTTCTGTATCGAACTACTCACAGAAAACACCTCAGGAGTTTTGCGAAAGGTCATTTATCAAGACACCCTTTAAAGAAATACGAGATTAAGGTACTTTCTCGAAAGAGCGTAGGTGCAGTCATTTAAAAAAAAGTAAATCGAAAATTTTAAAACATATATTGACCAGTGCTTAAACATAGGATAACAGGATGGAAGTTGACCAGTGCCTGACCCTTGAAGAGGCGCATGCAGGGGTGGGGGGAGGGCCCTCCTCCGATAATAAGTCGGCAAATTTTTGAAATTACTTTACAATACATATAAAAATCTTGTATTGGTTCGTTTTTACTTGTTTATTTTTAATTTTTGCAAATATAATTATCATCAATTATTTATTGTTGTAATTAATATTTTCATTAATTTTACTTCGCGTCTGAGTTCTCAAAACGGCGGAGACCCCACTTTTTACCTACGCCCCCCTCCCGCCCACTTTCTGTATCCGCCACTGCCTGACCAAGATGACCATTCCTCGGACGCCTCCGTAGCAGATCACACCGACGGAGCCTCGTTTGTAGAATGGGAACACCAAGTAGCTGATGTGACCTGTAGCTGTTGCTGCCAGTAGTGGAACAACATTGCGGACATCCAGTAGTTGACGGTGTATAGAAACCTAAACTACCCACTGTTCAAGAATTCACCTCGCTCAGGACGAGAATAACGGTGAAGAGATTTATTGTGGCACCTGGCAGATCGGGATACAAGAAAAGATCAAATCATTTTTTTTTCGTTATTGGTCAGAAGAAAGTAGAGCAAACAATATATTAGTACTCGTAAAGGAATTCAAAACGATCTAGCAGAACACAACGTGACAAATAGTAAATATCTATTAAACAAAGCGCCGTAAGGGGGCTAGAGCGGCTAGAGATACGTGGCGGCACTCATAGACACAGTAATTTTGAGGCGCAGACTGTGCGGCGAAATGGCCGATTTTTAGGGACTCAGACACATTCGCTTCGGGACTCGCAATTACGTCACCGCTGGCTCTCCCGCATGCACGAGGTAGTGATTTCATCACCTTCGCTGGCGGTCTCGCAGCATAGGGGTGAGGGAGTGTTCAAAAGCTTTCAAGCTGCACAATGTACGCAGCAGGAAAACCACCCTTCCACTGTTGCTACACTGCAGGCACTTCCAGAGAAGAAAGGGAGGAATTTCATGGAGGCTGCAGCGTTCCGGAAGCTTAGGGGAGGCTTGGCCTACGCGGTCGCCTTATCTGGTGGATGCTAATGCCGCATCCCCTGCTGATTTCTCGCAACGTTTGTGCAGTCACGACATCCATTCGTTTCGAGGAAGCTTCTGCACTAACACAGAGTATACGCCTCAACATATCAAGGCATGACATTGTGTAACCAATCAACAATATACGGATACGGGTCCAGCGATGGAGAAAGGGCCCGCCGCGGCCCAATGGTGTGGGGAACGCAGGATACGGGTCCACTGATGGAGAAAGGGCCCGCCGTGGCCCAATGGTGTGAGGGACGCCAGGATACCGGTCCACCGATGGAGAAAGGGCCCGCCGTGACCCAGTGGTGTAGGGGACGCAGGATACGGGTCCAGCGATGGAGAAAGGGCCCGCCACGGCCCACTGGTGTGGGGAACGCAGGATACGGGTCCACTGATGGAGAAAGGGCCCGCCGTGGCCCAATGGTGTGAGGGACGCCAGGATACGGGTCCACCGATGAAGAAAGGGCCCGCCGTGGCCCAGTGGTGTGGGGGACGTCAGGATATGGGTCCACGAGGAAGGATCCACCGTTGCTCAATAGTGTGGAGAACACGAGGATACGGCTCCGCAGAAAAAGAAAGGATCCGCCACGGCCCTACAGCGAGAAAATCGCGAGAACGCTAGTCCACCGATGGAGGAAGGACCTGTCGTAGCCCAGTGGTGTGGACAACGTCAGGATACGGGTTCACTTTGGTCCGATAGTGTTGAGAATGCCGGGATGCGGGCGCGCCCCTGGAGAACGGATCCGGCTTGCCCTAACTGTGAGGAAGGCGCCAGAGTGCGGGAGCTCAGATAGAGGAAGGGCCCGCCGTGGCCCAGTGGTGTGGATAACACCAGGATACGGGTCCACCAATATAGGATTGGTCCGCTGTGACTCAGTAAAGTGGAGAATACCAGGATACGGTTCACCCGACGGTAAACGGGTTCGTTGTGGACTAATAGTGAAGATGACGCCAGAATACGGGTCCACCGATGGAAGAAAGCCCACTGCGGCCCAGTAGTGTGGAAAACACTCATATACGATTTCGCCTGGTCCAGTAGTTTGGAGGGCGCGCATTTGGGCTCAGCCAAAAAGGGGCGTGGCTGACGGTGGCCCGCGGGTATGCTCTGAACTTTCTGCCCGCGGTGGACCCGCGGTATGAGGTCGATCCGCGGTGGATCCGCGGGTGCCCACGATAGATCCGCACATACCCGCGGTGGGGAACCGGTAGTGGCGTCATCTCCGCGGTATGCGCACACATGCCCGCGGTGGATCCGCACATGCCCGCGGTGCGCCCGCGATAAGGCCCATGGCATACTTCACAGCGACACCGTCGCAGTGAAGAAAATGAATGGAAATGATGAGAACAAAGTTTCACGAATTCTCCTATCTTATCACACAGTTTGCATGGAATACCGTGCTGGCATAGGAGCCACTGTGAGAAAACCTGTGCTGGTGAACGGTTGCAGCGACAGCGTCGCTGTGTAGTATGCCCTAGGCCTAACATTGCATTCCGCGGTGGACCCGCACTTGTCACACGGTGGATCCGCACATGCCCACAGTGGAACCGCGGATGAGTTCACCATTTGAATTTGGACATCCGTATCCCGTTCAACTTCATCCGCTTGTTCCTATCACCATCCAGTGCCCTTCAAAACTTGTTTGTTTTACCAACCAGTGCCCTTCGAAACGTTATTTGCTGATAATATGTTCCCACCTGTGCCGATAATGCTCGTCTAATTGTGCGCTGATAATTTGACTAGGAACTTTTATTGAATTTGATGAAATTTAGCCGCAAAGCTTGAGATCTTCTCTGTGTGTGATGATCGGTGGTGGTGATGGATCCCGAGAAAAGAATATCTGTGGACGACGCGTTAACGGATGCGGATTTGTGGTACGATTCTTCCGAGGTGAGAAAAATACTGCCACTTTCCCTTCTTTCTTTCTAGTTCACCAATTCGTCAATGGCCTGCTTATTTTCGAAGTTAAACTATTGAACAAGATGTTGGAGGTGGGAACATAAATGGGTTATGGTGCTTTGAAAATACTCATTTTCTTCTTCGCTCAAGTGAGAGATACCACCTCATCCAACATATTCTACGCAAGGATATCCAGATACTCGTATCGCATCGATGCCCACTTACCTGTTATAACTTTCACTTAGCCGTGCTTATAAATTAGTGCTACACAATCTCCACTGAAACGAAAAACAAAAAGATGAGGAAAATTCATATCTGATTCTGTGCTTCAGTTTCTGAAACAATAGAGTCGGCGAGTTCCAAGTGGCCAAGGTGTTCATGGTAACGATGAACATATAATTTTTTTGTGCAAGAACACGAACATCGGCAGAGCCAAAGTTCTTTATTCTCATCTTCATTTTCTTCGATTTTTTTTGGACAGAACCTTGAGTGGTTCCATATTTAGTTATTTTACTGTTCCATTCAGCAATAAGCTTGTTAGGCGGTGAAGAAGGGAAAGTTCCTATTTTTCATTAGAAACGGCATCTTTTATTCTCGGTGTTAGTTTTTCACAAAATCTGAACTGTGCTTTATCGAAGTTCATCATTTGGATTTCGATGTGTTTCTTCTTCCATTTAGAATTAAAACTGTGAATTTTGAATAGCTTGTATGGCCAGGCGCACAATTTACTATATGTCGTTAATAGAGCAACAAAGAGAATAGAAAGCTGAAGGACGTAAGTTTGGGTGCAAAGAGGGCTCCCTTCAAAATCCTGGCTTGTATCGATTTTTGGTTCTCCAGTATCAGCTTCAAAATTTCTCAGGATCTAGACGGCGAAGGGCTGGACATCACCAGTGACCATCAGCGTAACTGGAAACACGTGTTCGTACGATGTCTACAGCATATGATCGGTGTGATCATCTTCATCCGGATCCAGTGGATAACGGAGCAAGTGGGGCTGGGTAAATTTTCCCTAATTTTTCCCCAAACGACGCTTTGACAGTGACGGTGTTATTCTAGGTCTAACCATTTCATTCTGCTTGCAGCGATAGTTTCGGTACTGACCACCATTACGATAGCTGATAGCTGCATTTTGTACAGAACAACGGAGTGGTTTCTTTGCGACGGTGTGCTCATTGTTCTAATGCCTGGAATTCATGCAAACCCGTATTATCGGTGAAAATATGATTAGGATCCTGAAGGGCAGGAAAAACGACTTTCGAATGATCATATACAATTGGCGAAATATTGGAAAATTGAGGGGAAATGAGTCGCAGAAACTATGTAATCCTATTTTACAAATTAGTAAGGGTTTCTAGTGAGGGTTCTCATTTCAGATAGCGACCTACTGCAGTCCAGGTGTGAGCGCCGGTATAACAGTACTGTATGCCGTCAGCAACATTATCGCCTATGCATGCTTTTCCATTGGTTTCGCCGAAACCCTAGTGAACTTCCTGAGGAATGCAGGATTTCACATGATTGACGCCTCATCGAATGATATGCGAATTGTCTCTCTCTGTAAGATTTTCATTTATTGAGATCTCCCCTGGAAATCCGTATTTTTGCAATTTCTCAGTGTTTTGCATCAATGTGATGGCAGCCGTTAGGTTGCGATCAAGGGAGAACTTTCGTTGTTGGGTGTTCTCGTGCTCGCAGGTCTTGCTGCTACTGTACAACGTCTCGGTTTAATGATGCCATCACTAATTATTGAGAAGAATATGCATTATATGTACAAATATGCATTTCTTACCATTCCCATCCAATCTCGCTCATTATGTGCTGATTAATTTTTTTGTTGTGTTTATCCACTATGTTTGCCATGTTATCTATTTCTTGCCATCTCAATCCCACCTCGCCTCCGAATTTGCTGATTCGATTCTCATTCGATTTCTTTTTATTGAAGAGCTTGTTCATGAATTACGGTGTTTTTACATGTCTGTTCCTTACTATTGAAGAGCTTTGAAGAGTCCACGAAATAGTTATGTAATGTAGTGAAGTGAATAAAGTGAAGCTATAGTTCATTCATATGTTATGGTTCTGTTAATACCCTTTTTACAACTAATACTATGCATTTTATAAGGTGGGAAAGGCATGAATTTCATTTGCACGCTGTCCGCAGTGGATCCGCACATGCCCGCGGTGGACCCGCACAAGCCCGCGGTGGATCCGCACATGCCCACGGTGGACCCGCACATGGCCACGGTGGATCCGCACATGCCCCCGGTGGATCCGCGCATGCCCGCGGTGGATCCGCACATGCTCGCGGTGGCGCCGCAGTACATCCGCGGTGGACCCGCACATGCCCGCGGTGGCGAACCGACGCTCCACCTCGGGCGTACCGCGGATCCACCGCGGGCAGAAAGTTCAGAGTGCATGCAGCGCACAGCCGCTAGATTTGGCAAGTGCGATGCTTTTGCACATGTCCCAAGTGGCTGCCCCACCCCACTTTCTAGCGTCCCGAAGGGGCGCTAGTAAAATATTAAATAATGAATTTGCAATCGAAAAAAATCAAAGAGGCGGTCCAAAGGGAGACATGGGAAATGCACCGTACCTGACTAAATCCACCTTCAGCGATTTGTTTGATGATTTTGATACGGTATCCGCCGCCTACCGGATCCGCCTTTGACCAAATGCAGCCCATCGCCAGTGGAGACTGCTTGGCAGGCTCTGGAAGCGACTCCCAGCAGCCGCACGGTGCTGCAATTCAGAAAATTTTCACTGTATCCCTATGCACTCTAAGAGCAATAGGTTATTGTTACTCGGAAACTTTGCGAAAAGTTCTGGGAAAATTCCGCCATTACAGTGACCTAGAAATTCAAGAAATTGAATGTTGGTAAGTGAAGGCAGGACAAGAACAACCAAGATAACAAAAAGCAGTAAAATTTTCGAGTCATGATGATAGGAAACATCTGAAATCGTAGCACGTGACCACTACGCCGGAAAGTTAGCGAAGGAAAAAGAAAAGAAAATAGCAAGGTCCACGAAAAAATAACATCTCTGGAGCAATACGAAACAGCAATACGAAATCTCTGGAGCAATACGAAACAGAAAAGCCCAGAATTCATGACAACTACCAAGCTGTGCAGCAAAATTCGACATGCCTGAGTGCGTAGGCTCAGATGCATCCTGTGCAATTCGCGCACCTGATCACAAGAGGAAGGCATGCTTGGCGATCTCGATGTCGTCGCGCGTTGTTGGCACGACACCAGCGATGCGATGTACAGCCGTATTTTACGACAGATTGCACCCTTTCTTGGAATGGTGCCGTTCATGTAATTTGAGATGGAATTCTTTCTTTCACGCAGCTGCTTCTGTGGTTACAAGCTTATTACAGCACTCGTTGTGGTTTGTATTGAATTTGTAGTGTTCAAACACGTGTAATCGTGATGACTAAACTAATCTTGGGCTAAATTGTGAGTATGCCACTATGTAGACTCCAAACTGTGAACAGTGTACAGGATGTGTGCTGCAATAATGTGTTTCTTTTACACCTTCATGATTATGGTATTGGGGGTGAACTCGTCAAAGGACGCGAGAGCTTCCATTCAGAGCGGTTTTTGTTTTTTCAAATATCTTTCACTAATTGGATTGACTGTTGGATTCTTCCTCATTCGCAGCGAAAATTTGTCAACGCCAATGATGTGTTTTGGTACGATTGGTGGACTTTTGTTCATTTTGATTTAACTGATCCTGTGTGTCGATTTCGCTCATGGCCTGGCTGAGAATTGGGTGGACTCGTATGACGAAAGCAAATCCCGATGGTGCTATGTTGGCTTGTTGATTTTTGGTTGCATCGCTGCTGCTTTGACAGGAATTGTCTTGATGTTCATATTCTGTACCACTGGAGCGACATGTGCTTTGCCAACGTTCTTCATCTCTTTCAATATGATTCTCTGCATTGGAGCTATTATGTTGTCTATTATGCCATTTGTCCAAGAAAGAATGCCTCGTTCTGGTCTAGTTCAGTCGTCTTTCAGGCATGTATCTTACCGGGGCCGCTTCGGTGATTGTACAGTTTTACTCCTGTGGTTCCGGTGCAATTCCCGGAGCGAGAGACGCCGTCGGATTCGAACCAGGGTTAGGTTTCATGAATGTACAGGGAACGTCAATCACGATCACTACTCCCGCGGCCTGGAGTGCCACAGCACCCACGTGGCGGAGGTGGACGCTGTGGATATTGCCGACGCCACGTGGGTGCTGTGGCACTCCAGGCCGCGCGAGTAGCGATGGTGACTGACATTCCCTGTATAACCTCGCGAAACATGGCTGATAAATCAAATTTCGCGTAGGTGGTCTCCTAGCACTACACGCATTAGCATTATTATGGTATTGTATGTGGTCAGTGTGATAACGCTAACCACCGGTTTGCTCAGTTATCTTTTTAGGAATCCAGCCCTGGAACCGAACAAAGTCAACAGTGGTGCACTTCCTGAGCTAACAGACTGTAAAATGCTCGCTGATCCCAGCACGATTGTCTTGAGCGGCTACTGTAGTGAGTAGCCCTGGCCTTGCATTTTCTTTCCTGTGCTAAACCAACCAACCTAAAACGAACACTCCAAATGGCACGCCCGCTGAATGCACGTGCTTCAAGGAGATCCGTGAGATTGCTGAGACGCCGACTGACTTGTAGGCGATGCAAAGGGTAAGCGAATCTCTCACTCAATCATCATATCCGCATTAATTGTTCACAAAACATTTATTACCAGGAGAAATTACACGTTCAACACAAACCCGTTAGAAGCCGCAGAGCATAACAACACTTAACTAACAAAGGTAACAGTGAATTCAACAAAAAAAAAGACCTAAACAATAACACTGTCTGCTAGCGTCACCGCTGAGACACTCCCTGCGCTATGTAACAGCACACACTGCTGTTCGTTTCCTCCTATATATCTTCATAAATCTTCAATCGTACCCTGAAAGTAGCAATGTTCAGTCTTCAATAACAATAGTTGAAAGACTAAAAAACTCATAGGAGTCATATTTTGAATTAAACATTTGAAAATGTAGGTTTGTGGTGATGAATTTTAGAAGGAGAATCTGTTGACGGTACGCACTAGTTCTGTTGGCTGCGCTGGCGAGAAGTATCCATAACGGACGTAGGTTCTACATGCGGCCCTCTCATTTCGTAAACATGGAACTGCAATTTCTAACATTCGACACCTACTTGGCCTCTCTCGATAACGAGCAATTCCACAGCTACACACGTTTGTACGTTGACGAGTTCGAAAGCCTACTCGCAAGACTGGTGTCTCGTTTAAGTCCGCTCCCACACACTTGACGCCGATATCCCCCAGGCATCGGCTAGCTGTGTGCCTCAGGTGAATTGCCATCATTTACTCAAATAAACTTAACGATTTCGCGATAGATCACTGAACATGTACAGATATCTCGGCCATGGCTCCTCGTTCACTGCTCATTCACACAACTTCAACCTGGCTCGATCGACAATGGCTGCATTGGTGTGTGAAACCTGCCGGGCAATCGTGGCAAGTGATTGAAAAACGAACAAATTGCTTTAAGATACTAGATATGATAAGAATTTCCAGAGTTTTGGAATGAGGCCTTCCCAGATCCTGTAGCGGAGACCTGGAGGGAGAGCGCCACGGGGTTTGAATCTAACTGGGGGTATCCAAGGGGCGTCGGAACACTTGATGGGAAGCACTTTAAGTGTATTGTCAGTGTCAGCAGCTGCTGGTCCCGTACCATTTCATCCAATTATTTCCATTTAGGCGCCTGCCAATACTGGATGTTCGCACTACAACTTCAAAGGCACTTACTCCTTAGTAGCGTTAGCGGTTGTCGACGCGTATTACAGGATAATGCTGTTAGACTGCGGCGGCAAGGGTCGAATATCCGACTCGGGTACGGAAGGGAAACATAACGAAATAGGAAATAATGAGTGGAGTTCGTTCAGTGCTTTTTCAAACCTCACCTAATAATGCCTTTTTGGAAGCCCACAGGGCAGACTTTCCATGACCAACCCCATTAGAAGACTTGGGTGTTGCGGATTATCATATACTAGCGGATGGCGGATTTGGCCAGACTACATGGATCCATCGCCCATCTTTGCAGCGGATGAGCGGAAATCGCACTTTAAAAAATGTTTCTCATCGTAAATTCAGAATTTGGTCTTTCGTAGGTTCATACTGAAATGGTCATTTCAGAGCGCGTCGGAAAGTTGAAAATGTTTTCGGAATTCTCACCACAAGATTCCACGTATTCGACAGACTACAAGGGACGCCCGATAATATGAAGCTAATAATTGTGACGACAATTGTTAGTTTCATTGTTAAACACTCTTCTAAAACCCAATTTGAATTGTCTTTTCAGATCTTGCACAACATCCTCGTGCAAGAAATTCCTATACAGGAACTTCTTACTAGTTTTCCGCCTTCGGATGCAGTGGGAATGATAGGAAACAGCAGGACCGCAAGGACACCCCCAAGGACCGAGGCGCAGCAACTACGCCTGAGCAATTACTTCGCCCTATGTGGTGGGATTCCATAACTTAATGATTGGTTTTATAGCGTTCTAAATTTGCGCATAAGATTATTGAATATGAAAATTTAATTAAAAAATTGGATTGTTTGAGAAGATGAGAAAAGTCTGTACCTCGTGTGAATGACAAGTCTTGGCAGCCAATATTGCTCGTGAAAGTTCCACTTGTAGTTCATACGCTTTTTGCGTGAAGATCTCAGCTTGGGGAGTGTCGAAGCTATCGCGATCTCTCAACCGTGCAGTAAGGGGGATTCCTAAACATAGATGACTGTAAAGAAGAATCAATAACGAAGGTAGCAAATTCTTGCCAAGGGTTTCAAATCTGTCTTCTTCATTATACGGTGCAGTTAAAGCTTCGGCAAGCTTCTGGATTCCTAAATGCAGTAAGTTCTGAACAGCATTGCAGAACGACAGATAGAATGCCAACCTTTAGTTTGCTGCTTCTTGTATCGCGTGTTGATCCGAACTGTGTCGCGCGTCGTGTGGCAGATTGGTGCTCGTGGTTTTGAGAACGACGATATGTTCTAAAAATGGTTTCTATTTCACAAATTAAGTATTTACACTGAAACCAAACAAACCCACTCTACACTGTGAGGCACCCTCAACAGCTTCTTCCATTGCAACGTTTGTACATATTGTGCTGCATTGACTTCATCAGTTGAAGTACAAACTTCAATGGAGGCAAAAGTGTCGGGATACTTACCCAGCATCGTTGCATGACAATAGGTATTTCGAAGAATCATAGAATGGCCAAAATATGATTTTTTCCAATGTCCCGGCCGCGGCCTCTGAAGTTCGTGTGAGCGCTTCCTTCTGATCCCTCATTTTTCTCATGAACATGTCCCGTAAATTTTTAAACTTGTTTTGAAGCACCACTCCTAAAAATGCACAATGAAGTACGATTTCAGCTACTCAAAAGCGTAGAATTGCTTACTGCTAAACCGTCTGCAGAAGCTTGCTTCCAGGTCGGTTAAAATGCATCGCCACAATTCGTTTCGTTGATGCATGTCTTCGTAGTCAAGGCATGCATTATCCCACAGGGCTGGGAACCTTTCTACAGCTTCAATTAGGGCAAGTTTCTGCATATCATTCAACAGCTTTCCTCAGCAAAATCGGGGAACGCCCTTTTCATCTGCAAATTAAACAGAGTCATGTACAAGTCGGTCTCGGTGAGTTTTGTAGATTTTGGGAACGTACAATTTAAGAAGATCAAAACTCGCGGCTTCGCCAGCAGAAACCAGAAGAACTCCAGGCCAACAGCAGAACCCACTCGAATCAGACACAGTGAGCGATGCTATAATTGAAGGACTCCAATCTTCTGAGGGAAATTTCACATATTCAAAGGTTTTCGTGTACATAAAGCGGACACTGGTCACTAAAAGAAGTAAGCACAAAATTCAACGGTTTTTGCAAGAGCTAAAATAATCGAGGCATCTGAGAGCAATCGGGGATTTGGTTTGGCGAGAAAGTGTAAAGGGAAATATATTCAAGAAAAGTGAATACGGAATTGAAGTGCTGGACAAATTATACTGTCAAATTTCTTTTTTCACGTACCTCGACTCGTCACGTCTTCTCAGCAGAGTCCTGAACAGTTAGCACGAATGAAAACAACTTTGACGAAAACGATGTCGAAACGAGCAGGATACGTTCAGAATAGCGTTTGTCCAGCAAGCTAAATCGATATCAACAATTGCAGTACAACTTGGTACAGAGAACATGATAATAAAAAGCATCAGAATCAAAATGTTTCTGATGCTTACCTTGTGAGCAACAGCGCCCATCGCATGAATCTTCGACAAAAAAGATGAGGAACACGCCCAAATTACTTGACACTAACTTTTCATCTGAGAGCAATCGGGGATTTGGTTTGGCGAGAAAGTGTAAAGGAAGAATATATTCAAGATCAGAGACTATTGCATAATGACTGATCAATAACAATTGAAAAGATAACAGATTACACTAGCAAAATAGGTGATATGTCTGCATATCCTTACAGAAAACAATTCTCTCTTGCCAGGCCGTCGCGACAACTAAGCGTGGCATGGGGAGCGATGTGTCCGCGGCGACATCGCGCGGAATAGCTGATACATTTTCGTGGCAGCAGTGGCACCATCAATGCAGGCATGCGCGGGAATGGCGGGTCCTGGGCAGACTTTGAACAGACTGTGATTGCTCCGCGACGCGATGGTCGCCAAGCATGCCTTCCCCTGTGTGTGCCTTCACACAATCACCATACTCCGAGTGAGATGGTCCGTCTACTTCACTAGGCGTCCCTTCGCCCCACACACTATCTAGTCGCCAAACGATGGCGATCATCGCCCTCCAGTGTGATGAGATCAGCTCCCGGTGCATACGCGCTCGCAGCACCGTCACGGATGGTGATGATCTTCCATTCCTCAGTGTTAGCAAGTCGTCGCGCCTGCGATCATCGCTCCCCCCCCCCCGATGTGGCGCCGAATTGTGCAGGCAGTTGATCTCACCGCCATGACACTTTACTACGGGCCCTGAATCCTTGCTAAACTGTTATAATTGTGTAGCTAATAAATTGTATAGTGAATGAAAGTTGTGCTTTTCCCACTCACGGTCAGCGTTTTGTCACGGTTTCCTGAAGTATAAATGTTCAATTCTAAGAGATTTCCCAGCGTGTTACATACTTTTTTCGCGTGTTATAAGAAAAAAACGCGGAGAAAAGGGTTTCCAAGTGGACCTCGCCGCGCCCACACATTTCGTTGCACTAGGCAACACACCCACGTAATCAGTCAGGCAAACGAATCATCTGATAGCTGGCTTATAGTATGCAGTTAGGAGGTAGACGTATCGTCATGTGGCAGTGAGAGGTTAAACAGAGAATACGAGGGGCAGACTCAGGTCTAACGGTGCTAGCACTCCATACGTCATCAGTTTCACCAGCGGTGTCGCAACTGCTCATGCTGAAAGGTGAGAGGTGAGTGGCTGGGACAGCGTATGATTTATACATAACTAGACGGTATGCCCGGCTTCGCTCGGGTGTTTTACTTCCTAGCTCTTTTCCACTTATGAGAGAATTTGCTACTACCAATAAATCCACCCAAGATGCTCGTCATTTTGGTGATGAGCATGTTGACCCTAATGGCCTTCTTTGTACGATCTATTGGCGAAAAAGAAATAATGGGGTTAGTTGGGTAATAACTTTATGGAAAATGCATGTCATGCCATATTTGTGTCCACCTTCTCCGAGAATCACAGTGGATGACCTCTTACCCGTCTCCAAGAAGAAGTGAAAAAAGTCAAAAACGTGATTAAAAATTCGATAAAGCCAATAATTCGATGCTTCCATGCATATTGGTTGTCATGCCAATGAATCGATAGCGCCATTCAAAGCGGTTGGTATATTCGCTTTCAGCATATTCGAAAACCCCAGTAAAATGTCCTCACCGACCATTGAGCAAAATTGCGAAAAGTCGATAAAACATATAGGTCGATACCGTGACCTAACCAGTTCTCATAATCGTATTCAGCATATTTGGAAACTCAGCATATTGAAGAACCCTAATGCACATATTCTCAACGACCCTTAAACGAAAATAGTGAAAAAATCAATAAAATTGATATAATCGATAAGCTAATCGATAGTACCGGGTGTAAAGTAGCCTATAACATCCGTCGGCCCCCGAGGGGTTTGTTTGCACGCAAAATTTGGTCCCGATCGGTTCATCCCCGCGATTTCTTTTCGGAGCATACAAACACAGAAACACACGAACAAACTTTCACTTTTATATATACAGATTTATGATAGGTTACTATTTATTATACATGAGTCATCATATATCGAAGATAGCATGAACATCGTACCCGGATAATACCTAAATGTTCAACACAGCACGTTCGCGTGAATATGCTTTTGCAATCCTTCAATCCATCAATTCTGCTTCAGATGTCGATGGACATGATTGCATTGGTAGCCAATTTTTTTCGGCGTCTCAGTTTGCTAGCAGTTCGTTCAAAATTTTGCTGTAGAGAGGCCGTAGCAGCTCGAGCCCCACAGGAGTCATGTGACTTCCGTCATTGAGCCGTGCCAAGAACGTTTCTGGATCGTAGGTGTAGAAGAGGCCATCATGGAATAGAGCCTGAAAGTAGCACACTTGCAATACAAAGGGACACAGGATACTGTTTTTTTTAGTTGGCCATAGTTGGATTTTAACGAAGGGGCCACCACCGGCTCAAGAGAGACTTTAAAAGTTTCAGTTTGCACAAGTTCGGAAACCATGTGGTCTAGAATAGAGATGGCTCCACCTAGTGATGTGTATCCTCAGGGTGCGCCATAAGTTCTTGCACACCATATTCAGTACCACCACAACAGCAGAATTCAACGTAATGGCGTGATCTCAGTGGCCGCACTCAAGCAGCTCCATAGCAACTTAAATAACCTAATAGATAGAGAATGCGCCGCTATTTGCCTTTATAACAGCTCAAATTATTCTGGGGGTGCACTAATCGCTGTACAGTGGTTTTTGTCAGCTTTATCGTACGAGCTCAAACTTTTACATGATGTAGTTTGATTTGCTCTTGAACACTGGTATCATACAGCAATCCATCGGATTCAGATTAGTGCTGCACGAGAGATAAATCTCAGCACAGGATTCCCTCCGCGCACTACTTCAGTAAACGCAGTTGCTATATGAGCAAATTGCGAGGTTTACTGAAACGTCACGTTTGGGTCATCTAGTATAAAATCAATGCAGCAGGGTCTCTCCTCACTTTAAATGCTGTTAAAATAAAAATGAGCGTGACGTTGATTTTGCGAACCACAAAAATCTAAGAAAATTTGCTCTGGCTGGGCATCTTTTCTAAAATACAATGAAATTCTTGAAGGAAGAGGGGAAACAGAATTCCGTTCTAACTCCCAAATTCTCCTATGCTTTCTTCATCTAGTACATTTTTCTAATGGAAATATAACAGCTTTGTTATGGAGAGTGGCTGCAGTTCTGAGCTGAGATGGATGCTCCCTGCCGCGATGGGTCCGCCTCACACTCAACTTAGCTATTACAGAGGCAAATTGCGACATATTTCCGATCTATTAGGTTATGCGTGTTGTTATTGATTGTTATAGAGTTGGCTTAGAGGAGAGGTCATGTCATTGCGTTGAATTCCGCTGCTATTGTAGTACGAAATATGTTGTGCAACAACTTATGGCGCACCCTGTAAATATTCTAGTATAGGTGGATCAAGTTCAGGGAAGGATGCGCTTAAGCTGCACAACTAGAGAGCTCTGGGTTTTTTTTTTCGAGTTCAGGATTGATAGAATAAAAATAAATCCTTGCTGTGCCGGTATAAGCGGCACCGTTCTTAGAAGTGATCTAGTGTATCTAGTGTGTCTCTCCTGTTACCCAGAAAACGCCCATCAATCATGACCTCACTGATATGTTTATGTGCCTTACTCAGATACTTCATGCACTATGTCTCACCACGCCCTTTTTGTGTGAGCCAGGAGCACTTTCGTGCGTTGCTCTGCAAGTGCACAAGAGGTTATCAGCTACGCGTAACCTTGGGAGCCAAGAGCCCTGAAAACTCGCACCTTGCTTCCAGCAACTGCGCAAGAGGTTAGCGACAAAGCCTAACCTTGAGACCAAGAGACCGAAATCCATTCGTGCACTGCTCATAGCAACTGCACACGAGGTTAGCTTCTAAGCCTAATCTTGGGGTACAGCCCTAAAACGTTTTGCTCCAAGACAGCAACAGGCTCAAAAGCAGCCAAAATTCCAAATTTCGAGGCTGGTAGCACCCAAACGGCCGGATACAGGCCAAAAAGCAACCACATCTTACATTTACTATGGCTTACCACGCCCTTTTTTGTGAGCATTCTACCATTGCATGATCAGGTGCAGGTCGGACGAATGAAGACCCATACCAACAATACACAAAAAGGGAGCCACCCATTCTCCCAAAAAAAAATGCGCCACCGATAGTTAGCCACCACATTTTACACCAGAAGAAATATGTTTGATACTCATTCTCAACCTCTGTAGGCAGCTGCTGTGCATTCGCTAAGGGCAGGCGTTTCGAAACGGCCTTTCTTGCAAATGGTGGATTTTCTTGCCCTTTATGTAGAGTCCTGTCATTATGGAAGTTTTGTACTTATGAAGCATAGAGAAAGGTGAAAGTCACAGAGATTATAAGAAATTAAATAACCTTGCTGCAGCGCAATATCAAGATGGTGCGGCAAAAGTCTTTGGACATGTATAATCGAAAAACATGGGGAAGAAGAGAATGGAAAAATCGGTAGCTGTTATAAGTTAGCAGTTCAGAAGTGAACGTGAATGTTATTTTAGATTCCAAATTTCCCTCCACAGACGCAGGCTTGGAAAATGGTAGATGCGACATTGGCCCGCCACGCATTGAAGTCAAATTCATCTGGGATCTTCCCAGATGAATTTTCGGAAAAGAGTCTAAGTTTCTGTGTGGTGTTAAAAGGCCTAAGCTCATCAAATCTTCAAAACTCCGCTGAATCTCCAAGGATAGATGTATGTAGCACCATTATTCATCCCCGCGTGATTTATGTGATTACTTATCCCCACCTTTGCATTAGAGAAGAGTACTCACTTTTGGAGGCTATTTCATCATTGCTTAAATCCCAAATTAGCATATATACTTTAAGAAAAGGAAAATTAGCAGGCTTGTGATGAAAAACATTCATGAAATCGCTGTTAATTGCTCTCTCAGATTTTCTGGAGTTTTCTGTAGGTTTCATGGTTGAATGCTTCTACTGGCTCCCACAAGAATTTGGGATCTTTTCGCGAATAGATGGAGAAGTGGCGGGGGGAAGGAGGGAACTATCTCCACTATCTGCACGCCAGAGTCCACGTCTCACCTGAACTTTCCGAAGTCTGTGCACTTATGAGAAGAGCGAACCATAATATCAAAAATAATATTTATGCATAAAAAATGGCTATAAACAAGAAATGACAATTAATTTTTGGAGATTTGCTCTTTCGCCTGTTTTTGGGGAGCGATCATACTTGTCCAAAAACTTGTGCTGCACCTCGTAGTAGTACAACTTTGCCTACTGCCGACGAAATTATACCTGACAAGCAGGTCTGCGAGTTCATCACTTTGGAATAAGGGCAGATTTGACTAAGAAGTTCAGACACCATTTTTCAATGGCAACTGTTCAAGTTTTTTTTTCTTTAAGGGAGAGGTTGTATAGGTGGATATTTGGTGATAACCCTATGAAATTATGCCGTGAATTGGACGAGAGATATGATTCCTGCTATTTCGCATCAGTTTCAGGTCCATACAGAGCCGAACATCCAGGTAATTTCACAATTCTGCACAGGGGATCCTGAAAGGCGGTATTCATGGTTGATGAGCGTCAAATTTGACGCGCCATCCTGAAATTTCACGAAGTTTCCGCGATGTCTCGATGCGGCGAAGATCAAAACGCAGCCTTCGCGCTTCCGCCGCGACGGCAAAACCAGGAACATTCGCATTCTGCCAAGAATTTTCTCCTCCTCCTCGTTCTGCATTGTGTATCGCCGCTTCAAATTTGACGCACATCAACCGTAAATACCGTCTAAGGGTTTGCCCCAAAAGTGATTCCCTATCGACTTTCAGTTTTCTTTTCCTGTGTTCTTTTCCCTCTGCTGTCTTCCCAACTATCGTCCATGGTGAAACGCACTATACTAAGAGGACCTATTTTGAGCAAAAATTTTGAACTATTGCACAGAGACAGTCTCCCCGACGTATTGTTAGGTTCAGTTCTAAAACCTTAGTTATACTTGGACGCATTTTATGGGTAGATCTCATCTCATAGCTGCGCGTTCTATGTAAGTGGCCTGCTCATTAATTGTAAAGGCATCTAAGACATTGATATCATTAGCTCGCTCGCTTGCTCACATTTGGAATCTTCATCTGGTCTATCCATTTGGCAACCGCCGGCTATCGTTTCGGTTTGTTACGACTACCGGCGAAGCCTTTGGAAGCTCTGAGGCAGAACTGATACACATTTGTTCTCAACAAATGCTCACGGCTACAAATGAAAGTTTCCACCCTTCGTTATCATTACGTCAATGGGGATTGGCCTCAAATACTCTTTTGATGAGGGTAAAGTGTGCAGTCACATTAACAATATTACATTTAATTTTCGAGAGGGCATAACACATACGACACTTTCTTGCTTCAATGCCGTAGAACTCCTTCCTTTACCATTCCAAACTCAGTAGTTCGGAATCCTACATGAAAACAACCACTGAAACAATGTGTTAGTGTATTCGCTCACCGTATTCACGTCGTTGATAATGCATTTCTTGCAATGTATAGAGCTTATCCGCATTCTGTGGTATCGAGTTTGGTTGATGTACTGCTGCAACCAAGTAGTATTGATCTGAGAGGAAGTCACACATTGAAAAGTACTGTGTCTCTATTCTCACCTCCCACGTTACAATGAGGTCATCGCCTGGCGGGAGCCCTAGTTGTAGTCGTTTTGCTAAAACTGCTGCAGTTCTGAGCCCTGTATATTTGTAGTACGGCATGTCAATCACGATATGTTGTGAGAAGTTGCTGAAAACACTTCGTAAAACCGGCTAAATTCAATCCGTTGACTTTAAGTTATCGATGGTTGCAGCCTCTCGATGCTTCAATTTTGCTTTGAGAGCATTTCGCTTGCGGCGACACATTTCCTCCTTCCCAATCATACCCTTCTCGTTCACCACTTGCTCAGATTTATAAATAATCTTCTTTACTACAAATAATCATTTGTATTTGCTTCTGTACCGCATAATACTCCATGAGGTCTGATAGCCTTGTCCATGTATTCCATCCGGATAGTCACCGCCTTTTAATGCATAGTGGATTAATCAACAGTTTTGTCGTCTTATCTTAATCGCTCATTGATTTTATTCTCAGTTTTAGTCCTGATATATACACTAATAAATCCTGTATTCCAGCAAGAGGGATGCGCGGGCAGCTGCTTCGACCTTCTCTTCTACATACGTGGTGTAGGTGCGAATTATTTCCTTTCGCAGTCTCTGTGCCCTCTTTCTTTCTTTCACTTGTCCTGAACCGCCTATACCTCATTGTTAGCCTGAATGGTACCCATATAATACCTGAAGAAATCGATATTGCTTTGAAACTGGTTGAAAATGAGATCCGTTGTGAGGTCTTCAATAGGAGCAATGAAAGGCGGGTGCCTAAATGAGTACCAATCTCTGACGTAACACGTTTAATTCGCTTTCATAGCTGAGTATTGAGACTTACAATGAGTGGTGAATGTTAAGTAAAATGTCTGGTTTTTCTCGTTGTACAACCTTCCTCGTTGCAGTGGAAAACTGCTCGCACCAGTTTGACAACGGAGGGCAGGCTTAACAACGTCACTATTATATGGAAGCTTGAGTCAAAGAAAAACCAAAGCATAACGTACAACTTCTGGAGTAGAGTCTGAATTTGCTAAAGCGCCCCTTCAGGATGTCGTAGATAAGTGGATAAGCCCTGTACGCAATAGAGTTCCCAATTAGCAGGATATTCGCTGTACCGTTTCCTTTCTGCAGGTAAAAATACGTTATTCCATTGTAATAATGGGACTGTAAGTTTGTTTCTCATATTTGCATGCTGATTTTTTACACCAGCCACTAGCTCACGGTCATACGTCATTTATTTAATCGCATTTCTATGCTATGTTGAGAAAGCACTCCTATTTTTACTACTAAGAGTATCAGTTTTCTTGTCAGTTGTGGTTTTGCACTGTAAAGCGTACTTGAAATTAATCAAAAGTGACCGTGTCTAGAAGATGATGTGCTTAACGACTTCTCTACTGTAGACCAAGATTGCGGAATGTGAGTACGTAAAAAGTGTCACTGACGCTCACACAATATATTAAGAACTGCCACATACCGGGAGAAAAATCCGTTAAAACTGAACACTGCTAACAAGGTTTGTCATGCCTAACACGTTGTCATGTTAACAGAACCTTGTTTACAAAGTTCTGTTAAACCGACGGTCCTTGGCTCGAAGGCTCCTTTGCAGAATACGCAGAATCGGGAGCCTTCAGCGCCGCAGTTACTTACCATAAAGTTCACCATAACATTTACCAATGTTGCTCTAAGCGAGCAAACTTCGCTGATATTGGGAGACTACATCTGAGAGGGAACGCTAGGTCTCAAAACGCAGAAACAGCGGCACAGCATTAATCTAACGTTTTTTTTTCAGTGAGAAAAAGAGTGCATGAGAAGTGGTGGACAAAAAAGATACGGAATCTGCAAATACAATTTCTTTACGGCTGCCACACTGACAGAAAATATCACTTGTGGCAATAAGTCACTGCATACACTGATATGGCAGCCGTGTGATGGGCTTCAGTTTGTCTTGATTCAAATCTTACTCCTAGGAGGAGGTCAGTTAGCTGAAAGCAACCTAATTGAAACCTGCGACGATCTTGAGGATTACCACTTGAAGTGCGAGGGTCGAAATCATGTGCTTACTACATTCATGTCGAAGGCAGATTAGCATGCATGGTGCTCCCAAATTATTTGCGCGTGGTTTTCTGAGCCCCAACCAGGTAGGATTGAGGAATCCACAAGTCATGTTGTAGGTGTCCTTGCTTGATCCATCTCTACAGTAGCTACCAGCTGGTTCCCCAAATGACCTCTGCCTGTGCCTACACAGGCCTTCTGGACTCTCCTTGTCAAATCAATCGTGACACGGGGTCGGTCACAGCTCCCCTGCTTCCGAGATTTTCTGGGGTAGGCCTTCGGAGACTCCGACCATTCATGTATGGTTTATCACGACTAATACCTGCGTGACAAGGGCAATCTGGGCTAAAAGCTTCTCTTGGTCTTCGCAGAATAGGAAAGCAGTCTGCAAACTTTCTGTTGCCTACGGTAGAAATTGCTCTAGCAAATCTACACACAGCATTATCTGTAAATTCGCTCAATCACCGCTGTTTGGGGCTCAAAAAACCACGCGCCAATAATTTGTGCCACCCTGTAGAGTTGTACAAGTGAATCTCTACCATTACAGTTGAACATAATCTTTTTTTAGACTCATATCTCGTGTTATTAGTATGCATGACCACTTACCGCTACGCATCGCAACTGCGGTTCTTCGGTGAAGTTTGTATAAAGCTGCGTATCGTCATCTGTACCGCAGGGCAGTTGAAAATAGACTTTCCGATCTTCACGTAAATTCCACTCGATAGCATAGCGAATTTCTGGAAAAGGTATTTACCATGGTCGCGAAAACTGGTTTCGTGGTCAGCCGTGTCAATTGCACAATTACTTTTGTGACCATTAAAGGCCTACTTGAACTGTTCGGATCAATGCTGTCTAGTGATGGGGCAGTAAGATATTCAGGCTTAGTCCCGAGAATGAAGGCGTAACAAGCCACCACACAAATGAGAGCTGGCAGCACTCCACTCTCGATGAAGAATTTCTGAAAAACCACATATGGCATGCGTCTCTGCTGGGATACGTGCAAGAGGAGTCCCTAACCTCAACGAAATGATGAATGAGCATCGTTAGTCCGAGGCTGATGACTAGTACAACAAAAACTGCTGAAATGTCACGTCTATGTAGATGACTGGATTATTTGTGGGGTTTTCTGAGCCTGGCTGCATCGTCTCTCAGCCAATCAGAGCTTGGCACGATTTTCTCATTGTTGTGAATGAAATATTAGGTAGTCAAGTACGAAATGTCTGATTTTATGAGCAGTCAGTTTGACAGTTTGACAGTATTTTCAGAGTTTTACTAGATTATTTCTCATTTTTCTTTTCGTTATGGAGGTGAATCCTCCCTCTTTCAAAATCACTCCCTTAGTCAGTTTTCAAATTTTTGTTTGAAACCACTTTTTCTAGAACTACTAAAAGACGAAAAGTCATGTCATTTTAGAACGTGAGTTCCATTTCCCAGCCATTAGAGGAGAGAAAGCTGGAAACATCAGGGCAGTGTTAAGGGACATCTGTCTAGTAAATGCAATTAACAGCATTTGTTTGGGAAGTTCCGCTCAGGTGATATGAAACTGCAAAGTGAGCC
Source organism: Ancylostoma caninum (assembly GCA_037903475.1). Taxonomy (NCBI): domain Eukaryota; kingdom Metazoa; phylum Nematoda; class Chromadorea; order Rhabditida; family Ancylostomatidae; genus Ancylostoma; species Ancylostoma caninum. The sequence continues at coordinate 1,564,488 of JBAJFG010000475.1, read as the reverse complement.
TTATGGTAAACCTGGACAAAGATGAGCTGGCATCTGTAGCTGAAGCGAATAGGAGTCAAACTAGGTCAGCTTGAGGAACAAGGTGTGTACTTTATAATCCAATAATATTTAGGTATTCAAGGCAATACGACAGTTAAAAGTGGTATGGTAAACAAATTTTTCCCAGTTCGACCCTCGGAAATGGGTGCCAATTCCTGACCACTTTTACAAAACTACGCTACATATGCCAAAGGAGCACGAGTGGGAATCCACCTGCCACTCTGTGTACTGACAAACCTTGCTCTACTTGACCACAACTCCTTTTAGGGATTAGCTCACTTCTTGATGGAGAAAATGTCCAACTTTCAACATGAGGTTAGAAACGCTCTTCGCCACTTGATTGCTACTAGCTTTCCACGTTTCCAAGCTGCTGGAGCAATCAAGCTGCAATTACGATGGCAAGATTGTGGGGATAGTGTAGAAGCATATTCGGATATCTTAGACTGCATCCTGCTTTAGAAACAAAACTCGAAATCTTGTCATCCAAAATCGGACGTGGCATACTCGATGACCTAATAGATTTGCTACACTACATCTTTCAAGAATCGATGGAACTGATAAACATACTGGTTTGAGTTTGTACAGTGGCTCAACTGCGCCACTAGCTGAAATTGCTATTCTGAGTGGCAGCACTGGCCCAGGAGGCTCAAAGCCAGCAAGTGCGGTTGAAACGACCAAACATGGCCGCGAGGTCAGACAAGATAGCGATTTCTGCGCACGTGCCGGTCGTACTGCTGGTCATGCTCAGGTTCGCAAATGCGCCGGATCCATCTATCCTATCTGCACTTCACTCACTTCTCCTGACTCGGCATTGTAAAAATGATTACCGTGGGATTAGTTTACACATACAGAAGAGATTTACTTTTGACGTTCAGAAGTTGTGTGTCGGTGTAGTAGCGAACTGCAACTATAACCGGCCAATGAATCAGATAAAGCACGTAGGACATGTCGCCACAATATACGATTGATGAATTAGTGAGACAGAAGGGCTTCGCACCAATGTAGATAACTGTGCCTGCGAGGAACGTTGCGAAAATCCTGTATTGGAGAAAAATCAATTTTGCTCATAAAACTTTAAGTTCCAACAATATTAGAATGTGTAAAGACGGAGTAAAGAAACGTTACCTGGCTGCGTCGTCTGGAACAGATATCGGACTGATTAATACCATCTGGAACAAGACGAAAATTACCGAAGTAGTGAAAAGAGAAGCAACCCATTCCTCCTTTTCAAAGCCTAAAAGTAAATGTGAACAGGAGTGAAAAGGGGCTTCTTTAATCTCTCTTTCCAGGTGAACATATTTCTTTCAAGCATAGATATCTCAAAAGTCATCCCCATACAGTGCCGCAAGGCAGAGTTCGTCTCGAACAATTTCATATACTGATTGCCAGAGATTTTAAGGGTTTGCTTTTGCAACATTTGCCTAAAAATGCTAGTCAATAGATCTGCAAGTCCGCTGACTGAGAAGTGGGTCAATTGCGATTCTCAAAAGGAAGGAGTTGACTTCCTTACCCAAGTGGGAAACGCGAAAGTGCACCCAACAGTACTGAAAGTCACCGTTCAAGATATTCGATTGTTTCATTCACACATGTTTCTGGGGCACTTTCACAGTGAAGGATGCTATGCTCATACTACAAATCTGCAGCTCTGCCTTTCAAACATTTTCCGAAACTTCAAAATATGGCAACATTTTTGCAAAGACTCTGAAAATGATCTTCTCAACAAGAGATCTTTTCACCTGCTTGGGTAGGGATTAGTCTGCCATCATCCTCACTCGGCAACAGTTTATAATTTTTTGGTGCAGGTAAATTAAGTCCACCCTCTGAGAGTTCATATGCTATCGAGCCACACATGAATTGCCATATTCGAGAGAGCAAAAAACCATAAGCCATCTGAAAGAAAGTGGAAATTATTATTGTTAGCTTTTTGTACTGATGCCTATTAGTGCTTGGGATTGCTTAATACAGGGGGGGCCATAAGTTATTGTACAACGTTTGCTCATTTATTTCTCCACCAGCAACACATGGATTATCCTGCTCTTTTCGCTGCCGAATAGAGCAGGGATCAAAGTATCTTACAGAAAACCCGGTTTCCCGGGAGAGTTTTGCTTTGGAGCAGTTGGACTTAGAACAGGTTTTTGAAAAAAGCGGGTTGATGTGGAAATTTTTTACGAAAAATCCACCAAATCTCTAAAGTGGGGTGTACTGCTTAGATGCATCTTAAAGAGCAAAGAATGCTCTTTCTAAAAATATCAAACTGTTTTTGTGGCTGTTTTGCTCGGAAATTGCGGGCAGAGTTAGTGCATTTTGCGGCACCGAAAGTCTGCAATGAATGTTTCCGATAAACTTTTTTCGTTATCTTGGAAGTATCCAGGAGGTTTTTGTGATCAAAAGATAGAGCAAATCCAGCTCTATTAAATAGTGCCTAGTGCGGCAAAAAATATTTTACTACTGCGGAGAAATGGGCCAGCAAACGTTGTACAATAACTTATGGCCCCCCCTGTATGCATTGTTTTGCTTATTTCAGCCGTGGTTTTAAAGTTTGCTTGCAGTTCAAATCATGAGAATCATAGAACTGGAATTTTGTTATAGGATGCGTTGCGTATGCATACACTCTTATACTCATTAAAATTAATTATACTCACCCCCACGATTTAGGAATTTTCCTTTTCGAACACTCCAAATGTGGATTCAGGGGAAATAGCTCTTTCTTCACTTTCTACAGTCGAACATGGGAGTTTCTAGAATTCCATGTGGCAGCAATGGAACTTGACTGTAGGATAACCGCGAGACATGCAAACATTGCTTGATCCGCAGAGCGATTGCCTCATTTAAACGCGATCTAGCAACATCACGCCAATTCGCATGCGTATTCCTCATCCCACAATGCTTGGATTTCGATGTTGTTTTTGAATATCAAATATAATACATGTACTACATATCCTTAGTGTTGTTGCCGATTTCTGAGTGCCTCAACAGGACTAACCCAAAAATAACCAAAATTTTCGAAAAAGGAAATGAAGTGAAATGAAGTACGAATGGCTTTGTCGTAACGTGATCATCACGAATTTGTCTTCAGAATCACATTTGTTCCATCCTGAAGCGTTCTAATATTTTTGGTACTTTCATCAGAGACGATGTCTTCTCAAGAAGCGAGCTGAGCTCGTTCACTAATGAACATGGTCGGCTGATGATCCGTACACCATCAGGAATCAGGAGAAGAGTGCGGCCGAAAGATGGACAACTTTTCCAAGCCAATAATTCACCTACCAGACAGTAATCCACGCAGTTGCCCTGAATGAGTAAGAGTGCTGGCCACGAAAAGAACCAAACAGCGACTGGTAGAAAGTGACACAGGGATAGTGCGATGGGCTACCAAAATTGGAGGAGTTCATGACTTCGAGACGGAGGCATGAGAAGATCGGCATTGCAGAAATTACGAGAAGCATCGTCTTCTACGCTGGTTCTGCAAGGTGCCGCTAATTGTTCGGGCAGACACGTAAGGAAATTCCTCAGAGATGGTAGGGGTGGGTACCTCCGTGTGGTGGTCCCTTGAGCCAGTTGCGTTTCTGCGGAACTGGCGCGCGCATCCCGAAACTATTCGGATGGAGGAGCACGGAAGAGCCACAGGTCACCTGTCGGTCGGTCCTTCCGGTTTTCTGCTCCGGTCCTTTGAAATTAGTCTGAGCGGATAACGGCTACGATCTGAAAGAGCGGATCCTGCAACCGTGCGTTGTAAACGGTCAAGAGGATGAAGATGAGTACGTTTTTGTGGTGAATTTTATTCATGCATGCTGCTGATCCACCTAAAAATTCTGAAGCTTTTGCGGAGGGGGTGGTGGTGGGGTGGAGGGGAGGGGGAGGACGGAAAAATGCGAAATTGCTCGAATTAATGGCAAAGCGTTGCGGGCGTTCTTCTACTCTGGAATTTCGGGCCGCGGTGGATCAGTGGTTCGTCCGAGGTGGGGAGTCAGTTAGGCACCACGGGCATGTGTAAATACACCGCCGAAATACCGGATTTACGGAGGACATGTGCGAAATCCACCTCGGTCTTGCATGGGATAGTTAGGCTAAAATAGTAAACCTGTGTAGTGCCTTATCCAAAAAGAAAAATGCAAGTTCTTCTTCATCATCTCATCTTTTTCCCACCACCGGATTGAACCTTACCGTCCCTCTCGAATGCATTCTTGGGAGTCCGCCTTCTCATCCACTAGGTCAAACGTGTCGACACGTGTGGTGTGTTTAAGCTCATGATGTGTCTTATCAGTTCTACTGCGGATCCACAGCGGAAATGTGTGAGTCCACCATGCGGCATGTGGGATCCATCATGGGAAGCAATGATACTGCGGATCCACCGCAGGAATGAACGTTTCCACAGTGGGCATTTGCGGGCACAGTGCAAGAGTGACGGCACTTCAGGCATCCCACCTCGGACATACGCGAATTAATGGATTGGAAGAGAATATTTTTCATCAAAGCTGCTATCCAACAACGTAGCATGTTTTGAGCTGTCATATCTCAACCTATTCAATGAGTACAGAATCTCGAATACGGTACAATAATCAACGCGATTTATCTCACTATGAGTTCACAGTTCTGTATTTTGGTCAGAACAAATTATGCGGAGTTTTTGAAAACAATGGGCGAAACCCATGCAGCATTCAAAGTCTCCGACGAGGGAGAAGTTCTCTTTTGAATCCGAATTTCTGCATTTTCTTTTGGATTCAAAATTTCTTCAAACGTGCATATTCATCATGTCTTGCTCTGAAACAGTGCTGGTCACCTTCGGAGGAGTGGAGAGTTGGAACAGAAGGGAGAACGTTGCAATTGAGATGTACAGAATCAGGCGACCACTTCGTTCACAGCACGATGCCAAACCCATTATTATAGGCACTATCAGATAATATTGCAGCTCCACAGCGAGTGACCAAGTGTGCACAAAAAAGCGATACGTTGACAGCTTAAAACAGTGGTTGGATACTTGATTGCAGAACGATTTACAGTGGCGGTCACATACTTAGCACATCCACGATTTTGAACCACAGAAATGTCTGCATGACTCAATCCTAGGATAAGAAATCGAAATCAAGTTCGAGAATATGTTGAGACTCTATGAGAGCTTCCTTTTTGTTGCTCACCACGAGTACAGATTAAGTTCTGACTGGATTAGAGAATAAAATTTTAGATTCCATGTTCTCTGGTCATAAAACCTGGGCATTTTCACTATGATGATACTGAAGTTTTTTTGTGCCACACAGGTTTTTGTAAGCACACGTTTATTTTCGGCCTAACGTTTCGAGTTAACGTCGTCTTCAGAGGCCTGAAAGTGGTTCGTGTTTATTATTTACGCTCTACACCACCAAGGTCCTGGTCCTTCTCACACCTTATGAGTTGAATAAGCAGGTGTGAGGAGGACTTTGGTGGTGTAGAGCGTAAATAACCCAGACAAACTTTCGGAACTTCCGCGGAGCTTGCCGATTTTCGGAACTTCCGCGGAGCCTGATTTACTACTAGAGCTCGATTTTCGGAACCTCCGCGGAAATATGACGTCACTCGTCGATTTTTTCGGAAGTTCCGCGCAGGTTCCGCGCAAGTTCCGAATGGAGACGCAGAGAAAGAAGTAGCTTCGGAACTTCCGCGGAGCTTGACACTTTTCGGAACTTCCGCGGAGCTTCGAGAGAGATTGAATGATCCAAGAAATTAACAGATCAAATGACATGTTTTTGTCCAATTTTTATATTGATATGTTCTTGATTAACTTTGGCTAACCAAATAAGAAGCCGTGTAGAATACAAAAATTTTTACGCTATTTTTTCCTCGAAATTCACTTCGGGATGCCCCAATAATGACATCTTTAATGTCGAATTTCGGGTAAAACTCGTGTCAGATAAATGTACGCCTGGGATTATTCCCATAAATACGAAAATTTGACAGATTTTTACCAAAGAGGAATTTTTCCATGTTATCATTGATTTTGAAACCTGACGCGGATACGTAGCACAGTCAGAGGGCAGACCTGCTTGAAGCTTATCTTCAGTAGACATAGTTACTACATGCGCAATTAGTGCTACGTGGTGGAACGATCTGTGGTGGGATTCATGATCCCACGATTTTTGGCATCGGGACGCCTGGAGGTGTTCATCACTCCATGTTGGCCCATTTTACCTCATTACTCGAATTATGATTCACTCTATAATGCACGAATTACGTCACTCCTGTTCGATTTCGGAACTTCCGCGGAGCTAGTTCGGAACTTCCGCGGAGCCAATTCGGAACTTCCGCGGAGCTTATTCGGAACTTCCGTCGGGTCACCCGCGCAAGTTCCGAACAAGCTCCGCGGAAGTTCCGAAAGTTTGTCTGGGAATAGACACGAACCACTTTCGCGCCTCTGAAGACGACATTAAGTAGAAACGTTACATCACTGATGTCAAGAACAAAATGACCTTTTCCCTCGACTCAATAACATGATGTAAGAGCGAAACAAGAATATTCCCAAAAGTAGAACCAAAAGCATTTTGAGCTCCAAACACAAGCAATGAGCGCAGTTCCAGTGAGAAATATTTTCTTGAGGAGTAGAGCGGAAGTAAGAAAGAGAACACTATGCCTCATCACATTCTGAACTATTGTCCTGATAGCTCATTCCAATCTTGAGATACGGATTTTATAATTTTGTCAGTTGATCGCCCAAAATTGGGAATATCTGGCTGCCACTGTATGTACTGGAAAGCTGAATGCGAATTCAAGAGAGTAAGAAAATACCTGATCCCAGTAGCCCAACTTTTGAAAAACTGGTTGGATGTTCGAGGAGTAGGTGTACACCCAAAACAGATCATCAGCTATTTGCTTGCGATCGGGTGGAAGTATGAAGAAATAACCATCTGGAAGACTCTCACATAAGACATATACGCTTATTTTACTCTCTCGTCAATGGTTGAACAGTCCAGTATCCATGCGAAAAGCATGACTAGTTCCCCAGAATGTAAAACTTGGTGAGGATAAAAAAAATACGCAAATCTCACATATGTATGTTGCAACCGCCAACAACATGTACAGAGGAACGATTCGCTTGAATCTCCGTATGTAAAAGGTACCAACTGACTTTAGTGAAACCTCTTTTGACAGGAGGATTTTAGTCATTAGGAAACCGGACAGCACAAAGAACCTAAAATAGTGGAAATTCATCTTTGGGATAAAATGAGATCTAAAAAAGGCCTGAAAGGCAGCCACATGTCGACACCGATGAATCCTAGCCGGAAAGAGTCCTGTTTTAGATGCATCATCAGCACAAACAGAATCGCAACTCCTCTGATGCCTTGCAGGTCTTCGCGCTTTTCCTTCCTGGAATGCTTGTCGAAACAACATTAACTGCACATGCCGCACAAATATATAATAGTAAAATGATTATAAAGGTGCTAACTGACTAACATTTTTCCACGCGATTCATCTGTTTTTTCCATCCCAAGTTTTTGAAATCCTGAAACAAATTAAATGACTTTGACAACTGAGTTACGGAAATATATTATTTATAACGAACGAAATTCCGGTAAACTAAAGGTATAATTAGGCGACTATGTAACAACATGTTTGAGCGGAAGATTAGTCTCTAAGAAAATAGGAATCTAGCTTTTCTTGGTCGCTTCTTACTGCATATGTCAATGTTCAATGGCTTTTTGGACTTCATGATAAATCATTTCATCTTCGTTTTCTAACCATTGGTAGTCATGTTGATACACACTATTTTCAGACAGATATCCCAAGAGGTGTGGAAGCAAAATGTTTTTGCAGGAAAGGTTGTAATATCATGGCACTATTTGATGTGAGGAACTCTCTGATCACTCGAAAAAAAAATCGCAAAAACTTCTCATTTTAGCTTCCATGGAGAAAAGGAGCGCTCATGTAATGACAGCGCATTTAATTAAGGGTTTCTGCTATGAAAATAAAGTACGGATGCGAGTTGGAGTGCCTTGCATTGTTCACTGTTTTCCTCTTCCAGCGTTCTAGCATTTTTGAGAGAACCGTTGTGGTGAATGTATAGCTGCAATGATGCCTAGCTATTCTGAATATATATGCACAACAATGTCTCCTTGTTTTCTGCCATAGGATGGCTCAAAGCAAGGGTACTAAAAGAAGTTATCGATCTCTTTCGGGACTGGACCCTAACGCACAAGCGAGAATGTTGATGTAAGTCCGCTGGAATGAGGTAAGCAAACAAACCGGTTATCAATTTTGGAAGGTCCGTTGAAGACTGTCAAGTTATGTTAGAATAAGTGAATAAGTCGTAACTCCAACAGGTTAGTGGTTCTCGGTTCTTACAAGACTATGGTGAGGATCAGCAAAAAAAAATTCAAGTTGAGATGATTGTAGGAGATTAATCGCTCTCAAAGGTTTGGATTCCCGAGAGTGCCGTAGATGGTTATTCAGGAGTAATATAAAGTGCACGCATCAGATATGTTTTGAAAGAATGAGCCACAAGCGCACCCCACTGTTTAAATCGTTAGTACGGGAGTTCTAAATACCAAGGTCCCACCTGTACTAATACCTGAGCATTAGCTTTGAGTACTCTCGCAAAGAAAACCTGGAGGAAAAATGGTGACGAGGTGCTGATGTCTATGCTCAACTCTGTTGTGGCGCTTTCTTTCTTCCATAACAGCAACAAGATTGGAAGTGCGGGATTACAATGATAATTGTTCCTTCCTTCTGAAAGCGCCGCTTTAGTTTGTTTATCCTTCTCGATTATGTGAGCTTGTGCAGCACTTGGTCAGAGACTTTTGGCTCACCGTATTCAACAGTACCGAAAAAAGGTGTAAACACGGAATTACCGGAATTATGAGTGCTACGTGTGCTTTGTGGCTCATTCTGAGCAGCGATTAAATGGCGCATAATGGAAGAAACTCTAGCACTGATACGGCAGTATACATGAAGAGATCCAATAAACAACAAATTTTACTGAATTAGCGAGCGTATTCGCCTCCTTTTGATAACAAAAGGATGGGGATGGAGTTCGAGCATCAACACCACATCGACGTTCATCAAACAATATGTTACCAATACAAGAAAGTGTTCATGTCAGAAAGTGGAATTTTGGTCAAGCCGCTCTCCTCTTCGGGGATTAACATAAATTCAAGAGGTTTTGGAGAACGCGCAAATGCTGAAATCGGAATGCACGATCCCCTACTCGCTAATTGTGAGTTGTTTTTCGGAGATGACGGCGAGATTAGTCGGGGGGCGTCACATTGTTGAACACCACTCGTGGAAATATACGACATAATTAAGTTTGCATTCAGGACAAAGTTTGAGGTTAAAAATGAAACGAAGGAAAGCAGCAAGGGACGCTGGAGACTTTGTCCAGGACATTCACATGGAAGTCAGCTTGTTTGGGAGAAATCATTCGTACTTTAATCTAGTTTGTTTATTTTGATGATATCACGGAAATAGCGCAGAGACTCTTTGCTCACAAACGTTCTCATTTTCAGGAAAACAACCGTTTCGGAGAGATTGTCAGGAAAAGAGTTACATATTGTCCAGCATATCGAAACTGGAGGTGAAAAGAATAAAGAAGATGGAAAAAGAAGAATGGAGAAATTTCAGCATGGGATTGATCCCATCAAATTACAAAGCATTCCTTGTCTGTGGAAAAAGTACGACGACTCCTACCTTTAGCGGAGCAGGATCTTCACGTGAGGCGAAATGAGCATAGTAAAATGAGCACAACCATGGCTGAGTAGTATGTATGGAAAAGCGCAGTGTTTTTGTAGCCATATGAGAACAGCAATAGCATAGGGACGTTTGACGATTTGTCATTCTCCGGGAAAAAGAGCAGCAGTCTCGCAATAACCATAACTCCAAAAACAACATCTTTACATTTATGTTTCCATGAGACGTTTCACTTCAGAACAGTGTCAACATGAAGCCGTTATTCATCAATTCGTCAGTGTCATCCATGCGGATACTTTCCGTCATCGACAAATATTGCGAAGTGGTGTGAATACAGTGCGTTTCAGAAATATTAGACCACCCCCAAATCCAGCTTTCTTGCCCTTCTTGTTGGTTTGCTACCATTGGGTTCCCCTTACGAAAACACCTGTAATTCCATTTTCTCACGAACAGATATAGTTTTCAAAAATTCTTATGAATTACTTCCATTTTTTTGTGCGTTCCAAAAATATTAGGGTGGTAAATTTGAAATGCCCGCCGACGTTTCGACGTCTTTATAAATGTATTTCCGAACTAGTCTTGCCTGACTTTTGATTATATCTGAAAGGGCTTAGAACTGCAGCGTAGCACAACTGCGAGCCATATAAGGCTTTAACAGGATTTTTACTGTGTTATCCAACTAAAGTCATTCGACTAGTAACTACTCGAAAATGGTCTCGAACTTGGGCGACTGAACCGAAACTGTGACCGTTAATCGATTATTAGACCGCCCTGCCCTTCATATCTGGAATCAGAAATCGCGCCCTCCGCAAGATAGCCCAAAACCTGCGGTATCAGGCGAGCACCTGCATCTGTTGGTAAAGCTTTCCATGGCAGCATAAATTTCGAAACCGCGACAAACTCAATACTTGAGTTTCCCCCTATCTCAGGTCACGGAGCGGCGACAACCCGAAGGAGAGCGGTCGCTCTTTTTCTGAAAGATGTTAAAGGTCCAATAATACTAATCTGTATATATATATATATATATATATATATATATATATATAAGAGTGAAGGGCTGTTTATGTTTGTGTGTTTGCGCGTGTGTTCGTATGTGTGTATGTTCCGAATAGAAATCGGGAAGAGTTAACCGATCAGGACCGAATTTTGGAACTACGGGAAGAAGACCCGGTTATGGGGCTCCTGGCACGTGCGTCGCATCGCATTCCTTCCCACATTGGTATCACTGAGCCCTCTTCATAAACTTGAAAAACTTTTCTTCGAAAAAAATTGGTCATGATGATGAAGATAGGTGGTCATTTTTGTTTTTCACTCTGTTTTTTTCTTTGCAACAATGAATTTTTCAAAAATTTTTGCTCAAAAATTTGCGAAAGCGTAAACTTCTTCGAATAGGTCTAGTTTGATCTATAGGGATATCAAAAAGTTTCCGGCCTAGAGTACTTCCAAAAGATCTACAGCGACGAAATTTTGTTGTAGTAAAATACAGGTCCCTCGAACACTAATACACTTTTCATGGCTCGATTTGAATTTTTATAAACCGTTCAAAGAGCTGCTTTTCTCATTTGACTCAGAGTATCTTTCAACAGCCGACTTTTTGACGTTTTCGACATCCAGTCCCATCGTGAGAAGATGCTGTTTCAAATTTCCAGACAGAGAATAGTTGCTGGGTGCAAAGTTCAAACTATAGGACATGTGATTCAGTAATTCGAATCCACGTTCTCGTGTGGCAGCAAGCGCAACTCTTAATCTGTGGACAGGTGCGCTGTCGAAAAGCATGTGAAACCCACCAAGGTTAGGCTAGAAAAAGGGTCATTGTTATTGAACGAGTCAGCTTAAGAACATGAAACTTGGCATGGTGGATTTGAAGATTTTACGCTACACGACCGCACTCAAAGTTTTGAGAAAAAAGGGATGGAACAGGTTGATGCCGGAAACTTTTTGATACCCCTATATAGGGATGTGGTAGTCACATGCAGCACTAATACTGAGAGTATCTGCGCAATGCTTTGCTAAATTCGTGCAAAACCAGTTCACTTCGAAACATTTTGATGACTGTGATTTAAGCTCAGGAAATGAACCTTACACACTGAGCTGAAAGGCTCAAGAAGGTCACACTGGTGCAACTCTGTCACGGCGTTAGCAAATTAACACACTAAAGCTAATTACAAGGTCACTAATTGCGAAACTATAGCGGTGGTGATGGAGATATTCTTGATCACCTTGACTCCCTTCAATCTTCGGATATACTAAGCGGGCGTGAGCAATCCTTCCATTTGTCTCTCTCGCGTGCCAGAGTCGTACAATGGATTCTGTCCGTTCGAGGGACACGAAGAGCATTGTATCTTTTCTTGAAGGACTCAGTGAAGAAGTCTGACCATCGGGTCGGGGTCCTCCTGTAGTGCGCTCAACGTTCCGTGGAGTCCAGTCGCTGACGGCTCTTGTTCAACGGTTGCCGTTAAGACGCATCACGTGTCCGGCCCACCTGATCTTACTCAACTTGGCGTAAGCGGCAGCGTCCCTGATCTTCGACTATTGACGCAGAGTGGAACTCTGTATTCCTGCCCTCACTTGCGTGAGGCGGGTTATTCCTGCCCTCACTTGCGTGAGGCGGGTTATTCCTAGCATCACCCTCTCGATGGAGCGTTCGACGACGCTGACCGCGTTCTCATTCTGCTTGCGCAGCGCCCAGGTTTCTCAGGCGTACGTCAAAGCAGGGAGAACCGTTGTGTTGAAGAGATGGGCACGGAGCCTGGTGTTCTCCGTCTTCTTCACTATGTCCTCGATCCTCCTGCCCAGCTGTGGAGCGAGGTCGTTCATCATGTTGACTTCCCGACCTAGATATACGTAGCTGGAGCATTCGGATATGGTCGTTCCGTTGAGCGAGAATGAGGCACCCAGGACCTATCAGTTTCTCATGAACATCGTCTTCGTCACATTCAGTTGGAGACCGATCTCCCCCACCTGCGTCGTCGAAGTCGGCCAGCATCCGTTCCGCTTTGATGATGTTTGGCGTTATAAGGACGATGTCATTAGCGAAGCTAAGATGGCTGAGTCGCCGGCCATCAACTTGCACACCATGCTATCCCATCCCAGTTTCCGCATGACGTCTTCGAGAGTGGCGTTGAATAGTTTTGGCAACACGGTATCGCCTTGCCGAACCCCTCTCTTGACGTCGATGATGATGTCGTCATAGAATGGAGAAATCCTGGTTGTGAAATTGCTATACAGCTCACGAAATATCTTGATGAATTGAAACGCCCTGGCTCCTCAGAGCTTCCAGGACCGCTTCTGTCTCAACGGAGTCGAAGGCTTTCTTCAGATGGATGAACGTGAGACAGAGGGGCATTTTGTACTTTCGTGATACCTCGATGAGTCTAGTGACGGTGTATATGTGGTCGATCGTATTGAACCCTTTCCGAAACCCTGCTTGCTCGCACGGCTGTCCTTCATCTAGTGTCCTCTCGATCCTGTTAAAGGCAGCATCCACGGAAATTTTCGACCTCGAGATTTCGGTCCAATTTGGGATAATCGAGTGCGCTTAACATCATAACAAGGTTGAAAACAGTCGAAACTGGCGAAATTCACTGGTTTCTGGAACCCTTCAGCTCATCGCTTTCGAGCAGGTTGGGCCGAGCTCTCTTCGATGCGGACCGATCCAAAAAAGTCGATACCGCTGCCTTTTTTGTCAGCTGTTTTGAGGGCGAAAGAGGTTTTTGGCCCTGTTTTGAAGCGTCCATGAATTTAATGGGAGAAAACAAACTTTGAAAAATATGGTCTGACCAATCGAGAAATAGAAGGAACACAATTGAGTTGTAAAACGCTTCCAGAACCATGCGAAAATTCAAAAACGAGACAGTGGCGAAATTTCGCTATACAAGTAAACAAACAAGAAGGTTCTTTCCGAAATAACAAGTTGAAAATCCTGTTGTGCTTCACAACGCAAAAAAGGAAAGTTACGGAGCTAATCAGTTTTTTAATGACATGAGAAGAAATCGCTGCCCACAAAAACAGCTGGCAGCGACGCTCGGCTGCTGCCACAACTCGATCGAACGACCCCACGCTAATCCTTCTGATCCAGGATCTAGGACATTTGACTAATTATATCTTAGAAACGACTTTCTTCGTCGGATTGTTGGGAATATTGCTATGGTTCGAAAACGATCAAAACCTCAGACATGAAAATTTCCGTGGGTGCTGCCTTTAAGGATCACTCGCGTGGAAAGCTTGTAGACGAGGTACAGTAGGCAGATGGAGCGATAATTCCCGATGTCCTGCGAGTCTCCCTTCTTGTACATAAGCACGGTCCTGCTGGTCTTCCATTGGTTGGGGACTTTGCATCCCGACAGGTATCGCGTGAATAGCCTAGCCAACGTGTTGGTGAGAACTGGCGGTAGGTTCTTCAGATGTTCTGGTCGAATCCTTTCGGGACCCGGTGCTGTACTATTCTTTACCGACTTGATGGCATGTCGGACTTCAGAAGGGAGAACCGATGGGAGAACATCATCCTCATTAAGATGACATTGAGGTACGTAGACGTGGATATGGAGAGATCCGAGTTGAAGTGGTAGATGACCTTCTCCTTACCTGTCTCGAGGAAGAAATTGTTCCGTCTGGGCGCCAGAGGGTGGACATCTTGGCCTTGCTGTTGGCAAAGTCACGGTGGGCGTTACCGATGCTTTTCCAGGGCTTCGGTCAACACTGCTGCTCGTTGAGTCTTCTTTTATCGCTTCTCTGCACCGTTCTGCGAGCTCGGACGTGAGCTGGTAGTTGCCTGTGGCTCTCGCGGCTCCACGCTTGCGTATGAGCTCGAGGGTCTCATAGAACAGGCCCCTCTTGGTGGCTCTCGAACCCTTGGCTTTCTTTGCGCTGTCGCTCGAGATGCTGACAAAGCCGATCGTACTCCTCGGCGATGTTGTCGACAACCGCATCTTTCCAAGAGCCGGCTAACGAATTGGGACTCCACTTTTTGAATTTTGGCTTTCTCTCCTCTGCACGAAAAGAAGAACTTAGCGCGAAGGAGGCGATGGTCTGATCCGGTGTAAAACTTCGGTACAACACCGACGTCGGTCAGGCAGAACCTTCGATTGACGATGGTATTCGTCATGGTACTTCGTTATGGTACTCTCCACCGGGTGACTCCCACGTCCATTGAAGGGATGTTGGCTTCTGAAATTGTGAGTTACCATGGATGGTCTTCGTCGTCATGATAAACCCAGACAGCATCTCTCCCTGTTCCTTCCACTGTAGGTCGTGGATACCAATGTGAAGTCCCTCAGACGTTCTCCTAGGATCAATCTTGGCGTTGAAGCCGCCAACTTGGACCTTGTAGAATGTGTTGTCTTCCCTGTAGAACTTCTCCTGGGGGCCTCAATCTCCTCTTCGTCGTAGCTGGGTGTTGGAGCGTAGGCGACGAAGATTGTCACGGCCGGCATTGGTCCACATCTTCTCAATTGTTAACGTCCGATTTGGGTTGTTAGTTGTTCGAACGAATAGAAGTTCGTGTTGACGGGGACACCGACTACACCAACTCCTCTACTGTCGCAGGTTTCAAGGAACAGTTGTTCTCCTGTGTCGAAGGTGACGTTCAGTGACCGGTGTCTCCTCGTCTCGGTCAGTCCGATGACGCCGTACCTGATCTTCCTGGCCTGCATCATCAAATCCTCGATGGAAGCCTCCGATGCAAGCGTGCGTGCGTTGAAGGTACAGACCGTCATCATAGTCCTTGGTTTTAGGCAGCCTAGATGACTCCTCGGCAGGGGTGTGCGGGATTTTCCGTTTTCCGTTTTACGCTTTCCGTTTTCCGCCCATTTTTGGCCTTCCGTTTTCCGTTTTACGTTTTACGGGATTTAAAGTTTCACTTCCGCACATCCCTGCTCCTCGGACCTCGTCCTCACTGGCGGTGCCGTACCAGTGACTCTTCCCAGATCAGGGGAACACTCTCTATTATTGCTGTGTCGAGCTTAAAGAAATTTTAAACCCACAGAAGATAGCTTGCTGGGCTCTATTCCCCCGTGGGAGGCTGGAGATTTCACCGGAAATTAGCCGGGCTTTCCGAGAGTGGACGATGGAGCTTATTTGTTGGAGGTGACTCCGAACCGCCTCCCTTGTACCTCCCAGTCATTTGAACGCAGGGCTTTTGGTCGGATAGATGTGCAGGATACAATCTGCAGACACGTAAGCACACCCACGCGCGAATGCATGAACATACCCAAGCGCCAACAGAATGTATGAATCGTTCCGACACTGCAGAGACAGGAAGTCCATTCCCTGAATCCACCCGCGTCTCAGGGCAGGCGCAAGGTCATGTTTGGTCCGCGATTAGCCCTCTATTCGCCACCTAGGGACACGCTACGTGTCCTCGCGACTAACCAGCTGGGATCCCTCGTATGAGGGAGAACCGTGGCGATATATCGTGAAACAATGCAGACGCTCGTGACTTGGCCGCCAGGAGCACTGCAACCGGGTCCTTGCATGCAGGCCCAGGAGGGGTCGGCGGAGGTTATAGGCTAGTTCATACTCGTGACTATTGGTTATCTTATCGATTATATCGGTCTTATCGATTTTTGACTATTTTCGTCCAAGGGTGGGTGAGGACATGTCTACTAGGGTTCTTCAATATGCTGAACACGAATATGACAACCGCTTTGAATGACGATGCTGAATTATCGATTTTATCTATTTTTCAACTTTTACTCGGGGATCGGTGAGGAAATGCCCACTCTCTGGATTTTGAATGTGCTGATCACAGATATGACAAACACTATGCAAGAAACATCGAGTTATTGGTTTTGTAGCATTTTTAATCGAGTTTCTGGCTTTTTTCGCTTCTTCTAGGGACGGGTAACAGCGCACTCACTCTCAAAGGAGCTGTTCACAAATAATACATGTATGTTACATAGAGTTAATACCCATATAACTTCATTATTTTGCTTCTTTCCAATAGGTGGGTTAAAAAAGGCCATCCAGGTCCGTGAGCATGCTGATACCAGAATAACGAGCATTTTGAATGGATTTATCGGTTTTAGCAAACCTCTTCATCAATGTGAAATAGCTAGGGTAGTAAAACATCCAAGCGAAGGCGCGCATACCGTCTAGTCCTAGATAAATCTTGGTCTGAGGTGTTGCAGCTTTGCTTTAAGAAAATATTTTACTCGATACAAAAAATGCGAATATCAAGTTTACCAAACTGATATAAGACACCTTGTCAATGTTACGTATTGTTACGAATATCGCTCATTCCACCGCGCAGGTCATGGCGAGCAGCTCATCATCGGTCACATCTTGCGTGATTATCCATGTTCATCTTCATCATCATTTTCCGAAACTCATGACAAGAGCATCTGAATCTAATCCGAATTAATCTCTTGGTGCCTATCCGGTTCAAAGTTGTTTCAGAGGAAGTCATCAGACTCTACCTCGTCCAGAAATTAGGCACATAAAGCTCTAGGGCTCTGTGCATCAACATCTACCTTCTGAGAAGTGCTCAGGAAGCGGCAAAAACACTGACCGAGAAACAACAGTAAAGAATGACCTCACGTGACTCCTAGAACATCATAAGACTGCTATGCGCTAATTCGATACCGAAAACGTGACAAAAAATTACAGCAAATTGAGCGCAAACACCAATCGATGCTCATGATCTCTCATTCTCTTCTAAGCTGCTCTTTTACAGGAGACGAAGCTGTCTTAGATTTTGATGGCTTGCACTGCCCCGTGCGTAATTACAATGATTTGTGATGAGAGTTGTCACTGCTTCGTGGTCAACATTTTGGCTGGTGGAATGGTGCAGATTTCTGATTACGAAAACAGACAAAATAATACTATGCTGTGATTTGGCTTCTTGTGAATCTAGTCAGTTCATGGACACATTCATACTGCAATACAATGCTGCAACCAATGGGAGTTCATCGACAGCACTGCGGTTTCGACTCCTTAAAATCAGCGTTTCTGAGCTCTTCTAATGCCTTTTGCATTTGATCTCTAGGAAGAAGCCCGACAGCACCCATATTTTTGAAAGAGCTGTGCAGAGATACAGCAATTTATGACCACTGACGGGCTTAGAAAGGCCATCGCGTGACGGAGGAGGGAGATGGACACTACAGTTTCATTAACTTCAAAGTATGATCTGTAGTTTATTTGATGCTGTTACACATAAGAGAAGAATTGCCAATCACTGAGTCTCCGATCTGGCGTTGGTCTTAATAAGTCTTCATTCATTAGGAAAATGGTCTTATATTTCTGAAACGCGCGAAAAACTTGAAAAAAAAGTCACAAAAAAATTCCAAAATCACATCACGTTTGTGAAAATCTTATACCATAGATAGTTTGATGAGAGGGATCTAATGGTTGAGGTCACTGGTTAGATTAACGGAAACCGCGAAGAATCTGTATTTGGGGGGGCTACTTACTTAGTTACTTGGTTGATTTATGCTTCAAACTCGGCGGTTACCTTGATGAGGATCGTAGCATCCTTTCCAATCGTTTCTGGTCTGAGCTCTTGTGGACCAGTGGACAAGGCACTTCATCCTGTCATCAACGATGTTATATCAAATCGAAAGGGAGTCGCTCCACCTGCTTAGAGGCCTGCCAAGAGGGCGCTTCTTCTCACGCGGGTACCACTAGATGACTGCCTTGCTCCACCGCCCGTCATTCCTTCTGATCACATGTCCGGCCTAACGGTGCTTTGAGTGATTCGCGTATTCGACAGCATCCGTGACTTTGGACAGGGGGCAGATGTCAGAGTTGTGCAGCCCATTGCATCGCTGTCTACGCGGCGTGTAGCTGACCATATCTCTTTCAATCGACGCCTGCGTGGTCCTCAACTGTGTTTCCATCGCTTTCGTCAACGTCCACGTCTCGCTTCCTTAACCCAGTGCCGGGATGACGGTGCTGTTGAACAGTTCAGCCCTCAACCTCTAGTTCTTGGTTTCAGACACAGCAGGCTTGATGGTGTTGTACGCGGCCCACGCAGCTCTCCTTCTCCTGATGATCTCAGACTTCAAGTCGTTGCCCTTGTTAATCAGTCGCCTTAAGTAGACGTATTCGCTGGTGTCTTCGAGCGTCGTCTGATCGAGCCGGACTGTGGAGGTGTCTGCGAATCTGTTTCTCATCACCTTGGTCTTCTTCGTGTTGAGCTGCAGTCCCAACTTTCTGCCCTTTTCGATAAGTTGACGGACCATCTGTTCTGCTGCTTGCGGTGTGTGTCAGGAGTACAATATCATCAGCGAACCTTGAATGATTCAACATTCTTCCGTTGACGTTTACTCCGTACTCGTCCCAGTCGCACTTCCTGATAACCGATTCCAAAACGGCTGAGAATAAGCTCGGGCTGATCGGGTCTCCTTGACGTGCGCCCTTCTTGATTGGCACAACGATGGGGCGGATGAAGGGACGGAACGTATTCGTACAGTTCGAGAAATCACTTTGCAATACGAATAAAAATCTTGTACTAGTTATTTTTTTAATTGTTTATTTTTATTGTTATTTTTAACATAATTTTTACTTATTATTTATTATTATAATAATTATTTTGACTAATTTTATTTTCCATCTGGGTCCCAAAGCGGCTGAAACCCCACTTTTTACCCCCGCCCCTCCCCTCCCGCCTACTTTCTGCGTCCGCCACTGACGTCCAGATATTTTTGTTCGACTCCTTGCTCTAGAAGACTCTCCCAGACGGTGTGCTGCTCCACTGAATCGAAAGCCTTACAGTAGTTTATGAACGTCATGACGAGGGGCACCTGGTGTTCTCTGCAGGCCTCTATCATCCTGGTGCAGGTGGCGATGTGGGATATTGTGCTGAAGCTTCTTCGGAATC
The DNA here is from genome assembly GCA_037903475.1 of Ancylostoma caninum. NCBI lineage: Eukaryota > Metazoa > Nematoda > Chromadorea > Rhabditida > Ancylostomatidae > Ancylostoma > Ancylostoma caninum. The sequence goes on along the minus strand of JBAJFG010000475.1, from coordinate 1,544,981 downwards.
CGGCCTGCTCTATAGGTTGAGCTTAATCCAGTGTTCTCCGGATTCTTGCGAGGAGACAGCGCGTGAAAACTTTGCAGAGAACGAACAATAGGCTAATCGGCCTATAGTTGCCGAGGTCCTCTCTGTCGCCTTTCTTATGCAAGAGGACGGTATTGGAAGTTTTCCAAGCTGTTGGAACTCGCGACTCCTTCACGTATCGAGTGAACCTCCTGGCTAAAGCGACATAGAGCGCACATCCGCATGCTTCCACATCTTCCGCCACGAGTTCGTCTTCTCCATCGCATTTCCAGCTAGGCATCGACGCTGTAGCCATGCACGAGCGAAACAGCCGCTCGTAATACTCCTTAATCACAGTTCCCATGCCAACTTGCGACGTTACTTTCTCGCCTTCTGAGTCTTTCAGGCACGGAATAACGTGTCTGTATTCGGCTATGCTACGTGCAGTCAACTTGAGCTAGTCCGTGATTCCGCCGTTGCCAAAAGCCTCTTCCTAATGAAATGAATTCATCATGTTCTCTTGCAACCCCTTCTCGGCATATCCTGTTCAGCAAAGTGATTTCCAAGCGACTACGATTAGTCCTCTGCAGATTCCTCCTCTTCTCGAGCAGTTGCCGTGTTTCTTCCGTAATTCTCGAGCTGATATGGTTCGGCCTCTTTTTTTTTCTGCAGCTTTTCCGATGGTGGTTATTGCGGCTACCAGCTTATCGTAATCTGCGCCTATGACATCCAGCTCTTCGAAGTCGTGCATTCGTGTGGCTCGAAGAGTCTCTTAGCGGCTTCGGCATCCAGGATGGTCAGCGGTGGTCTTCTATGTGCCATGCGATCCAACAGTACCTTGGTATTATCAAAGTGGAACTTCGCTCGGAGCACTCTGTAATCACTTCCTGTTTGGAAACTGGGTGCGATGGCTACGTTTGTGAAGACCTTACGGTCACACGAGATGTAGTCCAATTCATGCCTGTGAACTCTCTTAGGTGGGATTTACGTCCACCTATGGTTCTTCGTCTTCTGGAAGCGGCTTCCCATGGTAGAAGCGACTTATTTCACAGAAAGATGTTAACCGTTCTCCAGCTTTATTCCGTTCTCCCAAGCTATGTGGACCGATAAAAGCTTCGTAGGGTCTCTTCAGGCCGACGTATGCGTTGAAGTCTCCGGCGATGATCTAGTAGCAACTCTGGCACTTCGCCGCAGTCTCTCGAACCTCGTCGTAGAAATCCGTATGATCCGCTTCGTCCTTATCCGCGGTTGGCGCGTAAATTTGGATCACCGACACCCTGGTCTTCTTATCCAGCAGCAAATCCAACACAGCGATCCTGTGAAAAGGGAAGCTTACTTGCTGAATCTTCGGTATCAAGTGAGGTGCGACAATGAAGATAATTCCTCCTGATGTGGAGTTGTCCCTCCTAGATCCCAGTAACACTCCAGCTCCGTTGCTCCATGTGCAGCTAAGCGGGTTCTTCCTCTTCGTTTCGCAAAGCCCACTGACATCGAGTTTGATTCGCTCGGTTTCCTCCATCAAAAGGCGCAGCTGAGACTGACTGCAGATCGATCGGCTGTTGTAGGTCCCGACTGTCAGATGAGTAGTCCGTGTTCGTAATCGTTTACTAGAGTTTCCTTTGATCCTCATTCTTATTGCAGCCTAATGTGTCCCTGAAATCCACCTCTTGTCCTGAAAACGCTGCCGTGTAATCCGGATTGACGAAGTGCAGGGGACTAAAACTAGATTCATTGCTACCTGAAGCGAGACTAATGTATCACCCCTTCGACTTGCTTGGCCTGGAGGTGGACCCCCGTGTTGGTCAGGGGCGGAGAAAAACCCCTCGTAAAAGGAGGAAAACGGTGCTCTCTCATATACCCGTTCACTTCCAGTTCCACACCACGTTGAGGTAAGGGTAGGGTTTGTGGGAGATTTGGGGGTGGTCCTATATAATATTTTTTTAAAACGTAGCGTATTCGTAGCCGGATAGTTGTTATTTCAGATCACCACAACGTAGAACCTGACGTTAGCGCACTAACTGACTAACTATGTAAGCGTGAGTCAGAACTACCCAAATTCTCAGTTCCAAACAGGGACGGTTAATCAGGTTGGCGGCCCTTTACAAGTTCATTTGCTCGAGCCATCTCTGCTCTAGACTACAGATTGTTCTACAAATGACTCATTTCTCTGCCTATACAGACTTGATGAAATCTACTGATGGCGCAACCCATGATTCGCGAGCTTGTGGGCTGACTCTTAATGTATTCATGCAGGAACTCGAGAGATGGCAAATAGAGGAAGTACTGAAGAGAATCTCCATGAGCGAAAAATTTGGAAAACACATTAACAGGCCGAATTCAAAGAATTTTTTGATATAAAAAGCAGTCATCCGGTTTAAATTGTAGACAGAATTATGGAACAGCAAAGATTTCAAAGCATTCTCCAAAATTGCTTTCATATACTGTTCATATACAAATGTTTTTTAGATTGCGAAAACCAACGAAATTTGCACATCCAGTACGTATAACGCGTCTTCACGAGCATTTAATGATTCAATCCATCACTGGGTTCCAAAAGCGGCGATACTCCTAAACGGCCAGTAAAAACTCAGATTTGTAGAAAGTTTACCTCAGAGAAAGTTGTGAAGAACAGGACAGACACCAACCGCGAGTCAAGAGCGATTTCACTATCCTAAGTCTATTAATTTCCAAGGACAGACGATAAGAGAGGTCAATTTTCAACGTAGTTGCTGTTTACGGTGGAAATGGCTTAAGCAAACATAGTTACAAGATTGCTTAAGAGTCTCATTTTGAGAAAGAAAAAGGATAATTCTGTAGCACGCTGTAGTATTCAACTCTAACCCTAATCTCCCTGTTGGCAACGGTTAATTCATTTCCTCTGTAGGACGCGGAACCTCGGGTTTTCGATCACGGTGAACACAGGCAGAGATTAGCCAAGTCTGTCAGAACTCACGAAAAAACGATTTTTGGATGCATCTAATTCACCGCCTTAAGCCAGGTTGGCCGGGTTACGCGGCTCGAGAGCAAGGAAAAAGTCGATAATGCTGTCTTTTTTGTCACTTATTTTCTTTACGCATTTGGGAATTACCATGGTTTTGAGCCCTCTAGAACGAAAAAGAAGAGGATTGGAAAATGGGAGAATGTGTGCCACGTAGACTTATCTATAGGGAGAAAAAAGCGAAACCATAGAATGAAGGCAAGACGAAAATAATGCAATACACAACATACGACACAAGAGGGACCAAATTGGATGATAGAGTTTAAAGAATGGTGAGCAACTCGGGAAAAAAGAATTGAAGATTGAAGGGTAAACAGTATGAGTATGGTAGAGTAACGTACAGAAAACACAGGCTATCAGTACAAAATTGAGTGATTAGAGGAGAAAACAGATGATCCGTGCCAGGCCACAACTCATTCGTGGATAGCGGAATACCTTGTCTAGCCCACTATATTATGAGAATACAGATGCCTCCAGCGATTTAATCTGCTTAAAATTACTAGGACCATCGTCGAGACTCCAAAAAATTCGAAACTTCAGGCTTGAAAATCATCGTTGGTGCTGCCGTTAAACATTGCATCAATGACTGACGTCAATCGGTCTGCATACGACTATTTACGACAAAATACAAGCGCAGCCGCAGAATATTCTCGATAATCTGTAAATATGGACAAAACAGCGTCAGTAAACAAGATCAACACAGTATTTCCACTGGCAGCACAGCGTTCAGTGATAATTCTGGACCATTTTCGTTGAGAAGTTGTCATGTAGATATAATGCAAAAACTTCTCCAAACAGGAGAGGAATCAAAATGAAAACTGGATGCCTGTTAGTGTCCTGGACGAGCCGACAACATTTGATTGCAGCAACATTTGATTCGTGTGAGATAGGCAACACCTCTCACACGCTTTGAGAACCATTAACAACGTATGAGTTCAATGTATCCTGGATTTTCCCCCACATTTAAACAAACACAATTTTGCATTCCAGAAATCCTCGCTGAGGTTTTAAGAGTTGTCTAGAAATCTAGCGCAATTCACAGACCACTAGAGGTGAATGGTTCAAAATTCTCGTTTTATGTGATTTTTTTTCCAGCAAGTTGTCTGCTGCACATTGAGTATAAAATTTGACAGGTTTCCTGACAAAAGATTCTTGTTAGTTAGGAATCTCACCATTTACATTCTAGCTAAGCTATATGTTAGAAGAAAACTTCGCGCGAGCTCCCACCGAAACACCTGGGTGCTTACCAGGACGACTAAGGGGTGAGGTGCAAGCACATAAGTGTGGAATTTCAGCACATCAACTTGTCAACTAAAATGTCGAAAAAAATGAAGATATTGACTGATAGTGGAATCAACAGAGGGACCCTGTTGAATAAATCTGTGGTTGCCGCATGGTCTTCGAAATGATGAGACGCGCACTTTGCATATATCACGCTTATCAGTGGAATCAAGGCGTCAAGTTGGTCCGGAATCCGTTGTGATCTCACAATCAGGGAAGAATATACATACAGGGCGCTTCAGGTTAAATGACATTTTTCTTTTAGTAGCCACAATTATTCTACCTTTTTTATTGTATTGGCTGCGCAACCACATGAAAAGTTAGTTTCACAAGGAATTCCAAATGTTGCACATTTTGGCTTCAATACAGCTCTTCATACTCGTCTTCCCGCAACTCAGTGTGCGCCATAGGTAGTGCTCACCAACTTCTGACCGGGATCGCCTAAAATCGCGACATTGATGTTCAATATCGTATATTCTCGTTCTCGAGTTTCCCTTCAATGGTTAGCTATGGCAACAACGATAAAATATTGTCTCTTGCAAAGGCAATCAGCGAGTCCGATTCTTTACTGACAATTATTCGAACGGGATGACATGTAATTCCCAGACTTTCCGCCATCTTGATCGGACTCACCCCACCATTTCAATGATCTCCTTTTTAATGAACGCAGGAGTCTTCCCTGTGTCCACCAAGTGGGGACGACCCGGTTTTCTTCTGATGATAAAATTCTCTCCGGTTTGCGTTGTTCGCAATGGAGTATTTGAGTTTTTTTTTGCTATTGCTGCGGTGAAGTTTCCAGACTACTCAATGCGAACAATGTATTCACGTTGTGGACAAGCTCGCATGAATTTAAGAATCGAGTAAATTGTAGGTCTTACGAAAGAAGACCTAATGACGTGGCAAAAAATGTGTAAAATAAGAACGTGATAAAGGTTACAAACGAAAAAAGGCGCCAAATTAGCCGCCCATAGTTTCCAGCCACCCTGTAAGTGAGACTCTTCCTCCGACAGTGTCACTCGTGCTTTGGCACTCATAACCTAGGCAGTCGACTGCGCTGTCTTGTACTGTCTTCAGATTCTCACATATGTACTTTACGAATCTTTGCCCTGTCTGTCCAGATGAAGAAAAAATTTCAAATCAGGAACCTTTTTAGCCAAAATTGCGCTAGAGAATGCCATCTTTCTCATTGTTCAATGCAAATGACTCAAGCTTATTTCTGCTCAGAAAAGAAAAGAAAGTTGCATAGTAGGTCAAATTATTAATTGCAAAGATGAACTGATACGAGTGATATAGAATGTCTTGATAATGAATCTTGGCTGCTTTAAGCTAAAACTGAAATGTTTCCGATATGAAAAAAAGCAACAGTAACAACGCGAAACATTTAACTTGTTAGTTGTTATGCAGGAGACACCGTTGTCAAGGGAGAGTGCCATGCGGATGGAAACGCCCCAGGTAAGAAATGGAATTAGTAATTTTATGCGCGCATGTAGCGAGGAGCATACACTGTTCAATACCGTATGAGTGGCACTGTCACGCCCGTGAAGTTTTATATTTGATATTATATTAGGTTGATGCAAAATAAATTGCCATTTTTGAGTATGCACAAATAAACTTTCCTCTCCTGTGGAATTTGAGCAATTCCAATCATATTTGTGTGATATGCTGAAAGAACTTTTGCTCCTCTTTCAAGAGCCAGTTGGATATTCTGGCTAGATCTTTTTATGGACTTGCGAACAATTGATGGGGCGACGCGACTTTCGGGTGGTCGTGGTTAATGAATTCAAACTCAAATACTCTGAAGCGGAGGTGTTCGGTAATCTTGCACATAGGTGCGATAGTCGGAGCTCCCTCCCTTCACTTTTACCGGTCTCCTCCCCTTCGCTTAAGTGAACGGGGTCTGGTAGACCCCCTTCACTTAAAGGCAGTACCCACGGAAAATTTCGACCTCTAGATTTCGGCACAATTTGGGGTAACCGCATGCGTTGAACATTTTTACAATGCCGAAAACAGTCGAAACCTTCAAAATCCCCATTTTCTGTAAGCTCTCAGATCATCGCTTTTGAGCAGAATGGGCCGAGTTGCGCGACTTGTTCGATGTGGACCGATCCAAAAAAGTCGATATTGCTGCCACCTTCATCAGCTGTTTCGTTAGCAAAATCGGTCTTTTGCACTGTTTTGCAATGTTTCTGAAGCTAATGGAAGAAAACAAAGTTTGAAAAAGATTGTATAACAGTCAAGATGTCGCAAAAACACTAGCGGATTCCAAAATGATCCCAACACTATGAAGTTGAAATAAATTGACTTAATAATTGATAAAATAAAATAATTGACGAAAATCAGGCCACACTAGTAAATAAGCAAGTGGATTCGTGCCAAAATGATAAGTAGAAAACTCTGTTGTGGTAGATAATGCGGAAAAGGAGAGATAAGGAGTAAAAAAAGACCTTTTTGGTAACAAGAAAAGAAATGGCTGCCCACCTGATCAGCTGTCAGCAACAATCTGCTGCCGCCAAAACTCGATCGAACGACCCCATGCTGATCCTGCTGATCCAGGATCTTGGACATTCAACTCGTTATATCTTAGAAATTGTTGAGTTTTCCTCGCTATTCTTTTGTAGGATTGTTGGGACAGTTGTTATGGTTCTAAAATGATCAAAATCTCAGATACGAAAATTTCCATGGGTGCTGCCTTTGAAGGCAGCACCCGTCGAAACCATCGTGTTTGTGATTTCGCCGGATTTTGGGGTTTTCGGGGGTGTATCGCTCATATCCGGCAGTGAAATCGCGTGAAACACCCGAGAAAGCCGGGAAAACGCGATGCTGCCTTTCGTGCGCGGACGAGTATTCCGGCGGCGCCCTGCGTGCGCAAATGGATCCCAGCACGGAGAAAGGGAATCGGTAGCAGCCCGCATGTGTTTAAATGCGTAAGCTGGCGTGTCGGGCCCTCCGAAGCACTGGCCGACCGGGCGTGCACGCGACGGCAGTTCGCCGTTTTCTGCAGGTAAGTCGGTACTGTGTGTGTTCCTTGCAGATTCATGATGTGCGCGACGCCTACTTTAGGGTTCGCAGCTCAGGTCCGAGTCGAGGATTTCGACTCGTGCTGCCTTTAAGCGAAGGGGAGGAGACCGGCAAAAAATAATTAATAAAATTAGTTTTTTTTTCGGATGATGGAAACGATGAAGGAAATGAGAGGAAGAAGGACGTAAGGGCGAAGCAACAGAAGGCAATATCAGGAAGTTGGACCAAAAAATTCAGGATATGGTAGTGAAGGAGGAGAAATTCTCTATCGACGTGTATATGATATGATGGGTAAAAGTCTGCCCTGCGCTGTGCAGGAGGGGGTGCAGCCAAAACCAGTACATTGGCTCCGGCCGAAAGCGAGACAGTGCAATGAGGGAGGAGGGCGCAGAGCGAAAACCGCAGAGCCATTCTCAAGAGGCCGGCTCCGGTACCCTTCACCTTTGGCGGGAGCGACTTACAACGTCTTTCCAGAGGAAGTGACGGGTGATATAGGTGTAATTTTACAAAAAGTGGTCAACATGTACCCTTCATTAATATGTCCACGTTTCAATTAAGGAAATTATTTCATATCATACTTTTAATCATTTCATAATTGACGACCTAATATGAGGGAAAAACAGCTGTTTTTGGCACTTTTCAGCATTATCAAAAGGGAAAGGGTTCCTGCTCGTGAATTATAGGGTATTGGACAAGAGGAGGTAGGATATGAAGTGCTGATACTCCTCGGACCTACCCATTTTGTAAAGAACCGCAATTTGAATGTTTTTTCTTGTTGAAATTAGTGTCGGATTTCCCTCGTCGAGGCGACGACTCATCGCGCCGCCGCCGTCAGTTCGCTGCGGATGGAAGCTTATAGCTGAGCTTGCCTAAAGAGGAGGCAAACGGCAACTGAATTTCTAACACCTACGTCTGTAATGTGACGATTCCACCCCCCGCGGTAGCCCGGTCCTCGCCTTTTTGCGACAACTCTACCCTCCCCCCCCCCGCCGTCGACGACCACCCTTCACTTTTGGCATCGCTGACAGGCTTCAGACCCCTCAGACCCCTTTCACTTCGCAGATCCCCGGCTCCCCGCTATCGCACCTATGATCTTGCATTTGTTTAGGCCCAGAGTCGCGTTCTCAATGGAGAGTGAGCTATGGGTTCGAGAAGTTTTCTTCCTACGATTTTAAACTCAAATGCTACCATAGTCGTGGTCGTCGGATGTCGCCTGACGATCAGGCGTTGGTTACAGCCGTGGAACCCAAACCGGATCTTACCATCCGAACGACGAGAGCGAGGATGGATGCTCACAGTACTACAGTTTCAAAACATCTGACCTCAATCAGCTGGGTAAGAAAGACGCGGATGTGATCACCACAGGATCTCACTGATGACCAGCGTCTCACCTAGCGTGACATCGTTTCTAAATTAGTTCTTCGTCGCAAAACGACTCATTTCTAGGCCATATTACTACAGTAGAGGAAGCTCGGTTTCTGTAGGATAACAAGTAGTGCGGATGGGTATGGGCAGAGACGTTTTCCCAGTTCTAAATTCTCCTAAACCAAGTTTCTGCTTCAGAGAGGTTGTGTCAAGAGTTTAGTGGTGCTGTAAGGGAGTGACTGACCGCAGCCGTCTCAAACCTAGTTAGGCACTGACAACACTCCTACTATTGTAAATTCGAGTTAATTTCCAAAAATCTGCAGTAGATATGGTAGGCAGTGATGATCAGAATGAGGTTTTCCACTGCTCCAAGGTGGCGCTAAGCCTCTCGCTCAAATATTCACCCGGCAAAAACTGGCGCAGTAAGGCATCGAGATTCGTGTTCACTCTCCTCAATCGTCAGACCTTTTCCTTACTGAATATCACTTTTTCTGAGTCCCACGTGCAAATGTGCGTGAGCAGCAGATCGCTGATCTGGAGCATGCTGAAATCGCTCTCCAAAACTTGTGAATTGTCGCTATTTCGGTTTAGTTGTAAAGGCATGGATTGAATTATTGGAAAGGATCTGAATTGGATGGGTGCTAAATTGATTGGCGAAGTTGTGTTTGAGCCAAGTTATAACACATTGAACTGAAGTGTTCGTTTCGGCAATTAATTTCGCACCAACCTGATATATAGGTCGAACAGAAAAGAATGAATTGATTCTAACAGGAGAAAAATGTATCCCTCACACACGAGCCCCAGTTAATTACCTGATATCGGGAATATCTATAGTGTAGACCACAATTCTGAGTAGTACATCGACAACATCTCATCAGAGCCATCGCATCACTATGTGAAGATTACATCATGATTTACGCTCGTTCACATCGGCAAACAATGGAAGCTGAAGTCCTTTCAAATATTTTTCCCAACAATGATGTCTGAAGTGGTTTACTGACTTATTATCGGGTCGGTTAGAAAGATCTATGACATTTGCACAAAGTTCATGTGAAAATATACGATCTTCTGTGTTTTATTTTATTTTATATTTAGGAGGGCGTAAACAACAACATGCTCACAGAACAAATATTTTCACAATAATTCGGAAACAGTTCCAAAAAGTACCGCATTCACAAACTCAGTTTAACACCATCGCGACAGTGTGCTCAACCGGTCGACACGCTTGGTGCGACGCGTGGGCCGCGTGCTCAACCGCGTCATCACGCTCTTTCCAGAGTTATATTTCTGTGAAGCAGTCATAATTAGCAAACTTTCATGTAGCATTATACTAACAAGTATTCAAGCTTTCTACGCATGCACTGGGCAGAGCAGAGCTTCCCTCAAACTTTTTTTTAAATGTGTGGTTGAAACATACACCAGAGAGAACGATACATATGAAAAAGAAACTACAATCAGTATCAAGTGATAGGACGACAAACATTTGGAAACACTCTTTACGACCACAAAAGAGAAAAAGATTGGGTTCAGATTTGCGCAAATTCTATGTATTATGCGGCCGTGGAAAAAATCCTACCACGTGGGACCACGTGCTCAGGCGGCCGAGCACGGATCCCACTTGTGCAAAAGCGCGTGTGTCCCATGTGAAACACCATGTCAAGAGCGTAAGGTCGCGAATGTATTAACAACACTAAAAACTATTAGGTTGGTGCATAATTATTGCGGCTTTTTTCGCGATCTCCTTGACGGTTTTTCCATGAAAATATTCTCTTCTTTCATTTATTAGAGATGCTGTCGGGAATCGTGTCCACATTCAGGGTGGCGGTCATGAAGAACGATAGGTCGGGACAGCTGCCAGCTGCACCGCACATCCCATATAAAGGATGCCACGCCCATCTCTCACGATAGAAATGCTAGCCTTCCCTTTACGAAAGACCGGAGGCTTCATTTGGTTCAGGACTAGACTAAATAAGGATTTTTGTCATTTAGGACAAAAATGTGACGAAAATGATAACCCTTAGTGCTTATGCATCACATTTCAATGAAAATTAAGCTTTTTCTACTTTCGCCCTACTGAATTTTGTTCAAATAGATCATAACCATCTACAGTATCGGAGATAACAAACATACATGCAACTGTTAGCGCCTGTAAATCTCCTAGCTAAGGGTAGAGCTACTATTGCGTGGGATATTGACACACGGTTTCATAGCAGCCAGCTATTACCAGATATCGTTCTTCCTGGCATACACCCCCACATTCACCCTCTCATGCTCTACCATCTCGGGAAAGGTTGGAATGCAGCTCAGTCATTCCGCGATCTCAACGAAATTTTGGCTGAAGAAAAAACAGCAACGCCAAGTCGAAGGATATTTGAGCATTTCAAATAACAAGGTGCAATTCTACAGATAAAGAAGGAAGAGACTTACGATCAAATTAGGATGGATGGAAACTTTCTGCACCCATGGAAAAGAGAGGGGTTCCTGAGAAATGGAGCCCGCTCGTTTCGCCATAGAAAATCTGTGGACATTTTTCCTGCCTGAAAGTTCATGCTGACCCATTTGGCTAATCCCCAAGCTTTTCTTAGCTTTCAAGAGGAAATACCGTGGTCGAATGGTTCATATTGAAAAGTTCGGACAGCATTCCCGCTGTCAAACTTTCGCCATCATTTAGGGCTGCCCAAAATTCATGGTGCTCTGAATTTGATGGCCAACCCCTTCTTTCTTCATCTGTGAAGCTCGTGCCTTATGAGTACAAACAATCTTTCAACTTAGCCTTGTTGATTGGTCCATCTTTGAAAGGCTCGTTGAGATCGCGAAATGACTGTGCTGCATTCCATCTTCTCCCGAAGTGATAGAACATATCACGGCGGATATGAATGCGGCTTTTAATTGCACCTTTGATAAGTGGAAAGAGAGGATTGATTTTATAAAAAAAACCATATGAAAAGCTCCATCTTTTATCGAGAAAAGAAGTCGCGGAAAAAGCCGCATTAATTATGCACCAACTTAATATAAGTGTTATGAACTGTCCAAAAGAGGAAAAAACTGTAGTCAAGAAGCCAGTGAGCAAGCTCTCGCTTTAGGTAATTTTTTGAAAGTGCGAGGGGACATATGAAAAATACCATCGCCAAAAAATTTGTTAACTTCTAAAGGAAAATTCTGACGGAAGAACTTATTCCCTAATTTCTGTCCTAGTAGTAATCATGGGTTTTACACATCCATCCCAAGTTCTGAAGTCAGTCAGAAGGACTTATTTCCCTGTGAGCATTTTGAGGAACATAACTAAGTCATTTCTTATTGTCCTACGCCACGAGCTAGGGAGCGTAATCGCTTTCTGTTTCGCAGTTGGATTTGAATGACAGGTTCCTCAAAATCCCAATTTTTGGGAAAAACTCAAACACGAAGATGTGAGTAGGCGCTATCTTCACTTGGATTTTTTGGTAATTGTGCGACACCTATGTAGGTAGGCATCCACTGGGGTTCCTTATTCTAGAATTTCAAAGAGAGGGACGGACGATCAGATGTGCGTAATGTGAGCTTTGTGCAATAAAAAACGGCACGGAAGATGTAATTTAGCAGAGGAGAGTAATCTGCATTTTCTTGCAGAGGTGAGGCAGCGAAAAATGTTAATTATTTTAATACCTATCAAATAATCATGTTACAAACATGTGCCTGCTTGGAAGCAGATAAGTATCGCGGTTTTAAGCTTTGCACAGTTTTTCATTTCTCTCTCGCTCTGACATACTTGGAATATCCTTGAAAACAAATTCTAAGTTCTTTTTTGCCTTTGCTGATGAGATAAAGTCGTTGGATAGAGGGGAGGGGGGTGAAAACGTAAGTGGAATACTTTACTGTTATTTAACTGTTACTAGCGCCCCTTCGGGACGCTAGAAAGTGGGGTGGGGCAGCCACTTGAGGTATGTGCAAAAGCTTCACACTTGTGAAATGCTTGGAAATCAGTAAAAAAGCAAAACTAATCATTAGCTGAGCTCAAATACGAAATTCTCCTCATGAGTTGCGTATACTCTACGGGTCTAGCCGCCTCGCCAACGTCGGCCTTCGAATGTTCTCGCCATCCTAGCCTTGCTTGCAAAGTCGTAATCCCGCACCTACATGTAAAGCTAATTTCCGATGCACTGGAAATACCTACTCTTTTTTGTCACATTTCCTACATGCCTATGGATCCGTTATGAATAGCCAACAGAGAGGAAGAAGAGATGCTCGACCGAGACACGAATAAGCGCGTAGCGTGCCCCTACTCCACCGTCAGACGTGCATCTTGGCGTTTTCCCCACTATTGAGCCACCCGTTCTCCATCAGTGCACCCGTATCCTGGCGCTTATTCCACTGTTGGGCCAGCGCAGACCCGATCCATAGGTGGGACTCGTATCCCGGCGCTTTCCAGACTAATCGGCTCCTTGCGGACCCAGTCTCCATTCGTGGACGCGAATCCTGGCGTTTCCCCTACTACTGGGCCACGGCGGACCCTTTCTCCATCGATGGACCCGTACCCTGCCGTTTTCCCAGTGTTGGGCCACGGCGGACTCTTTCTCGATCGGTGGACACCAATCCTGTTGTATTCCTGAACCATGGGACCCCGGCTCATCTGTCCATCATCACTGCAGCCACACTCTTTGCAAATCTTGAACAAAGTTAGGGAATATTTAGAGTTTAATCAACTGCACAAGTTGCACAACTGGTTTCAGAAAATGTCAAAACAGCTTATGATGACACGTTCTTCATCCTGTGTATTTGATTGTACTTGTTAAAAACAGATCCTCGAGCTGCATTATCCCCAAGGGACCTCAAAGAGCGGTGCGCAAGGAGCATATCCCAAGTGAGGACACCGAGTGAATCCTTCGATACATCCTCCATGGTATGCACACTTCTTTTCGAAATGGTTATCGTCCACTGTTCCAAGTTGAGTGAAGTCAAAAACAAAGCTCCAGCAGACGGGCGATTCTGCTCCGTACATTGCTGCTACGCATCGTCAAATCGTTGTAAACACTGTCTCCCTGGAGGGCTCGAGACCGCTAGCCGCTGGTCCCGTCGCGAGATCCCGAATGCACCCGACTTCCACTACGTCTATGCACCTATGACGAAACATCGGCCGAATGCCCCATCGGCTTCGCATCCTCGCGAGGCACAGTCTATGACTGAGTCTCACGGCGAGTGCATGCGATCACGTGCTGGTCCCCCTACGTCTGCGCTCTAGAAAATTTCGTTGCACTATCATGATTTATATAAGAGGATTTAGACCACAGCGGAGCCCCTCCTCCATCCACGAACCCGTATCCTGGAGTTCCCTCAACTTTCAGGCCCCAGCAGACCCATCCCTCCTTCGGTGGACCAGAATGCTGGTGTTCCTCACACATGGGCAACAGCGGACCCCTGCTCTATCGGCATGACCGTTTCCCGTCATTCACTCACTTTTTGGCCACCACAGAACCATCGTCCATCGGTGAACCCCTATTCTGGCATTTCTCCCGCCTGGGCCATGTCAGATCCCTCCTCCATCTGCGAACTCGTATCCTGGCTTTTCCGCAACGTTGAGTCACAGTACAACCCCTACTCCATCGACATAACAGCATCTGTCACTATTCGCCCCAGGCACACCTATCGTCCGTGCGTCCTTACTCTTTGTAAATCTCGAGGGCAATGGGAGGAAGTTAGGAGTTATCCAGAAAATTTGAATAATTACACACTTGGTCACAGGAAGTGTCACAGTGGTCTGTAATGACGCACTTTTTCTATGCATGTGAGTGTACAACTGGAATCTCTTCCGTGGCCGCAGAATCGCTCAGTTTTCGGACGGATGCTAGGACGGGAACGTGCGGCATGTGGGAAGTGCGGCGGATACCACCGCTGCACTGTTCCAAGAGAGCTCCCAGGCCGCACACGGATCTCCCTCATGCTGATCTGCGGTGCAGCAGTTGGTTTTGAGTGAAGAGCAGTGGCTATCCTGCTCCGTATAATGTGCTGCCTTAAAGCCTTGCTAGCTCTGACTCATCGGTTGGCTGTGAGACCGCCAGCGTAGGACAGTCACTGTGCAAGGATTTCGAAATTGCGGGTCCCGCGAAGATCTAGTCTCATCTCGCTCCATAAATCGGTTTTTCGTATGACGTCTGCGCATCTCTCCCTCCACCATTGTCTATGCACTGCACTGCACAAAAGATTTCACAAGACTCTCATGGTCTGACGCTAGAAAAATCTGGACCCTTACCAGTCTTTATATAGGAGGATATATCTCTGTTCATGATAAGCTGCTCTTAGGAAGCACCCAAAAAGCTTCAATGCATATTCAAACTTCCTTTGGATAGCTCAATCCAGTTGCGAGTTATAGCAAAAGATTCGCTTGTTTAAACAGCGCTGACCAGCTTTTTGGCCGCTACTGTATAAGGAATTGGCCAGAGGTTGAGCCTTCTCTTTCCTTTTCCATTTCATCAAAAAGTTTCAACATCTTAGTTTCATTGGTTGCCTATTAATTATTATTATAGATTCGCATTTGTTTCGGAGGTGATGTTCTTAGTAAATGCAGCCTCGTATCGAGCACCATCAACCTGCGCTACCCAGGGACATGGTACTATCTGTGCAGCATCCCGTAGTTGGGTATTGCACCACTTCTTCGCACGATAAGCAGCACTCTACTCTTTCATTCGATCCAAAGTAAAAAGAGTTGGGAGTCTTCCGGTGATTGTGGATCAAGACGGAAACCATCTTGTCACTGTTAAAGAAGCAGCCGATGCCTTAGGCCGATATTTTGCCAGCGTTTTCTCTTCGCCCTGCTGAAAATTTGATATTCTTGGATCTGGTGTATCTAACATTGATGCTTTTCCTGACATCGTGGTCAAGCCAGGCGAAGTCCTTCATTATTTAAAGGCAGCAAGAGCCGAAATCCTCGACTTCGAGCTGAGGTGCAGGTGATGAAGTGCAGGCTCAGCACATCATAAATGTGACACGGACACAGGCAATGATGGCTCACCTGCGGGGAAACTGGAACCGTCGTCGCGAACACGTCTGACCGAGTTCGCTCGCGGACAAGTGCTTCGATGTCGGGTGTGCGCGTCCCGCCACGAAATCCTGTGAATTGAGTGCATTTCGTACTACCTTTGCACCAAACAACGCGCCGCAATGGCTGCAGCGCCGAGGAAAACTCGTACCGGCGCGAACTCGGCCAGGCGTGTTCGTGACGAAGTTTCCATTCTCTCTGCAGATAAGCCATCATTGCTTGTGTTCGTTTCACATTTGTGATGTGGCGAGTCTGTACTTCACCACCCGCACCTCAGCTCCGAGCCGAGGATTTCGGCTGGTGCTGCCTTTAAGGAAACTGAAACCCTCGATATCCTCGTCCATTGACGGCATTGAATTTTCTACAAAAACTGTGCTGAATCTTTGGCAAAACCACTTTCAATCACATTTATTATTTCGTTGTTGTTTGGTAAACTCCCTCAAGCTTGGAAGGATGCAGTTGTCACTGCTATCCCAAAAAATGACAATGCACACGTGGTATCCACCTTTAGACCAATATGCATAAGTCCCACACCAGCTAAAATTTCGGAGAAAATAATTCGTAGCAAGATCTCAGTTTGGATGACAAAGATTAAGCTAATTCCACCTGAGCAACACGGTTTTTGTCTTGGCGCATCTACAACTACCCAGCTTGCTAACAGTGTTTTTGACTGGATCACCGCTCTGGGCGCCAAAATTTCTGTTAATGTTATTTACCTGGATCTGTCAAAAGCCTTTGACAAAGTTAGCCATTACAAGCTATTGTCCAAAATTTGACGAGTTGGTATGAGCTGTCAACTTTTGATGTGGCTGCGTCTGTACGTGAAAGTAGAAAACTGCTACTCAGAATCTTTTCGCTGTCCCATTGGCGTGCCTCAAGGCGGTGTCCTATCACCTTTACTCTTTTTGAAATATTGTCACGATTTTCCATAGGCCATTAAGACCCACCCATCAGTGAGAATTCAGATGTTTGCAGATGATATAAAGATTTACGGTAGCTACAATAAACAAACCAGAGGCGAAGTTCAATTCGAATTATCGGAATCACTGCAAAGGGTAACAGACCGGACTACCGCCCATGAAGTACATTTGAATGTAGAAAAATCCACTGTTTTTTATATAGGGAGAATCTCTGGTGGAAAATGCCTGACTAACGATGCTCTTCTCAGAGAAAGTTCTCAAGTCAAAGATTTGGGGCCGTGTTTAGACAATAAATTGAATATTGCCATTCATATCGGTCATGTGGTCAAGAAAGCGTTCACTGTCCTCTTCATCCTCCTTCGAAACATATGATAAGTTATACAAATCACATGTGCTACCTCACTTGCAATATTGCGCTCAGATTTGGAGCCCTTTCACGAAAAAAAAAATGAAGGCAAGAACAGAAAGAGTTCAGCAGACCTTCACTAGAATCCTCTACCATAGGATGATGACCACCACTACAAATTCCACTTTACCTTGTTATGGAACTAGGCTGAAGCAACTGGAGCTTGATAGCCTGTACTATCGTAGAGTACTAAATGACGCTGTATTCTGCTTTTGAGTGCTACGTTCTGAATTAAAGTTAAAGGCAGGTAAGTATTGGGTGTTCCGGTCCATATACGGGCGCACAGGTGGTTTGGCTTCGTGCTGTAAGAGAATAAGTGTTACCAACAACAACCAACAACAATGTAGTTTTCCATTCAACATTTAATAGCGATGCAAGGTGGCTGAATATGCTACCTCTTGACATTTTGAATTCACGTAGTACTGCGGAATTTAGAAAAAAGATTGAGAAACTTGACTTGGCGGAAACACTGAAACTACAAGACTGCTGTGCCTGAGGAAAGTGTTCTTCAGTAATTTTATTCTCTTTGAGCTTCTTTTTGAATGTTTTGTTTTAAAGAAATTGCATTTTCATGCCTGCGTTTGGTCAAAATGGCTTTGTTTGTCGTCGGCTAATACTCCGGTTCAGTTTTACTTCTTCTCATACTATCATTCTAACAATAGGATATAATTTCCTGTATGTTAGTGTTTGTTTCGTTATATGGTACTAACACCTAGTTTTATCAGTGTTTTCATGTTTCTTCTCAAGAGAACTCTCGCCTGCTCTTTGGATAACATCACCCAGCCTCTACCAGTAGCTAACGGTATAGGTGCTGTGAGCCTATTTTCCCTGGCTTGCCCTGCCCACTAATCCAGTCCACCTTGACGGTTTCACGAGGAAACTGGTGTACTCGTGTGCCGAAGTTCCGTCATGGTCCAATGACCCCTTATGTTAGCATGGCATGGAGCCAGCTGGTGTGGACTGTAGCATAAGGTGGCGCGCATGGCACAGGTCTCCTGGCTTGAGAGATACCTACTTCCGGTTTCGTTTGCCATTTTCGGTCAATTCAGCTCACTCGCGAGTTCTCTTGTGTCGAAGGTATAGTAATGCAACTTTTAACGTTCGATTTGTTCTCTTCCCTTGGTGATTGTAAGGCGCACCATAGAGTTCAATGAAATAAATAAATCAACAAAAAATAAATAGATAGATAAATAAATAAGAGATAAACACAACAACTTAGGCTCGTATTCTCGTGTAGTTGTTCATCAATGGCTCTCTTTTTGGCTTTCATGGCTGCACGTTATCGAGGATTCCGCCTTCTGAACCACCGCCACAGCTTTGGGCAATTTCAGAAACAATAATTTCGGTCTTCTTTTTTTTTCTCAGTAATGATACATGTGTAATTGCGCTCTCGCTTTCTTTTCCCAACTCTATTTTCACAGGAAGACTGCACACCTCAGTGCACCTACGAGTGCAGATATTAAATTGTCACTCTCAGGAACGTTTCATAATTAATCCATGGTTTCAAAATTTGAAAACCTGTGCACTTTCTATTTACGACTCAAATTTAATTCAAAGGCAGCACCCGCGGAAATTTCCGCTTCTCAGATTCCCACATTTTAAGGAACTTTGGCACAATCCGAATATGTAGTTTTCGTACAAGACGAGCAGCAGAAACGCCCTGCATTCAACTCTTCAACAAGTATTCTTGTGTGATGGCGATAACTTTGGACGAGTTACCGTGCATGTCGAGCGTTTTTTTTGTTGCACAAGCACAGGAAAATCAGCTGTTTTGCTTCAGTTCTTGCGAAATTTTTTGCACACTTTTGCTCAGGGTTGGTCCTTTTGGCGGTTTCCTGTGATTTTTGTTCTTTTTTGTAACTCGCGACCTCTTTTTTATTAATTGACTGTAATTGTACGTGTTTGACTACTGTTCCATCCAGGTTTCGCCGAAACTTCAATCTCCAGTCATTTTTCCACCACTTGAGAATTCCATACTGTTTTGATTTTCAAGTAATGTCTTTGTTGATTGATACACATTCCCCAATGAATATTTTTTCGGTAGAGTGCGAAAAGGTTGCAGTTAAAATAAAATGAGTGATTGGGAGAAGATCCAGCTGATGAAAGTGTGGCTTTATCGATCTTTTCGATATCGCTCCACATCCTATGATCCATGCAACTCGACCATACACGTTGCACATCACCGAACCATTAGCTTTTGAAAGGATTGTTTTGGTGCTATCGGAACTTTTCAGCTTTATGAGATTGTTGAGCAGACTCTGTACCACCAGAACACGCTGAAATATTCGAGGCGGAAACTTCCTTGGGTGATGCGTTTAATCACAGGTCTTCGTTGTATCTTAGCAGCGGAATGGTCCTCATGTGCCGTGCACCCGAACCACATCACCCATACAAATCATGAGGCCCTGTCGTGGAATTCTTGAATTCTCGCGGGAATGGTCATGCTCATTTGAAGCGGGGGTGTGCGGAAGTAAAATTTCAAATCCCGTAAGACGTTAAGTGGGAGGCCAAAAATGGGGTGAAAATGGAAAGCGTAAAACGGAAAACGGAAAACTATGCCCAAGCATAGATTTGTGACCAAAAGTCCTCTTCAACATTGAATTTCCTAGGTAAATTCCCAGGTAATTTTCCTAGGTAATTTCTTGATGAGCATGAGTAGTGACTCTTTCAAGTATTTAAGCAACTTCAAGTCCACTGATGGTACGTACTTCTAACGCATAGAATATAGGCAAATCGAGGAGTATTTATCCTTCACCTAGCTATTGAGATTATCGGAGTTATATAATCAATAATAATCTTTTTTACTGAATGTTTAAGTAGACGAAAATCTGTAAAATGTGAAAAATGCGAATTCTTTGCTTTACTTTGGAGCAGACGTACTCTGCATAAATTCGGACAAAAGGTAACTATTGTAGTTAGCACGTTTGGAATCTGAGAAGGATCACATTATTCACAGAGGATCCCGTTGAAGAGAGTTAGCGAAGGAGGAAGGAGGAGAAGAAGAGCGTGTAAGGAAAGTGAAACACAAGCAGCCCAAGCACTGCGCAAAACATCAAGCGCCAACGGCGCCAGTGTGGAGCTGAGGATTATCTTCTGATTAAAACAATGACAATTACGATGTAGCCGTATGCATTTGTCAAGTTGAAAGAAAGCCTACATTATGTGTTGCTTCGCAAGAATGCTTGATGCTCCTACCATGGCACCTCACAGTTTCATGGAAATTTTATATCAGTTTATCCCAGATTTCTGTGGAACTTTGTTTTTTTTAGAACTTTGAGGAGAGCAGGGCACTTGTATGGCATATTTCGAAGAACGATGAAGACCAGCAAAATCGCGATCGGATGTTCACACTGCAGCTGAGGCAATAAAAGTCAACCAAATAGTTCGGATTTCTTTAATGGCCTTGAACATCAGTTTTGGTTTTGTTGTTGTGAACTCATGTACGCTACGCATCGAAACGCGAATCCTCTTCAGGATAGGGAAATACGTCGAAAACAACGATCCCTGTCCCTCCACATCTTTCCGGGACTCGCCTTTTTCCGGGCCAAAAACCCGTAAAACGTAAAACGGAATGCGAAAAATGGGAGGAAAACGGGAAGCGTAAAACGGAAAGCGGAAAATTCCGCACACCCCTGATCTGAAGTCGTGGGCTGGACGAATTGTCTAGACAAAATTAGGTAGATATATCCCGAATTTTAATTATGAGCAAGTGAGTCGTCTCAGCAGATACAAGGCAAGAAGTGGAAAATGCTGTTGAATTAACAAATTTTATCGGGAAGGAAGCTGTGGACCTTTCGATAAGCGTTCGTGGATCTCGCGCAATAGTTATGCGCAAGCATTCCTGTTAAAGAATGGTCACATCACGATATCATCGAGCTTTGTGGTGATGCGTCTGCTCCGCTCACGCTCCGCTTTTAATATTGGACGCTCTTGTTGAAGAAAAAATGACGAACATTCTGATTCAACTACATAAAAGGGCACAATCTCGCAGCGGCACAATTTACGTGCGTCCGTTGCCCTTTCGCTGCGTTGTCCTTGTGCTCTTATTTTGCCTGCTTTGGATGAATTTCGGAACATTTCCAATAGCCGGTTCTCATCACATTGTGATTACATTGTGAAACACATAGAATCTGTAGGCGTTATCTCACTCATAATCCAGACTGCTCACATATACTTTTAGATGCACTGAAAGAAGAACCTTTTGTACTTAGAACTGGATAGAGACCGAACAATCGAGCTATCTCAGTCAGTAAATCAACCATTTCGAAGAAGAGAAAAGACATAGAGCTCTCCTCATATTTAGAGGAGCAACGTAGAGGAGATGTGCCTAGGTTTTGTACTCGACATCATTGCATTATCCTGATCGCGTTTCTAATTCATATTTATCAAAGCATTCCTTGATAGTAGATGTGGTTCAAAACAGACACCTGTATCAAATTCTTGTCTTATAAGGAAGATTTCAACCCAAGGTTACGCCACTGAAACGTAAAAAAAACGTAACGAAATAGGCGACGACTGCATTGCAACGTCAATAGCAGTAGCGACAACAGGATCGCTTTGGCATGTTAATTGCTCAAGGACTCGATCGGATGGCGCGTAGTGGATGCAAATTGATTCGGTACTCATACTGCTAATGTTCGCCACTTTTGCTGCTGTGTGCTTTAACCGTTGAAGTTGGCATCAGCCCACTATATTCTATGCAAATTTGGCGCTGGAGCATGTGCCGCTTTGGGTTACTTTGTTATGTTATGTTTCATTTTAACTCCCTGAACTTTAGAACAATACCTGTAGGGCATGTATAGCTCATCTGACGGATAACTTCAGAAGAAATTGACCAAGACATGCAGCGCAGAAATTGACCAAGACATGCTTTACAGAAATTGACCAAGACATGCAGCGCTGGGCCACGTATGGCCCGAAGAAACTTGGTGTGACGCTACATGTGCCTATGACGAAGACAATATTTAAACGGAGTGTTTCTTCATGACACAGTCATTGTTGTTTCGCGGAAAAGCGTCGCTTATCAGTGAAAATTGTGCACGATGCACACTAAGCACTCTTCAGGCACCTCCCTCTGGTTTTGGTCTGCACTGCTTCCTATTTCAAACGCTCCACGAGGAAAAGAGGTTTACCATGTCGGTAAGTCTGAAATTCACTTCATTACAGTTCGTTCTAAATGCAACGATAGTCGAGTATTTACTGCCTGCCTTTCTAGTCTTCCTTCTCGATTACCGCCCATTTTCTCACATCCTTGGATTCTTTAATTTCTCTCTAGCAACATTCCCGATAAAACGGACAGTTCATTCCGGGTTGTTCAGAAAGTTATCAAGATAGATCCGAACATAAGAACCTTCCCTGGAGAAACTTCCTCTGCGCCCTACTATTTTCGGAAGATGTTGCTGCTCATCATTTGATGTAGTCAGTTGGTGGCCGGGCAATCATTTTTGCATCGCTGAAAACCGCACATCATGGAGTGCCGCGCCACAGCTTCTATGCAGTGCGGCAGACTAGCTGTCCGATGTGGTTGTTGGGCTTTGCCAGCGTTGATGTTTTGCCAATGTTTTTTTACCGTTTTCTTTTGTCTTTGTCTCATCACAAAATTCCTGGGTCATCGCAGCATCAAGATCAAGCAAAACGTGAATATCGGCAACGCCCGACAACCACAGCGCCGGGCTGGTCGGGAGCGCCGCGCACCTGGTGTGGCGCGGCAGACCAGCAGGGCGTGACCGATATCGATGCGCCGGAGTAAAACTAATTGAGCGAAACTGTATGTATTGTTCTCAGTTATTGCATTTGCCTTTTCAAAAATAGGACACTCATGAAAGGCAGTTTTAAAATTGCTGCTCTGAATACCCTAATATCAATCAATTTCTACGATAATATATTTTCTATAAAATTGGTTCGGCTCTAAATATGGTAAATATATTCAGCCTGAAGAGAAAAACGCAGACGTTAAAATGTTTGTTGTTATCAGTTTTTATCCCCAATGCTATCCAATTTATTTATTTTTTTCGTCTAGGTCCTTGCTCCGTGACAATCTTAAATATTATGTAAAATATATATGGAACGATATGGAATAGAGCTATAGCAGTTCAATATGTGGAATCTATGGATGATTGATCTAATGGTGGAGGGATAAAACGGCTATATGGCGAAGCTGTTCTGTTCTGCACCGTGTGTGACTGAGAGGGGTCGGTCTTCCACAGCCTCTGCCTCCACCTCATCCTACTACAACCACTGTGCAAGGACCCGGTCCAATACGCATTTGGCAAGCGTGGACCATATGCGAAAGCAATCGACCGATTCTCTTCACATCGTGCTCTAGCATTGGACGAAGCCGTTTGATAAAGATGTAAAGAAATCAGCCGAACTCTTCGCACGTATAGCTAGATATTCATTATGCCGGTGTGATTAAAGAGTGTAAACAATGAACAATGAAAAATGGCGAAGCTGATGATGGCTCGTTATCGGTCAGGAAACAACCAGTTGAAGAGGTGCATCAATGAAACGACTAAATATATTTGCCGATATGTTTTTGTTGGATAGCAGAATATCCGGATCACACCAATACATCCATTGAACCACATTTATCCGTTTGTCTAAGGTAAACTGCATACCAGCTATGGGAAGGTAGAATACTGTTTCTTTGTTCTTATTAAGTTGTCCCAGAAGCGGGAGCTAAACAAAGGGATTCAACAATTTTCTATTCCTGCTATTCAAATTCTGTGCTTAACTTACATCTATTGTTTCTTGCACATTGGCGTTCATGTAGAAACACGAAGCGCAATGACAAAGAAGAAACGGTCGAAACTCCCCGCGCCGCGCTGTATATGGAGCATTATGGATGTTTTGTGGCGTTCCCCCATTGTATCCCATAGCGCAGTGTTTGTTCAGGCTGTTTGCCGTCGGCGTCGTCGTTACCTCTGCCCTCCGCCGCAATTCATGCATGTTTCACGGGTCTCTGTGGCCTCTTCACGTCCCCCTCCGGAAGCTTCGCTGCTCTCGTGACTCAGCCCAGGTGTGCCGCCGCGTGTCGACGATTCCAATTGCAATTCCCGGGTTTTGCCTTCCGTCGCTGGTGTCGGTGCGCCTCGGCACATAATCCGTCGTCGCTGTTGTTCGGCAACGGCTCGGCCAAGTTTTGCATTCACACTTGGCCTCCTCCATGCCGACGCCGCCACTCCTCGTCTCCATAGCTACGCAGGTGTCTGTTTCATTCGCCGACGCCTCTGCCTTTTCCGTTTGATCTCCGCCCGCTCTTCCCTCTTGGAGGGAACTGGTTTCGGCTAATTTTCCTCTGCGTATGTGAACTAGTCGCTTCTTGCTTTCCATGTGTGCAGATCAATGGCAGTTCGCTCTATTTTCTAAATGGTTTCCAGTTTGATTCCTCTCGTCCTCCATCGATGATGATGAAATGCGGAAATTATGTATATTCCATCTGTCGTTCGTGTACCCACCTCAAAACTCCAAATTATGTACTCACGTGGGCCTCCATTTCTATCAGGTGGCTGGAGTAATGAATAAGAAGGTTTCGTTCCGTATTCACATCAATAAGCGTTGTGTCGCTAGTGAAAAATGAAAAAAAAAACAAAAAAAAAGCAAAGCAAAGTAAAAGCAAGACATGTCTTCTGATTGAGTTGTCAGAACTAAGTCCTCCAATCAGTGGCCGATGTGAATTCCGCTTTTCTCACCTACCTACTTGGTTCCTTTATAATTATGTCCTTCTATTATCACATACCCTATATGCAGAACCGGATGGCGTATTAAAAGTATTCGTATTCGAAAATTCGATCCCAATTGAGCCAAAAAATTGAATTTTTAGAAAAGATAGAGCAATGCAGCCTTTAAAGAAAGACAAATGGGGGAATGTAGCTCTTTCCTAATTTTTTAGAACTTGTATTCAATTGTATTCGCCATTACAGCTTCTATAATAGAAATGTTATTATAGTTTTCCCACAAATACAAATTCTCGAATTGCTTCCTATTACGTGATACTCTGAAAATTGAAAAATCGATTCAAAAAAAAAGTAAATCAAAAATTAAAAAGGGAATTGGAATCAAAATGTAAGCTACAAAAGTCTCAGAGTAAGTGATTGTAACAGAAATTGTAACACATGTAACACAAATTGTTACATCAACTAAACTAATCGAATTATTTGATTTTCATTCCATCCTTGGCGTACCACACCCCTGTACTGTAGAAGTTTCTTTTCTTTATCAATGTTCTCTCTATGATCGATCTGCTAAATGATTCCGTAGTGTTAGGCCACACTGCAGACATTCTAGAAGTTGAGAGAGAAGTGCAAAGATGTGTTTCTCAGTTTCTGATTGATATTAGAATGGCCTCGGTGTTTTTCAAGAACTGTTCACTTATTTATTTACAAAACGTTTCAAGAAATCGACATGACTGAAGAGGATCCATTCGCGTCGGAGAATTTGATAGCTAGTGATCTTCCTCCCTTCTGAATTTCTCCGAAGAGGAGAAATTCTCCTCGATTTTGCTATATGCAGTCTGTTTCAAAAGCAACGATAGTTGAGAATTCTCAGGAAACCTGGGAATCATGTTTTGCATGAGATCGAAAGGTGAAGATTCCACGATTGAGACATGCGTCCCCGTGCTAAACACTAGAATTTTTTTTGAAAATCAGTAGCCGTATAACGGCAATGGTTAAGTCAATGCGAAATCCATGCATACCTATGCAGAACCCATGCATATCCAAATCCGATGCGAATCCGGTGCAAAACCCACGATTTCCTCAACCCTATGCTGAACCCATGCATACCCATGCGATGCACGGTTTCTAGTTCTTTTGAGTTAGTGCCTGGTGGCTGCTTTTACATCTTTCTCCCTGGATACCGCAGACTTTTCCGCACATTTTTTCCTTGTCTCTCCAATTATCATTCTAGGTGGGATGGACCCGGTTTTGCTCTTCCAGGTCCAGCCTTCTCTGGTTTTTCTGGTTAAATTGAGAGATAAGGCGAATATATCTGCTCCTCATAACCTAGCCTTTCCAACAAAGGAAGAAACATGTTTTCGAGGCTTTTTGGGAAGAAAGATCGTACGTGCATAAGTGACACGCCAGGCAGGAAAAGTCGTCAATGCTATAATAGCACCTAATTTGGGAGTTCTTACCCTTCCTTGTGGAGGTATACACCATTATGAAGAAATGTTTCCCTCCCTGTGTGAATCCCATAAAAACCTCGAGAGCCTTTGTTCCTCGCACTTTGCGCTACTTTTTCAGCACTCCTGGTGATGCCGTACAGCGCACCACTCTATTGCCCGTTTCTACTATAGTCTGAAGAAAGCTGAGTCAACGCCTGTCAATGCATATAATGACTCGATCACTCTGCTGTTCCCATCGTTTCGCGTTCTCCCAGTGCTATGAGACTCTTTCAGCGTTCTGCAGAAAACCCAACACTGCTCAATATGAGTATGCACGAGGGATTCACGGATAGCGACGATGAGGAGATCCTCTTCACGAAGGAAATGGTTCGTCGACTGAGGAAGTCCGCACAACTGAGTGAGTTTATTCTTTGATTGCCCAAACACTAATCTGCCATAACCGAAGAAATGAACAAACTGTTAAATAAAAAGAAACTATTAAACAAATGAAAAATTAGTGAATGAAAAAGTTTCCATTCACATCGGTTTCATTCAGAGAGCGCACATTGATTATAAAAAGCTGTATCAAAAAAGGTATCCATCTAGGTGTCTATCCTTTATGAAAAGTTTCTTGAAACTTTTTCTTTTGCTGTTAACTACAGGGTTCGTATGTTCCCGGACAAAAAAACTTTGCTTTCATATTTCTGCCTCAAGAAAGGGCCGCGAGGCCCCGTAGGCGTAGTATTGGGTCTCCCATCCCAGGTAGTTCCTGCACCCAATATCCCTAGCAATTATGGAACAGGAGCGCTAGGCTAAAGAGATGAAACCACTTTCGACTATGAGCAGCGAAATATTCCCCAGTCTATTGAAAAGAATGTACAGTCGCCGCTAAGTAAACCCTACTGAATTGCTCTCTCATGTAAGCCCTACAGAAATGCTTCATCTTCCAAAACTCCCGTAGATTCTCGTTCACTTCTCGATTAAAATCGCCTTCAAACTCATCGCGGGAACTTCGGGATACTCGCAATTGTTCAAAGGCTTGTTAGGATACTCAAAACTGATCAGTTTGGACATAAGTGATTATGTGTTTTCACGTTTTCTAATCCACATTAACATAGTAGAAATCGCTTTGGTTAGATCGTTTTTGCACAAGATTCAAAAAAAATCTCAGGTAGTTCCTAATATCCCTAGCAATTACGAAAAGGAGCGCTAGGCTAAAGAGATGAAACTACTTTCGACTATGAGCAGAGAAATATTCCCCAGTCCTTTGTAAAGAATGTATAGATCTCATCCGCGAACATAGGCCGCACCCTGTGCATACAGTGAGCGCTGGTGGAACTCACATGGAAATGATTCTTGTTCGAAGCGGCAGTCCGTAATACGACACATATGTACTACCATACACAGTCTCTAACGCTGATCTCGAACCCTTTGTCCTGATTACCTGTGCACATCTCTAAAATGAGTTACACCTATCCTGTCCTGAGTTGACCTTCTGTATGGTCCTCAGGTGCAAGCGTGGGTCGAGGTATGACAGCTTTATTGGCAGTGCCAGAAAGGCTTTCACTCTTTCACAGGAATTCAGTAGCTTGAAGGCATCAAAACAGTGACCATGCATAGATTAAGGCTCATAAATGAGTGTATCTGAGCGACAAAAGATGGGTGTAACTCACTATTGAGAAAGTCGTAGGAAATTTGGGTACTAGATTCAAGATCAACGTTGCAAGCTGCGTGTCATCTTTCTGCGGGCAGCCTGACATGCCGAAATTCCATATTATGGAGATATTTTTAGTGCTTATTTGTTGTCTCGGACAGGTTTCCTGCTCTTTTAGGAGCTTTCTCGTTTTCATTGTGCCTCCCACGTTACCTTTGTGTGCTCCCCCCTATATTTCCATTGTAGTTTTCTTCTTTCGTTGTGCCGCTTTTTCCTGTTGTCGTGAAAGATTGGAATTTCCGCCACAAAAATGAAGCGCTGCAACACTGAGAAAAAAAAAACGAGATGAACCCACGAAGAGCAGGAAAAACTCGGAAATACCCATAGATTACTACGAAAACCATAAAACACAGCTATAACGAGCTACACCAGTACTCGGCGCGGCGCGTGCTGCCGTCCGCAGAAAGCTAAGTTCCACGACGTTCACTATGTACGTGCATGATGTCACTGAGTCACGATTATCAATCAATTTCCGACCCATTCGTCTATTTTTGAAATTCACACTTTGTTTTTTTTTTCGTGGAAGTGATGTTGTTCACAGAAACCCACTAACACACGATTAACACACGATAACAATGCTCTTTAAGTGAATGGTGAAAATTATTTTTGTGATGAAAAGGGCAAGTGAAACACTGATTTGCCTGGAAAAACGCTTGATAATCGCACATAAACCTAGTTGTTGTGACTAGAGCGATGACATGAATAGCAGAAGCTGAAGTTATAGTGCATCGAAGTCGGATCCGGTCGGATAACAACAGATACATATCGATCTTGCTTAACGTCCTTCCGACGTGGATCAATACGTATCATTTGTTATCCGACCGGAATGGAATCCGATGCACTATAAATGCAGTTAGAGCATTCTGGATGAGTCAACACTGGTAGATATATATACCTTAGCGCTCTTTTTTCGAATTGGAGGAAAGATTTCATTTTGAGACTCTTGAGACTTGAGACTTCATTTTGTAGGGCATGCGACTGTAGTGTTCTCTACGCATAAAAAGAAAGACATTGCCAGGCTTGAACGTGTCCAGAATAGCTTCACGAGAAAAATTTTCATTAGGGCTCTAGGATACAACTACAAAGCTATACCCAGAGGAGTCATCAGGAATAAAATGCTCAATCTGGACTCGCTACTTGCAAGGAGACGTAAAGCCGATCTTATTACAGTTAAGAAAATCGTTGCGGGGAAAATCCATCTCAACTGTGAAGAGTTTTTCACATATTTAGCTTTTATTACCAGAGGTACCAAAGTCAAACTATACTTGCGCAAGCCTAAATCAACTTGCAGGAAACATTTTTTCGCACACAGAGCTGGGCTTGAGTATGCTAAGTTGGGAAAATCTTCTTAAAGCTCTTGTTGGTAGCATTTAAAAAAATAATATACCTCATCACGCACACCATCACCGTTACACTTGGATGTGACTTCTGATTTCCGTTCGTCCTATTGTTCGTTAAAATGTTGTTGTATTATCGAAGAACTTGTGTTTTTTTTTGTGTTTTTTTGATATTCTTCATGTGCATTGCACGTGCAATAAATCTAAATCTAAATCTAAATAATCTCCTCCAGAACCGAATTTCTTGTCGGCTGCTGCAGAAAATCCTAGGGGGTATTGGAACCAGACAAATCCAGCCTTCTATAGCCCTCATACTGTGGCTCTCTGAAAACACACTAGAACTTCACGTTTTTCTTCATTTTTGTATTGTAGAATCTTCTACTGCATCGAGGCCAACGTCATCACTCAGCGACACCAGCGGGGTCAGCACAATGAGCGCAGCATCTGGTCAAAAGGTAGGCTCTGCAACTTCAATGAACACCCATTCAGCTCTTTCCTAAAGAAAAAGCTGCCCTTCCAGAAAAGCGAAGAGGGCAGCTCAGTGGCAGATGAAGCGTCGTCGAGCAGTTCACCCGTGAAGGAGACACGAAGTTCAGAGAATCTGTTGTTGACACCGAGGTATTTGTCGTGATTTCTACCGCATAGTCACATTGCACATATGTAATTAATACGTCTGTATGCAATAAATTTTACCTCCACCGTGAGAGCACGTACTCTTTTGTTGGCTGGCCCCTGCACTTCAACCCATTTTGTACTTTCGTGAGGTCTTTTACATACTATGTGGAGTCACAATTGGTACATTTTGTGTGGGCGTGCGGGTGGGCGATGATGTTCACAAATAGCTGAAGTGCACTTCGCCGGCGACTACCACGGGTTGGCTCTGAATGCGTCCCGAATTCATATCACCATCGCTATGTCTGCGAATGTTCAATATACGAGAGCGTGACGTGGTGAGTGAGGGAAAGCTGATGAAGTTTCTACTCTACTATTGTTCCATGACGCTTTTCAAGGGCCGCATTCATCATTGAGATTTCCCATGGTAAACATTTTAACGTCGCGCATGTTGTTTAGTCAGCATGGACGCCATCACGTTTACCCTGGGTAAGCCCAATTGGTAGGCCGCTCGTGGATGTTTTCAAGGTCCTCCTCTGCCAAAGTGTCAAAATTGGGTCCTTTATGTGGGAAACTAGTTGTATTATACTAGCGGTATCAAGCATGGAGTGACCTCAACTCTACTCAACCGAACTGTAACTAAAAACAACTGAAGCTTTGCATAGAAAGCTTTTGCTTTTATAATGAGGGTTTGAGAGCAAACGAATGCGTGAGTGCAAACGCCGCAAGTATTTGAGCATATCGCAATAAGGGCACTATAGTCTTCCAAAAATGTATTTGGTCTATCGTCCCCAACCGCAACAAAGTTCCACAGCACGAACAGGGGTCTAATCTTCCTAATTTTATCTATTTTGGAATACTGTACTACACTTGTATTTAGGTTCGTGATGCCTTAGTGGTATATAGTTAACATTAATTCCGGAAGAAGGCATCATATGCCAAAAGCTTGCATTTAACAAACTCTTTATCCGTTCATAATGATAACTCAAAAAAGACGGACAGCAACGATTGGAGGCAGTCGCAACAGCCTAGAAACAACGAAGGAAATATTTTGTTTTAATCCAAACCGAACAAACAAATAAATTAAACCCCTAAGGAAACAACACCCATCACCTAGTGGCTACTATGCATGTACATACGTATGTTAGATAAAATTATTGATGTTAATTTAGCCATTTTTTGAACTTCACCCAATCAGTCAGAGAAGAATGGCTAAGCAGACGTCAAAATTACTCCACTGTACGATGTACTGCTCTCACTCTGAGGGTTAAATGTAACGCAAAAAAAGGTTCATGATATTGCGTAGGTGTTACTAAAGTTCGAACACTGTGGACATTATTTCTGGGTGCTGTATTTGTATTCATTTTTGACCAATTAGTACTATTGATTGATGTTAGTGTTATCTTTGAATTTCTGTCCGTCCGGGCCTTCAAAGTAGATCCGTTTTTTTCTTACACCCGGTCTTTGGAGATAATGTACTTTGAGTTCTTTTTTGAGAGTTATCCCAAAATCAACTCATTAGTGGTGATATTTCAGAGATTATGAAATCAAAGTTCGAAAATAAGCTGATACAGTATGTTTACCTATTTATTAAAATAATTGTCTAAAACACGCTCATTCACATGACCAACTTCCAACTTGTTTTAGGCATTGTAGAATAGAAAATGGATGAAAGACACCCGTCCAGGAACTTCAATCGTATACAGCCACATGCAGAACACGATTTATTCCATCTAGCACTACGGTACAGGGGATCAACCCTGCTGTTTCATTATGCATACAGTGACATGGTCGAAACGGGAACTATTTTGCAACTCATTGCTTTAGTTGATTTTCGATTCGGTGGCGAACTGATGTATTTTGGGAGGTGCCTCATTTATACCATTTGTTCCGAATTTCTGATGCACAACGTGACAAAAGTTGACAGATCGCAAATAAGTGAATGCCCTCTTGAAAAACTTCACATAGAGGACGATACGCTGGTACCGTTTCAGCCATGTGAAACTGTTTAGAGAAGCGCTCAGTAAACTTCTGTGGAACTGGGTTTGCGGGCGTTTCCTTCTCCTAAATGTCGAGTACTTTAAGCTCTTAAAACACATCCATCAACCAGGTGCATAAGTGAGCTTTCAAAACAGTTTTTGAAGTCTGTTTCAATAGTCCGATACAACAGTCTGAGTGCATTAACTATCTTTCTCTGTTTATCAAATATTTACTAACAAGGGAAGGATACCAAATGTCCGTGGCACTTCAAAATGGAATGCGCCTCATAATATGAAGTTGACGATGCTGATCTCGATTATGTTCTCCATTAGTGCCTAATACTACTGCGCAAAAAGTTATAGCCTTGTCTGTGCAGTACATTCGAAGGTACAGTTTCTACATCCACCTCCCATGAACCCACAAAATAGGCGTTGTAGTGCAAAATGGATGCAGAATTCGCGATCAGTAGCTCAACTGAACCTGTATGCAAAATTTCAGCGAAAAAAGGCAAGAATTACGGTTAGACAATCACCCCTTGATCATTTACTACTACTACCACTCACGAGGAAACGGTCATTGAGTACAGGGTAGTTCAGGCATCCCGCAGATTCCATCCAAATTTTGCACATACGGGTAATTTCAGGTGCTGATCACGACTATCAGCATCATTTTGCAAGCCCCTAACATTTTAATGTCGAAATTCAACAATTTTGTTTGGTTTTCTACAGTAATTGGTGTTCATTCTACCGCAAACCTATAAGAATGTAGTGACGTCACGAAATGAACATCATATTCGTGTTCAGCACTTCAGATAACCCTATTATGGAAATTTTCAGCAAAAAAGAATTCCTTGAAAATTTGGGCTCACGTGAGTCCATCAGCAGTTCCACTGTCGACAAAGACGGGGTAGTGAAGATCTTTGAAAACGCTTTCAAGCTTTTAGAATATTTATTTGCAAGTAGAAACACAAAAAACTGCATAGAATAGATTTTTAGAGAAAATCAGTAACTGGGAGAAAATGCAAAAGTGCGCCTCCTGAGGGGAATTGAACCCCTGAGGGTATTCACGGGAACGGAGACACTTACCACTGCGCCACACTCCCTTCACCTACCTGACATACCTCATTTTATGTATACCTTCTTATCACTTGCGTCTGGAAAAATGAATATAAATCATTGCAGACGCGAGGCTGGGCCAAGGTCAAGATAGTTTTGAAATCACAGCTTCGAGATGCACAAGGCAGTGTACGAGGAAGTCTCCGATGAAGCAAAGTTCATTGTAATTAGTAGTAGTAACGACTGATCAAGGCGCAATTCTTTACCCGTAGTGATGCATTTTCCACTGAGATTTTGCATACAGGGTTACTTGGATTGCTGATCACGAATTCTGCATTCATTTTTCACGGCAACGCCTACTACATGAGGTTAAGGTGAGTTGATGCAGAAACTGCTCATAATACTGTACAGACAAGGCTATAGCTTTTTGCGTAGTAGTATTAGGCACTAATGGAGAACATAATCGAGATCAGCATCGTTAACTTCATATTATGAGGCACATTCCATTATGAAGTGCCACAGACATTTGGTATCCTTCCCTTGTAAGTACATGATTCCTTTTTAATGGGAATGCTACAACACATCGCAAATTCGATTTTCTTCAAGTTTTGGCCTTTTTATTCCAAACCACTATATTTTTCATTGCAGCCGTGGGCCAAGATTGTTGTTATCTTTCGTTTTAGGTTAAGGCTCACCTTTGCTGTTGCTAAGGGGGTATTGGGTTCGGAATAAGTCCCTGCGGTTTTGCATGGGCATAAATGCCACTACTTTCCATGGACAATGTCATTTACACCGGATGCGAAGCTGTTTCCTCTTCTATTAATGCTGCCGGGACAGGGCAGCTTCTCAGCTCCATGTCTACGAAAAAAAATTGTTTGAGACGACTCACTTTGTCGCCAGCAACCACAACTCTTGGATCGAAGTTCATGAAATGAATAAGGTGCTCAACAAAATGAGCGACATATGACTGCACCAGACCATTGAAGGCAGCAGCGGAGATTCGATGCATTCGAGTTTCTTGCTGGTCGTTTTGGTGAAATTTGCGCAGCGAAATCGAGCAAACCCAAAGTGGACGGCCATCTCATATCGAGCTCTCTAGGATGTTGCAGGAAACGCGCTAGGTAGACTTACATATTGTTAAGGGTTAGCATAAATGGTGATTTTTTTCCTTTAAAGCAGCCTTAGCGGATGATCGCCTCTATGCCTCACAAAGAGGGCGTCCAGAACGAGAAGCAACTTCGAAGCCAAATTTACCTTGTCTGTGGCGGGCATACCACTTCTGCCTTTTCTTTTCTATCAGCAAAAATCCCACTTTAGACGTCATTGAAATTCCGATCCACTGTGAGCCACATTTGATCCACGACTGAAGTCGAGCGGTAGTCAGTTGCCGGGAAGTTCAATTTTGTCGACCTGGAGGGTCGCATTTCATGCGGTAGAAAAGAAGATGAAGCGAGAATCGAAAAAGTCGAGTTAACAGTAAAGAACACATCAAAAGCTACAAAATGGGCTGTGACTGCATATCAAGCGAGGTTGAAATCACAGCGAGAAAAATTGAAAAGAACCGCACGAACTTATTCCCCAACTCAATATATAATATTAATCCTGAGTTTACCTTCGCCTTCCAAGCTCTTACGAAGGTGACATCTCCAAACCGTGTGCCTCATCCAAAAATAGGTGATAATAACAGTCATAGCTAAGAAAGCTTCGCTGCTGCGAACACTGTACTAGTTTGGAAATGCGTTGTTTCGGAGCAATATTTGATGACCAGTCTTTAATACTCGTTCACAAACGCCAATGTACATTAAATTGCGAACATTTCTCTATCAGCTATGATGACAAATCCG
The DNA here is from genome assembly GCA_037903475.1 of Ancylostoma caninum. Taxonomy (NCBI): domain Eukaryota; kingdom Metazoa; phylum Nematoda; class Chromadorea; order Rhabditida; family Ancylostomatidae; genus Ancylostoma; species Ancylostoma caninum. The sequence goes on along the minus strand of JBAJFG010000475.1, from coordinate 1,510,342 downwards.
GTGGAGAGAACGTAAACACGTCCGCACGTACGTATGTAAGAAGGCGTCATCCAGCTCATCCCAGGTAGAACGTGAGCGTCTCGATGAGGCTTTAGAAATCCCTCTACAAGCAACACGTCAAGGTAGTGCTGTGAACCAAGATCCGGGGAGTTTTGCTGGATACCTTTGCGCACCTTCTCGATGTGTGCAAAAAAAGCTGTTAAAGTAAATAATGGTGGTGGAACGATAGATCCCTTAGAGTTGATCTTGATGAAGGACGAACCGGAAGGAGAACAGCCAAATAAAAAGGAAAATACAGAAAAGTACCAATAACTTCGCTCTCTAGAGGATATGGGAAGAAACAGCAGGGTCTCTGGAAGTTTCGAGAACTTGGCGAGCAAGAGGAATGCAAGTCTAGTGTCGTCGCTCGGTAAGCTCTGGACTACAGAGAAGTACCAATTATTTCGGAGTGCTTGTTCAGAAAAAGAGACGTTCTGTCCCATGTATCGTCGTGTGAGCTGTGGACTGTAGATAACATCCATTATGGGCGAATGGGTGTCGCTCATTTGTCTGCAATGGTAGCCAAAACTAATGCGACCTTCTGTCAGTAACGGCGGAGGATAGGTTTATATATCTTTCATCCTTGTTTTTTTGGTATTGAGTAAAAGGTTGAAAAATGACAGATTGGGAGGAGACATTTGGCAGACTGTGAGCCAATTTCAGACCATTGAAGGCGAAATTAACGTCAAGGTTAAAATAAACAGAATGTTCTGGTGTGGTCCATCTGTATCCTTAATCAATCATATCATACAATGCTCAAGTTCAAAGAAGAAGGGACATGGAAACTAATGTTGCCTTCTGCTACTCAAGCATATTCCCAACGCACATGCTGTAGGGTACCAGTGATTTCAAGGCACCCTGTAAAACAATGAATACAATATGAACTCTATACTGTGTTGAGCCTGACCAGGTTGTTAGTGGATATATTTATTCATTGTTTCGCCTGACGTTTCGACGTGACCGTCGTCTTCGGAGGCCCAAAAGTGGCTCACAGGTTTTTGTCTGTGTTCTATGTAGACCGCCAAACGTCTCCTCCCACTCTGCTAGTTTCAACTTTCTTCCCAGCTTACAATGATCTGTAGGGCAGAAAGTCTCTTGTTACTGATAAGCACTCATTCTTGCTATTCATTTCTGGTTCCTTTACAGTGATCCAGAAGGCTTCAAGCGCTTTTCTAGCCGAGATCTCATCTTCGCGTGCCAGGATCTTACATTTGACAGCGAAATCATTCCCGCCGTCTTTCCTGTGCTTACCAAGCGGCGACACTATACTTCCACGCCTTTTACTCGCCAAATGTTCCTTAATGCGCACAGAAAGCGTCCTGCTGGTCCCTCCAATATACAGCGCGTTGCAATCTAAGCATTTAATTTGGTATATGACCCCAACTTTTGCACAGTCACCTTCCTTTCCGTGCGGGCATACAACGCAGTGCTCTGATACACATTGTTTATCATAGAGCCTGCTGCTTTCTGATGTTGTCATTAGGTATGTTCACCAATACAACATCGTCCTGTAGTTGAGCTCGGAAGATGTGTATAGTGCCTGGTGTCGCCGCTTGGTAAGCGCAGGAACGAAGCGCACGGGGGGGGGGGGGGGAAGGCGAGAATGAGCACGCGAAGATGACATCCTGGCTAGAAAAGCACTTGAAGCCTTCTGGATCACTGTAAAGGAACCAGAAATGAATAGCAAGAATGAGTGCTTATCAATAATAAGTGACTTTCTGCCCTACATATCATAGTAAGCTGGGAAGAAAGTTGAAACGAGCAGAGTGGGAGGAGACGTTTGGCGGTCAAGAACACAGACGAAAAGCTGTGAGCCACTTTTAGGCCTCCGAAGACGACGGTCACGTCGAAACGTCAGGCGAAACAATAAATAAATATATCCACTTACAACCTGGTCAGGCTCATCACAGCATAGAGTTCATATCGCAGAATGCCCAGGTCCAGAGAAGAAAGAACATGGAGGTTAATGAATACTATGATCAAAGATCAAAGCTATTGCTCGATTTACCACTCCAATTATTCTCAACACCTAACAGGAATTATCTATGCTCGACTTTAGGCGTTGGTGAAGCGAACAATTTCGTGCAGAAAAAACTATCGAGAAATCCAAAGCCAAATTTACACCTTAGTATGTCTGCTGATTGAAGCCAGTTTTGCGTTAATTCCCGTTATCCTTCAAAAAACGAGAAATCCATGGGACCAGACAGAATAATGTGCACTGCATTCCACCATCCACAAACATGGTCAAAAGCGTCTGTGTGCCAACTGTGATATTCCTGTTGACATCATTTACGCCACATAACTCCCATTATTATGGAAAAATTGGGAGCTAAAAATTGATATAGTGAAAATGAGGGGAGGGGGGGGGGGCGTGCAGAGATTGCGCGTCCGGGCCTTGAAGGCAGCAATCACGGTAATTTTTATCATCGAAACTTTGAGTTCTGGACGGTCAATGGTCACAATACAGGTTGGCTGTTGAGTGATCGCTTAATTTCCTAATCTCCTGCAAAGAAGTAAGATATTGCGACGTCGTATTCACTACCTGTTTCATACCAGAACTGCCCATACTCAGGCACTTTAAAGGTAGCACTAGTCGAAATCCTCGACTCGGACCTGAGCTGTGAACCCCAAAGTAGGCGTCGCGCACATCACGAATCTGCAAGGAACACACACAGTAACGACTTACCTGCAGAAAACGACGAACTGCCGTCGCGTGCACGCCCGGTCGGCCAGTGCTTCGGAGGGCTCGACGCGCCAGCTTACGCATTTGAACGCATGCGGGCCGCTACCGATTCCCTGTCTCCGTGCTGGGACCCATTTGCGCACGCAGGGCGCCGCCGGAATACTCGTCCGCGCACGGAAGGCTGCATCGCGTTTTCCCGGCTTTCTCGGGTGTTTCACGCGATTTCATCACCGGATATGAGCAATACACCCCCAGAAACCCCAAAATCCGGCGAAATCACAAACACGATGGTTTCGACGGGTACTGCCTTTAAGAAAATGATGTCCTGCGCAAGTTGCGGTCGTTTCAGTGGTTCAAGACTGTTTCTCCCTCATCAAAAGAAATATTTGGTAAATATTGTAGAGACATTTCATAATGCGTTGTGCATTGAAGGTGTCGATGTCAGCGCGAAAACTCGCATCTTGCTACTATGTGAGATGATCGGATTATGAGACGTATTTAGGATAGCCTGGCCAATTTTGTTGTAAGATTTATGGAGGTATGCGGCAGTAATAAACGGCAGCGCTCTGAAAATGGTGTTTGTTGTTATTTTTATTTACTACAGTGTTCTAATGTGTGAAAGAGGAGTGTACCGAACGGTTTACTGGGCAGGCCGGCTACTTATTACCGGGCAAGCCGCATATTCATAACACGCGACAGGCCGACAAAGGTGTTGCGGCCTTCCCGGTATTTGATGACGGCCTAACCGGTAAAAGTGCCTGAGTACGTAAAGATGCTGGTCAATGGTGTCCGCTTCGACCCTTGTGCGGGACCTGAAACGCCCTTCGAGTGAGATTTCAGTTGACCGCGGGATTTGACGACGCTCTTGCTCCACTCCCCCTCGAATGCTGTCCTCAGAGAGTTCAGGGTGTAAAAGGAACATGTCTTAACCTCACTAATTCTCAGACCATTGTAGCTTTAGTCGACAACAACAGCAATTCCATTAGTGCGGCATTTTGAGTAGAATTGCCGTCTTGGAGAGAGAATAGCAGATATAATCGAAAGGTTCTTCCACTACCATGCCGTGGTTGCCCTATTGCCCCGTGTTTTCGGAGGTTTTGTTGCCCTAAAATGGGGTGGGTGGCTCTGAATACGAAAAGTAATCAACGAGGTCGTCTCGCACCTTCTTGCCCGGTAATGAGCTTGCACCTTGTTAGGAGGATCTGACTTCCCTCCCGTAATACACCCAAATCCATGGAAGGGAGTACTAAACAACTGGTTCAACGTCCATTTGGTTGGAAAGTAAAGAGAAGATAGAATCTAACGGCCGTTTTTCACAATAATCCGGTTTCGGGGTTTGAACTAGACCGGAAGTGTGGTCTCCTTGGCGCCCCTGGGTCCACGACCCTTTTATCAGTAGTTTCCAATGAGACTTCAAAAGTACCTAACCAGATGATATGAGGAGAAGAAATATGGTTGTAGATTCTGATCATTCTAATCACTCAATGACTACGATTAGTCATTTCATTTACATCCTCATTAATACGTTTGCTAGACCTACTCAGGCACTTTCACCGGGCAGCCCATCAGCAATTATGAGGTATCGGGCAGGCCCCAGCCTTTACTTTTTCGACGCCGGGCAGGCCCCGGTTATTGGTCTTTCGCCAGACCGACTAAGCTGCTTCGGGGTTCCCGGTATGTGATGAAGACCAACCCGATATGAGTGCCTGAGAAGGTGCGAGAGAGGTGCGAGACGAGTCTTCCTAGTTACTTTTCGTATGAAAGGTCCCCCTCCTCAATAAAATGCTGTCATACTACGAATCCTTGCACGGCGGTTATTGGGCAAGCGAGCACAGCGGTGCTCAAATAACCCGTAATCTCCCGAGAATAGACTGTCATGGGGAAGAGCAAATTCAACTCACGGAACTACAGACTTCGTTATGAAACGTTTATTAGAGCTCCTGAGCAATGAACATTTTTACGAAGAAGACCAATAAGAATGGGTAACTGTATAACTTAGGATAAGTTCTTCGGCATTGCAAAACCAAACACATGTAAACAAATGTAGTAAATGTGAATGAACCGTATTGAGAAGCTCCAAGTCGGGAAGGCGATTAAAGCAAAAAGCAGCTGAAGAAAATGAGAATTCTCAGCAAACCGCCGTCGGATCAACAGAATCGAGAAGCTGAAAAAACAGCGCCTAGGAACAAATCTTGAGGGGTAATTGCCATGCTGTGAATGTCAAATTTCGTTTCTTCATTCACTCCGCGTCCTCGTTTTTGGGCGTCTATTCAGTGTCCTCTTCGATGAACACGTGTCTTTTCTTCGGCTTTTACTTCTAAAAAATTTTTAGTCTGAATTTCAAGCGCTCCTGATGTTCAACCCATCGGCTTCGGTCTGAGTTTGTTCGTCGCGAATATGTACGGACAAACGTCGTTGCTGAAAGGTAGAGCAACGAATTTCCCAAGGAGTGAGAAAATAAAGATGGACTTTCATACCACGCTCTTGTGAGACCACAGATTTGGTGCAACAAATTCTGCAATGCTGTCGATGTCGACATTTGCGGCCTGTTCACTGTCGTTTGCCCCCAGCTCCAACCACAACGTGGATGGCTAATTAGGAGCAGAAAAATAATTTTTTGGAGCAGAACTCACTAAACGAAAACATTAAAAGTGCAACTGACTCGTTGGGGTGCTCCTTCATTTCCCCACTAGATAGCTGGAACTCGGGTTGCCCAAGGCTAATACCCTCTAACATATACACTGAAACAATTGAAATCATGTCACAATCCACCAACTAACCCTTATCTAGCGATTATCTTTATCAATTGATGTCTCTACACTCGTTTCCGGTGAGTCCTCCATTTTCGCTTTTCCTTCTCTTTCCGCTCTATCCAGGGACTAGAGAGATTATCAGTCGAAAGAGCAGTCCCCTCCGGCAGCTTGATTGGCATAAATTTCGACATCTGATTGCAGTTTGAAGGGATGAACTGAGTACTTTTTGGAGAGCGATCCTTCATAATGAACTCGGAACTCACATTTTCCCTGATTTCTGAAGTGAGGCGACGTATCGTCTCTCCGTCAACTTTGCACAAACATGAACCTTTCCTAATGCCTAGGCTAATCAATGAATGGTAGATAGTCAACATAGCAGACATCCACACATCTAAGTCGCAAGGCTTCTCAACAGTGCCTGTAAGACTCCTAACAAATCAATCAGAGGACTGCGGAATGTCCGAGATAGTTGTGTGGACGCTGTTCACAGAATTAACGTTCACATGAAGATCACTTGGTTCGTGGCAGAGGTATGCCTGACAGTGCCGATGTGGTTGCCCTTCTGGATGATAATATTTTAACGACGATCAATAGCATACCAGGAAAAATCTCACCTCATGAGCAGGTTCATTCTCCCGTGTTACGAGCGCCTTTCCAAGTGTTTCCAGTCGCACGTGCTTGTTACTGACTATCTCATGCAGTTGCTCCAAAAGAGTTAGAAGCTGAGAACTGATCAGTCTTATTTACTTCGGCTAATCCTACTTACTAATGGAGTAGGACGAAGATTCGACATGAAACTATAAACATGTTGTTAGCAGTGGGATCTACAGTTGGGGTTCCTGTGCGCTTGGCTTCGCGAGGGTCTGACCGTGGCACGTTTGTTGGACAAGTGGATATGGAACTACTGGAGTTGTGGCTGGGCTTGATGGTGCAGGGCCCGCGGTGGTATCCTCCATATCGAAATAAATGAGAACGAAAAAGCCGAAAGTGTATGAGATAACGAAAAAGCAGAAAGCTGTGTGAAATGTTGGAAAAGCCACAGTTGAAATCATAGGCGACAAGAAGGAGCAAGTGAACGAGGCTAGAAGTAGGGAAGAATAGGAAGGAATCTATCAAACAAAGCGCCGTAAGGGGGCTAGTACCGCTAGACGTATTGTCACACCTCTAATCTTGAGGCGCAGACTGCGATGCGAAATGGCCGATTTTTAGGGACTCAGACACGTTCGTTTCGGGACTCTCCAATTACGTCAATCCTGGCTCTCCTGGGCTGGGATTCATGACCGCGCGCTCAAACCCCAGCCGCGGTTTGGACCAGCCAACCGCGTGGCTAGCCTAGCTGTGGGCCTGCCCATGGAAGAATTCACAAAAATTTTAGGCGTGCGGTCGGCTAACCAGCGCTGTTCTGTGTGCAGCTACCTATACAACGCACTACAGTGTACCTAAATGTTGTCGCAGCTCACATACAGCGAGCGGCTTGGCGTTTCGAAACGCTTGATAGGTGTGAGCGCTGTGATTGTGCATTCGTAAAGTGCCAATGGAGAGAATCAACGGCCGCAAGGCAAATGGAACACCAGGATGCGCGAAATCGAACTAGGTTAGTGTTTGCGGTGTTTTTTAAACAGTTTTTCTTCACCTCATTCTACACAGGTCAAATGTATATGTTTGTGCTCTTTACTGTTTCCAAATTTCCGGTTGTGGTTTCGGTCTGTTATTGTGATTTGATGTTTTTTGGCGCAGTTTTTAAGGTATGCTTTGATTTTGCCGTCTAGAACAGGTTTTTTTTCGTAGCCGTTTTTCGTTTTTCGTTATCCCATGGAGCTGGACCCGGAAACAGGCGCGCGGTTCTTTTTTCTGTTTTTTTTTCATTCTTCTTGCCGATCTTGCCACGCTCACATCCCAACAATAAGACACTAAATTAAATTTTGCAAGGACATTTTTATGTTATGATTTGCTCCCACTTACTCAGTCCTTGCACGGCTGCTTTTGCACTTCACAAGCAGCTCTTTTTCATATTTATTAGGGTGAGTCATAAGTTTTAGGAATTTTTAAAATTAATTTGTTTCGAATCAAGAACTCACACATTTATTGGATGTAAGAACCATTATGATCGATGACTGTCTGCCAACGACGAGCGAGACTGCGGATGCCGTAGTCGAAGAAGGAGCGCTTCTTTGACTCAAAGAATGCGGACAACTCGAACTTCAGGTCGTCTTCGCTTCTGAGCTGTTTTCCCTTTAGCCAATGCTCGAGACTTCTGAACAAATGGTAGTCTGAGGGGGCTAGGTCGGGGCTATAGGCAGGTTGCGGGAGAACTTCCAATTGCAACTCCTCCAGTTTTTGTTGGGTCTTCTTTGCAAAGTGTGGGCGGCAATTGTCCCACAGAAGCAGGATCTCATCACGTTTTCTGCCGCAGTTTTCCGCATTGAAGACCATTTCTTCCAGTTCTTGGCAGACATAGTCGGCATCAATAGACTTCCCTTGTGGAGCCAACTTCCATAGGATAGGGCCATCGACGCACCAGAAAACGGTGAGCATACTCTTCTTCCCATGAATATTCTTGCGTTGGACGGGATTGGGCTTCTCGAAACGGTTTACCCACTGCACGGATTGGTCAGGGTTATCGTACAAGCACCACTTTTCATCACAGGTTATGATTCTGCGGAAGAAACTTCCTCTGCGATGTTTTTTCAGAAGGTCGCGGCAAATGGCCACTCTCCGCTTTTTGTCGGCTTTGGACAAAACGTGTGGTATTACGGAGGGCTTTTTAGGTACCAGATCCATTTTGTGCAGGAGTCGAAGTGCAGTTGACTGCGAACAGCCAACATGCATTGCGAGACTCCTGCTGTGCATCCGTGGGTTATCCAGCATCTGCTTTGCCGCCAACTTGGTGTCATAAATTGTTGGCCTCCCCGGTCGCATTTCATCTACCACCGAATGGTTTCCGGAGCGAAATCTCTTATACCAGTAGTAGACGTTGGAAGTTGATATTTGGTACCTCCCATCATTGGCTCTGATTTCCTTGCAAGCTTGGGCGGCAGTGAATCCTCTTTCGAAGTGCAAAATGAGCACACGGACGTGTTGTCTTTCTTCCATTTTAGTGAGAAAATGACCGGAGGATCCAGGAAAATGATCATACCGCCAGCAAGTCTTGGCCATGTGGCACTTACTTGTCTGCGGGAAGCACCTTGTCTTGTCGTGTTTAAACAGCTACAGACTTTTGAAAAATTCCTAAAACTTATGACTCACCCTAATACATAAAATTATGAATTTTCTGTATTTTCGCGAACGTAAGGACATCTCCGGTTATTTCAAAAACTAAAAGCTTGTCGAGGTCTGCAAGAAGAAGAAAGAACAGGGAAAAGAACCTTAGCCTGTTTTCTACGTCCAGTCCCATGCGACGAAATGGACCAAAAGCGAGTGGCAACAAGAAAAAAACCAGTTTCAAAAAGTTCAAAAGTTTATTTCTTAAAATCCTGCACTTAAAACCATGCAATGACAACTAAAATTGTGAACAACGAGGGGGAAACGAAAGAGACCACAAACCATTCACACCTAATTCATATCAGAAGAAGAGAAGAAAGACCACCGAAGAATCCACAAATACTCATCTGATTCGATTTCCGGCGACAAGCATCGGTTACCCTCATCCCAAAGATTATTATAACAGTGATCATTGGCATGCATAGGGCCATGGAGTGATGAAAAACGGAGTAAAGTCAGGCGAATTTGAGATTGAAACCATCGTTTTCATATTTTTCGAATACTGTTGCAAAAGATTTCCGTATCTACGGACCCCATTTACGCGGCGTTTGTGACGCTGTGTGACGCTATGAACGCTGATGAAATCCCCCTTCCACTGTTGCGGCTGTCTGGGCACCTTCACTGCAGCGATGAGCGGGTTCTTTGAAAACTCTGCACTTTGATACTTTATGGTTGTTTTCAGCTGGCGATCTTCTCAGCGGGGACCACAACTTTTTCAATCAACCAATAGTTGATCGAAATAGTTAATTAAAATTTCTGAGTAACTCCCAAGCCTTTGCCATTACTCTCGTGGTTTAGAAAGGGTACGGGTGCTCTGATAGAAAACAGGTGTGCCGTGGCCCATTAATAGTGGAAACGCTAGGATACGGCTCCGCCGATGAAGAGGGGGTCCGACTCGGCCAAATTGTGAGGAAAAACACCAGAATAAGGTTGACCGACGGCTGATGAGCCTATTGTGGCTTAATATTGCGGAGCACACCGGCGTACAGGTCCGCCATTTTAGGATTGGTTTGCTTTGGCTCAATAACGCGGAGAATGCCAGTATATGAGTCCACCGATGGAGTAAGGGTCAATGCGTGAGGAGAACGCCAGAATGCTCTTCCACCAATGGAGAAAGGACCTGTCGTGGCCCAATCATGGACAGAACGCCACGATACGGGTTCTCTTTGGTCTGATAGTGTGGAAAATGACGGGATGGGGTCCGCCCATGCAGGAGGGGTCCGGCTCAGCTTAACTGTGAGGAAGAAGCCAGAATAGTGGTCGACTAATGGAGGAGGGACCCTCCGTGGCCCAATGGTCTGGAGAACGCCAGGATACGGGTTCAACGATGGAGTAAGTGCCTGCCGTGTCCCAGCAGTGAGAAATAGCTGGTCCTCCAATATAAGATGGGTCCGCTGTGACTCAGTAAATTGGAGAATACCAGGATATGGTTCAGCCGGTGAACGGGTTTGCTGTGGTCCAATGGTGAACGGGATGCCAGGATGCGGGTCCACTGATGGGGAAGGTTCCGCTGTGGACCAACAGTGCGGAGAACACCAGGATGCGGTCCACCGACACGGAGGGGTGCACTTTGGCCCAGCAGTGAGAAAATCGCCAGTATGCGAGCCCTCAGATGGAGAAGAGCCGCCTTGACCCAATAGTGTGGAGAACACCAGGATGCGGGCAGACAAGGAAGGACCCGCAGTTGCTCAATAATGTGGAGAACACCAGAAGACGGGTCCGCTGACTGAGAAGGGGGTCTATTTTGGCCCAGCACTGAGAAAATCGCCAGAATGCTGGACCACTTGGAGGAAGGACGCGCCATAGCCCATTGGTGTGGAGAACACCAGGATATGGGTTCGCTTCGGTCCAATAGTTTAGAGAATGCCGGAGTGCGAGTCCGCCCATGGAGGAAGATTCCGGCTCAACCTAACTGTGAGGAAGAAGCCAGAATGCTGGTCAATGGAGAAAGGGTCCGCCGTGGCCCAATGGTGTGGGGAACACCAGGATGCGGTCCCCAACGGAGAAGTTGTCCACTTTGGCCCAGCAGTGAGAAAATCGCCAGATTGCGGGCCCTCAGATGGAAGAAAGGCCCGTCGTGGTGTAGAAAACGTCAGTATACTGATCCCCCAGTATAGGATGGGTCGGCTGTAACTCAATAAAGTGAAGCCAGGATTTGGGGAACGGTGAACGAATTAGCTGTGGCCAAACAGTGAGGAAGGCGCCCGAATGCGGGTCCACCGATGGAAGAAAGCCCCGCTGTGGCCCAGTAGTGTGGAGAACGGCAGGATGCGTTGATGGAAAGCGCGTCTGCGTTGGCCCATACTGAGGAAAATGCACGAACACGCCCTACGGCGGAGAACCAACTTCGCATGCAAATATCCATCTCATAAGAAGGACTTCATACGAGCCCATTAGTTTTTGGTTCTTCGTCAATTTTCTAAGGATTTGGCAAGTGCGAAGCCTCTGCACATCCCCCCAAGTGACTGCCCCACCTCACTTTCTAGCGTCCCGAAGCGGTGCTAGTAGGAACAAATACAATATAGCCACTTTGAAACAAAAGAAAATGGGATTTTGTGTGCGAGCGAAAACGCACGCGAAGCCCCATTGCACGCGCTGGTTCTAGTTTCGAAAATTAAATCGACAGCGATCTCGCAGTACTTTGCGAGTACTTGCGCTCTTGTCCGAGCCTAGAGCTGCTGAATCGATCTTCAGTTCGCAGCCCCAAGGCAGGTCTCGTGCTCCTTTCAGCAGCACAAAGGAGCACTGCTGCCTCGACACGGAAGCTAATTCTGTCCGGAAGCGGATAAACGATTGGCGGGACAGACTTCACCTTCCGAGGATCGAATTGCTCTATTGTCTGAGCAAGTCATTTTGTGTAGCGTTCCTGGAGCTGGATGGAGTACATGTTGTAATATGGATTCCTAAGGGGAGTGGAGTCAATTTTCGCCGATTTTATCCCGAAAAAGTCCCGCATGAGGTAAACATCACAATCCATAACAGACAATGAAACAGAGCTCATGTCCTCACGCAACACTTCTTCACATTGCTCTTATACAGCCACAGCAGTTGCGTTCGCTGCCTAAGAATTCAGTGTGCTGCTGAAAACATTCAGTAATAACACCTTCTGTGGAGATTATCCAGTTGGAAGCTACGCAATTTTATCTGATCCAATTGTCGCTGGCGAGACTTTTCGCCGATGATGCCGCGTCAACGTGGAGTGCGAATAAATGGGAGTCTTCCTGGTTTCTGGAGTGAGATGACGTATCATCTCGCATTGCTCACCTACAATATTAGCGAAAGTTGGTGCAAAGAAATCAAGGCGTTCAGAAAATCCAGTAGCATGGAGTGTGCACTTGCTCAGGTCAATGATGGCAGTACAAAGTCTCCTTATAACTTCTGAAGAAGGCAAGGGCGAGATCAGAACTCAGACTCTTTGGAGAAGCCACTAGATAGCTATCTCATTTTTACAAAAGGCAGGCGACACCTACCTTCTTATTTTCTTCTCAGCATTTGCGAAGAGCGATTCATACGCCACCCTGTAGTTCTATAAAAATTGTACTGCGGCAGGCACAAGCTTTCTCAAGATCTAAAAAGATTGGATGTGTTTGATTGTTCCTTTTTTTGTTGTTTGAATTGTAACATGATTCGAATGGTGTTTTTGTTTACAATGACTCTCTTTCCTTATGATAAAGCATTCCCATTCCCAACTCCTTAAATTCCAAACTCGGGTAGCTCAGCCATCTTTTGCAAGTATAGTAGAGTGGTGGTAATTAAAATCTCCCTTTTCGTAGGATTTGACATAATTGTTTGATCACTGCGTTTGCTATCATTTCCAGCATCAACCTAGGAGTATAGCAAAATCTGAGAGAACGGAGTTACCGTAGGTACTGCCTTCAAGCCTCGGAAGAAGAACGGAAAAAATTCTCACGGCACATGTTTTTTTATTTCCTTCCACATCTACTCTCATATTCACATGCTAAAAATGTGAAATAAATATGAATGGAAAGCATATGAACTTAAGTACACGTATGGATCGCTGGAAAGTGACTGGGACAACCACATGAGGTTTGTGCAAAAATTTCATTCTCGCGAAATCCTCAGAAAATTGGCAAAGAAGCAAAGCTAATCTTTAATTGAGCAAATCGGTATGAAATGAGCTGGCATTATGGTCGGAAATATGCCCTTAGCTGTGATGCAGGCTATGTGTTGTGTGATACACACATTTGCTCAATTTCTACTGCTAGCTCATTTTGCCTACTTTCTTGCTCTGTTTGAAACATATCGCAGAAATCCTTCAATATAAAAGATGCTGTATTAAGCTTAAAGATGTGACCCGGATGATTTCCAGTCTAGCAAAATCTATATCTCAAAGAGAAATCGTTTTCTGTGGAATGTTTGGGCAGTAGCCACAGTGTATTCTTGAGTAATCTCAATTCCCCACAGTTCTCAGCAAAACCTCTTAGTGAAATATGGGATTTGAGAGGAAGATCATTGCTAGCCTGTATCCTCGCATTGCAGCCATCAATTTTTATCTAGCTGGCTTTAGAAAAGTTTTTTAGCATGAGACAGACGAACCACCAACTCATAATTAAGGTCGTGGAACTTAGATTATACGGGTTTCATGCGCGGCAGCTGTCTTAGTCCTCGACAGGACCTAACCATGGATTAAGGAAAAGTCTTGATTTCGTTTCAAAAACATTTATTCTACCTCGGTTACTTCCTGTAATGGACAAAAATGTTGTTCACAGTCTGTGTGATCATCCTGCCTCTTGTCAACATTTTTCCTCTATCAGCCTTCATTATTTAGAACGAGAACGCGTGTGCTCCAAGAGATTTGGGGATCTTGCGAGACAGATGATGTAGGGAAGGTCCACGTGAAGTCTAACCCATCGAAACACCACTTCAGAATGAAACTGTCTGAGTTCAACAACACTATTCGAGTTTTGGAGTCGAAGCAGAAGGAGGCGCTATGGAAAGAGGAGTGAGTGCCTCTTCGCCTCTATTTCTGGGAAATTTTTACACCCTCTACTGTATTAGGTTGTGCACATATGAATTGCGTTTTTCGCACATTTTTCGACCTGCTGTTTTTTGTGTATCATCCATCCAATGTTCACATTGTTGTGCATCATTCTGAAGGTTATCTAATGGTTGTCTATCTACTGGTTTTCGTTCGTTTCAAATCTCATTCCCTCAATTCCCATCCGGAGATATTTATTTATTTATTTATTTAATACATAACAAGGATGTGCCATCGACTATCGTGGCAAGACCTGGCGTCAGAATCAGATCAAATTAAATCAAACGAACGAAGAACAGGAGATAAAATAGAATAGTTGAAGCTAAGTTAGGAAAACAATACAATAAAAAATTCCAGGCAGCAACACATTTGACTCATTGAAGAAGGATGAGATAGCCCTCACCTTAGTTCCTGAAGAATTTACGAATCTTTTTTATTGAAAGAGACGCTCAAATGGAGAAAAAAAATTCTGCAAGCGCTTGGTAAGAGCTGCGGCCTGAGGTTCTCTACTAGCGATAAAAGATTGTCCACCAAAAACTGACAGCATTGGCTGATGGGTAGAACCTAGTGGTGATCCAAGAGCCGCAGAGCTCTGATATTGTAAGGGAGGTAGATCTAGCAGTGCAACTCCACTAGCACAGGGTATCATTAGCCAAGAGAGGAGGTAGACCTTAGAGATAATCACGACCTAAGAACGCAACTGGAAGCTCCATTCTGGGGCGGGCGCTGAGGCGCCTCTATGATCTGGTACGAACCCCAGGCGTAAACTTAGGTGGATGCTCGCCGGCTCTGCTCCAAGGATGAAGCATCCAAGATATGATCCTTGAAAAAGAACCAGATTGAGACTAGTTCTTTGAACTTGATGAAGACTGCCTAGAAGAACTGGTAGAGTGTGATCAACGGAAAGGTGTCCATGAGCAGCGGAGAACGTCATGTGTCAGTATCGACCGTCGACAAGCACTTGGAAAAACTTGGGAAGGAAAAGATGGATCAGTGGATCGACTACGAATCGAACGCAGAACAGAGGCTCAAGCCCAGTTAGATCTCTGTGGAGCTACTTTTGCGGAACAATAACGAGGTCGTGTATTACTACAGAGGTTTTCCTCACTGATTGAACAGAAATCATTTACTAGAGCAGAAATTGCGCGAAAAGGAGAGCATCTCGGAATCTTGCTCCGAATTTGGCAAAGAATAAGATTTGAACCAAACAAAGATAGAAAATGAACGAGCATTAGATAAGCTTCGGAGTGGTGTGCAGCAGTATAAACATTGAATGGATAAAACACAGAAAGCGGTAGTTCGAAAATTGATGCTCAAAAAATGCAATTTATCCATACACAACCAAATCAACACAGCTTTTTGCGTCTTAGGACAGGATTTTGACCTTTTTCCAGCGAAAATAAAAACTGACGATTTGATATTTGTATCTGCCAAAAGATGGGGATACTTCCAGCTACCATGCTGCTGATGAAATCGAAAAGTATTTGAAGAAATTCCGTTCACGAGAAGCTCCTCTGCGAGAGCTGCTCTCTGAGAGAGTAGCGGCAGTAGCGAGACATGACTACTCTGAAGCTCAGAGGTACGCTATGTCTCTACTACCTAAAGTAGCAGGCTGAAATTGAAAGACTCATTATTAAGAGCGAAGAATCTTTTCGAAAGGACCGTTGATGACGCTTTGCAAGAGAAGGAGTACGAGAAATTCTTATCGAAGAAAGAAGTGAGCCGGTTTTGTTTCTTTTCGCGTTTGTTCTGATAGGGTCAACAACTGTCTACGTATGACCAAATCATCAGGTCCAACCATACCTTATTTTTAGACCACATGAATTTTGTAGAGTAGAATGAAAACCTGCCGCTATCGATGTCGAAAAACAAAACTTTTCAAAATTTTTTCAGACTCACCACCTTTATGTTGTTCATTTCGCCAGAAGTGTTTCTATTGCTTCTGATTTGGAAATTTCAACGTAAGAGAAAATCAGTTTCTGCGAAGAATAATTCAGAAACCTAGATGTGACAAGCATGAACATTTAGTTCCAGATTTGCTTACATACATATAATCAAATGGTATTCTAACTTGAAGACCTAATGGTAAATAACGTTGCACGCAGTTTTTTTTTTGAATTCTTCAACTAGCTTCAGGACATCAGCATGTATAGAAACCAATTTTTTGAATTCAATTTGGAACTCACTTTTTTTTTCGTACGTATGTGAGATTAATAGGCTTGAAGGACTTCTCCGATATGACATTCCACTTCGAAATGGTGAACAAGGGCATTACAAAAGAAGGACCAGAATGCTTTAGGTTTTACACAAAAAAAAACCTTCGAAAGAAGCCGACCACAACGATGCACGTTGTTTCCTACGAGACTGAACCTTGTTTTTAAACCCTTTTTTGTGGAGAGTTCAAAGCATCCGGACACTTGAACTCACACTTGAAAGTAACCGCTGGCGCATAAACTTTTCCTCGTCTTGACCAGACTTGTTTGGTCTTTTATCCACCTCATCCATGAACATCCACCTATGAATGAGCTTCAACATCGACGATATTGAGAGAGCTCCCAGTATTCGAATCCATTGTTTTCAGATACAACGCCTTAAGAAACAATCTCCGACAGACTGAAAGAAGCTGGAACTCGTTTGCCACTCGCCGAATTTTAATTTGACCCACAGCGAATGATTTTGATGTTAATCGAAGGGGTTTCGATGTTGTGGCTTCGAGAACTGGAGCTTCACGAAGCCACGGCTTGATTTTAAAGCCAATGAAAAAGCAGTGGTAGTTTTCAATTAGTTGCAACACTCTATCTTCCTTTCTGTCCATGACCCTCTTACAGTATTGGCCACTGTGAATATGACCGGTGAAATCAAAATCGTGACTGGTCTTCATTCTTCAATGCTGTCCTAATAAAACTCTGCTCTTCGTTCGTTCTTTCTTACATGAGTTATTTTTTAGCCCGATGCCCACTCAGGCTCCGAACAATATATGACGCTGCCAACTAATTTGTCCTCGCAAAAATGCAAAGTAGAGAATGAGCGGCAGAATCCGAACGCTTCCAGTTATGCCACCATTTCATTCTCACTGTGCCATGCCCCGAACGGTCCGGATTGTGGCCACTCATTCCCAACTTGCATTTTTACGCGGACCAAATTAGTTGGCAGCGTCATATATCATTTCATTGGTCATTTCATATGTTTTGCTTTTTAGTCATTTCTTCACAAACGACTATGATCACTGAGGAGCTCTGAGGGTTCGAAAAAATATATATTTTATCCTTGGGTAGAAAACTGTTTTGGAAATTCTCTTAGCTCCACGATGGCATGGTCGTTATAGTTGCCCTAATACTGGTTTTCTCTGTGAAATGTGGATCCAAAGTGATTAATTTCGAGAAGAACAGCTTTACGACGCTTATCCGTGATAGCAAAAGCTTTCTGTCCTCGCGTAAAACCATGATCAGACTGAGCTGCATATTTGCGATTAGAGCCATTTAGCCTTTTGTTTTATTGTACGTACTATGTAGGTGCGGCATAAATACTGTGTCAAAATTATTTGTTAATAATTTTTGGTGCAGAGGCCAAAACTCTAAATGCTTTCCAATATTATTATGTAACTTGAATTCTTGCAAATACCGGTCACTGGGAAGTATCTGATGAGGTCTCATGCTGCCTTCTTGGCGGTGGTGGAGTTAACGGGTTAAACAACCATTGTAGCCAGTTTCTCAACCACCACTAAGTCCACTGATTCCTTACCAGCTTTCGAGAGCAGAACGCATCTTAATACAACGAATGGATAAAAAATAAAAAAAGTAGGTTGTAAAAGCAAATTGCCCCCGAAAGTTTATTTGCAGCATTATGCACTAACACCGGAGCGAATGGGGAATTTGGTAGGTCCTCAGAGGAATTTTCAGAAGTATTGCCTTGAAATTGAACTTCAAATCTATCTATACACTGGCTACTGTCTCCCTCTTCATGGCAGTAAAATACTGCATTTTCTAGCTTGTTAATAAAAAAATTCTGCTCCATTGCAATAATTTCAGAAATTCTCTGCTGTAATTCGGCCATTAGTTCTCTATTCACATTTTTTCTTGCATTCCTACGTTTCTTTATTTGTATTATTTTTTTGAAATCTTATTTCTGGTCAAATGGGAAATCTTTTTTTTTTTTGATCTCCTGTGTAACTTTTTTCCCTGGGTTTCTTTATAGAACGGAATTTATTCTATTACTCTTAGCAATTCGACATTTTGTACAGACAAGTGAGATTCGAGGTTTCACGTGTAGCAATTATTCGTTGAGCTTGGTCTTGATCTTCCTCAAGATGTTCATCAGCATGTCGACGGTGGACGGCTCGGCGTCGCGCTGCGGCATGGTGGCCACTGCCTGCTGCAAAAGTGCGGACGGTCATAGTTTCAGAACATTCTGGAGAATGTGGTGCTCACCTTGTGACTGCGGAACTTCGCCTTCAAGCAGCAAATGTTCTGGGCGCATTGATCGTACTGCGGAAGGCAGACACAAGGCGACGTCTGTAGGCCGACATACATCACGCAGGTGGTGGTCAGCGGGTATTGTGCGGATGCTGGAGCATGTTCGTTGTAAGACACGCTAGATTTCTCGCGAATTTTCTGCTTTCGTGGAAGAACTCACGTTGAAGCTGCGGTGGAGCATGAGTTTGCTCCGGAGGGATCGTAACTGGGGCTTCTGTAACTGCCGGAGCCGGTGTCTCTGGTGGATAAGTGACTGGTGGGAATGTCTAAATGCACACTGATGATGGTTGACAACCAGATGCTAAGGCAAGGGGTAAAAATATCTTTCAAAAGAAGTTATAAGGACCAAATACATCTACATGTGACTCCGTTGGTTCGGATCATCTTTAATGCACCACACCACATTGATCGGAAATGAGAACGATGATAGTATCAGCATGTGCGGATACGCAGACAACCAGAGTAACAAGGCGCAAATGGTACGGCACCTAAGAGCAGCTCCCAGCCACCGGTTTCTCCTACGACTTCGTAGATGTCTTTACCAACCTAATAATTCTCGAACTTCAAAAGCTCCATCTATTTAGTTAGTTTGGTGACAAGCACATAAGAGCGCTGAGATTACAGAGACATTTGAGAACATCATAGATTCATCTCGATTAGAAAGTAACTATTATAAAAGCTGTTGTCCCCTCCAGAACTTATCATTTTGCCAGTACAGAGGTGAGCAGTCAAAGGAAGACATAGCCTGCAGTTGTTGCTAAAGAAACAACAGTACTTGATTTTACCTGGAGTTGGGTTCTTTACTCCAAACTCAAAATTCGAGAATTTCTTTAACGTCTACATTCACATTTAAAATCTACAGCAACTGTCCACGACTTTCTATTGCTATTTGTCTCCACCAAAAACTCCAAGCTCCGAAAATGGTTCTAAACATCGTCAAAACAATGCTCGAAGTTAGCTTTAAGGATCATTCTGTATCTAGCTTGATCCATTTGTGGAATGGGGAATTTAGACGTCCCAAAATCGAACAAATGTTCGTTCAGTTCTGCTCTTTGCAGAATTTCAGCCGGGAAATGTCTCACCTCAGGCTCTGGTGTGGCGACAGTCTCTGTCGGGAGAGTTGGGTACGCCTAAACGAAATTCTTTCAACTTAGGAAGGTTAGACTTGTTCCATAGATGTCGCTGCTGATTTTCCGGCAAACTACTCTTCGTTTGAGAATTGTCAAAAAAGTTACTTGAGTATTGTCGCAGTTGCACTGATACTGTGCTGATGCTGGTCCTGATATGCGGATCATAACGCACTGGCATTGTCCGGGCCCTTGGGTGGCGGTCGGAATCTATAACATCAATTCAGATGCAGTCCTTTAACAAGGAGCGGCCAGGCTTACCGTTGGGTACTCAACAGGTGGCTGCGTTGTCGTGATAGGAGCCATAGTAGTGGTGGTGGTTGTCGGTGGGATGGTCGATGACGGGATCGGATTGAGCTGAATGCTGGTTGTTAGAGCAAACCCAAGAAAATATCAATTTTGTCGCCTACCGGATTTCCGTTTCCATCTCCACACTGGCACTGATACTGTGGGGTCCCGAGGAAAACGATCTGGAGGCATCCACACCTGGACGGAAAATTTATGATATCACTATAGAACATTTTTGCTACGAAATGCCCATGCGACTCAAAGAATCATGCAAAGATGTTGTATACAGAGAGCAGGACAGTATTGTTACAAGAAACCAGGGCAGTAAGATCTCTTGTACGCGCTTCACCACTCATTTGGGCGAGTCTGAACAGGAAGCAGAGGACCTTGCGAAAATGGGAAAATTGGAAACAACGAAATCAACATCAAAGGAGTCCGAGCAAAAGCAAAAACATGCAAAGTATGTAAACGATAAGCGAACGTGAACCGGGTGGGATGCAGTCTAGGTGCTACACAAGAGGGTGCTTCCAACAAACTAACCGAGCTTGGTTCTGTTGGTATGCTGGGTAGGCCTGCACGTTGTTGGTGAGCTCGTGAGCAAGTTCTCCCTGTTGGATTGTCTCAACGGGAGCGTGAGAGCCATCATCCTGAGATTAACTTCGTATTTTTCGATTATATTCTGGACTCGATGGAGCAGCAAACCTTGGCGCAGCTGCAGGTGAGCCCTCCTCCAACTTGGTTTGGGATACATTTGCATTCCTGTCGCTTCGCTCGGATGGTTATGGCGTTTTCCTTCACAGCCTAAACGTGTGGTTTCTAGAGCACACCACCTCTACAACTACTCAGGTGAACCGAATGGTGCATAGAATTCGGTAATAAATGAAAATTGAAAATGAAATTCATCCAGGCACAAGTTGAGAAGAAAAAATTCTTGGGATCCGTTCCAGAAGGAAGGCCGCCTTTCAATTGCAACTTCATTTTATTTCTGGTCTAGTCTCATTCTTATGTCTCCATTTCCTTTTGAGAAAACTAAATTTCTCTAAGACACTCAGACTGCACTAATTTGCACTCAATTCTTTCATTCTCGTTGTCTTACGATTCACACATAGATTTCCAAACTTCTCCAGGACGTACAGACGGTTTGAGAGTCCCATTTTTCCCATTTTTTAGAGAGAAAAGATCCTATTAGTTCATAACTAATTTTCTTGCCAGCTCAAATTCAGTCTAAACGAGCTTTGAAAACGTGTTCTACTCAATTCATGAAAATGTGGCTCTACTTCTCAGTCACTTAGGAAGTATCACTATTATGGAATGTGAAGGGCAGTGCCAAATCGTTAGGGATGATGTAAATGTAGCAATACAGTTCATTCTTTTATGATTGAATTACAATGTGAATCAAACATTTTGTGGTTATTAGTAGAAATGTGTCTGAATTTGGTAGTTTTCTGAAGGAACAACCGAAGGAATAGCGCTCCTCATCTACAAGATCCTTAATATTTGTGGATGATCTATTTCTTTGCGATTATTGATGTTGCACTAGAAGGAAAGAAATTAGAGTGGGTGAAGAAGAGAGACCATGAAAAGCGCATCAGCCACTTTGATCAGTGTCATTGCAGTAGGTATCACTCCGATGAAAGCGAAATGTATTGTTAGGCTTTGTAAGAATAAAACAAGAGTCTACGTGATGCAACTTCAAATATTGCGGAGAATATGAGTTGAGAAGCTTGTAAATGCAGGAACACTATCAGAAGAAAGTGAACAGTGATAAGTGCAAAGGAACTTAACATGATTAACTTACCTCCACCACGCAGAACCAAATGCAAAGCAGTACGATTCCTTTCCGCAACATACCTAAACCAGGTGCTTAATTATTTTGAATAGCGGTCGCAACTATGAGTGTTTTTTATTCACTAGGAAAATAGGGAAACGAGTTGTTTGCAATTTCCACAAAGCGGACGACAGTTGCATAGCGTGTGAAAGCAGCGATGGCTCCATTTGTGAGCCGGTCGTTTTAAATAGTGCCCGAGGCGCGAGGGGCCGGACCTCGAGCTCATGCAAAGAGCTGCTGGCGACGGTCCAAAAGACCAAGTCGAGGGAGACGTTCCGTGGAAAACTAGCACCACACCGTTCTTTGCAAGCAACAGAATTGCGCTTGGTGGTGGCAAGGATGCTTCCGGTCTTGTCACGCCAACTAGTTGCTTCTTCTCAGTCCGAAGAGACGTAATCAGGAGGCACATTAGACCCGGGAAAATATTATTGAGTAATTTCTGCGGCTGCATTTGCTCAGTCAGGGTAGCTGCCAAGTTTTTTTTTCTGTTCCACAAGTTTCTGAGGCTTTTCTGGGCACTACAATTTGCAGCAAAGATCTGAACCCATTGAATCCTCCTCTCAGAAATTTTTTCCTCGGATAATTAGCACAATTTTAGCTCTTTCTGTTCGAGTTTTGCAAGTTGTGCTTTTTCGCCTCAGCTTTTCTAGATCTCACGAGAACCGTATTGAAATTTCACTGCGTCCGTCATCTTCCTGGCGAGGACCAAGCACTTCTCTAGCTTTTGAAATGTCTAACACATTTCTTCGATATCCAGCAGATTACATTCATGGAAACATACGACTGCGGCTCAAGTGGTTTTCTTCTTCCACTTTTTTCAACTAAGAGGTGCTCAAACGCGTTCCGCTCAAAAGGGAACAAAACGGCGAAAGCGGTTTGTGAGCACCTAACTCCTTTACGCAACTTTTTTTGGTGAGCGGTTTCTGGACTGTGTAGCACTTCTTCTCAAAAAACTTGTTCGGATTATAAAAAAGAACGTCTCAAACAGATTCAGCAAATATAGGTAAGACTAAGAACACTCCATGAAACATCACCCCCTGTCTCCAGTTGTTCTATTTATTTGCTCATATGGTCTCAAAATGCGCAAATTATAAAAAAAGAAAGCAGTTTAAACAACTAGGCACTCAGTGGGATTTGATCATACATTCCACGACCACCCATTCCCATCAAACCAGATGCTAGGGATGAACGAAATTTGAAAATTCAGATGACCATTCTGGGCATTTTATAAGCTGGACGATTCCAGATCTAGAGGCGGGACTACTGAGTACTACCGGCATATTTTAGATTTAGCCCATGTCCAAAACGGTAAGGGACACGATTAATTACATTATGCACTCACTGAGTGTCTGCTTCTGCATCTGAACTTCGTACCACTTATAGCAATAGTTTTTGAGGTCTTACAAGTAACTAATCGCTGCCTCTGGTACTTCGCGTTCAGCTAATGCCCGCTGGAAGTGAAGTCTCACAATCTCTGCCTTTTAGTGCAATTTTTACCACTTCCAGTCCCAGAGTACATCCGTAGGAAGCGCATTCGGACTGGAAAGGTGATCGACAGGCTACCAGCGAGCAAGACCCTAACTTATAACATTTCGAACGGCCTGCAAGAAGGAATTTAGCAACAACATCTTGCAAACGATACTCGAGTAGTTCACGGTGTAGTTGCAAAGCACCTTGTCTTCATCAATGAAGTCAAAAGAAAAAGACTGCATTTTGCTGGCTTCCGCTCCACAACTAGCGGCTGACACTTGGTTGAAGAGGTTCTGAGAGCGTCTTGAAAATTACCAGAATAAAAACAGTCACAGTAAGAATGGAAGCTCCATGAAAGCTTTGAGGTTTTTTAGAAATATACTCGGTTGTTGTGATAGCTGAGGAGTTCCACTCGACGATCACATGTTTCCCATGAGGTTTTCATGGGTTAAACACAATAGCACAAGCGGCACCTTTATGTGGAAATAGATAGCCTTTAAGGAATAGCCTCCGTAGTGCTATAGCATAATCCTGAAGTATCCCATCAATCGGGGAAGTTAGCTACTTTTTGAGTTCTAAACCAGTCTCTAACTTACTCATAGTTGGAGTGTGTGACTCTTGGGCCCTCTTTCTACCTTCGCGTAAAGCCACGAGTTCCTACTTAAGCTTTTGGATTTTTTCAATTGGTTCGGGAGTTACAGTGATGTTCTGTCGAGCCACTCACAAGCATCCCCGCTGTCTAGACAAAAGGTGTCGTCTGCAGGCGTCTTTGTTGGGCTTCGGTTTCATATCGCATTAATATATGCCTCTTCAATGCAAATACCAAGCGCTCGAATTTCTGAACCTTCTCCTGCCTGTCTGACATCCAGCTGAAGTGGGTTCATTGTCTCGGAGCAACAATTTTACCTCTGGTGAAGCGCCCGATTCACCCATACATACCAAGAAAGGAAACTACGTATGCATCTGATATCTAATGGCCAGATATGTATTTTTATTTCCAGCGTAGGCCTCTCTCTCTCTCTTTCTCTCTCTCTCTCTCTCTCTCTCTCTCCTTCTCTCTCTCCCTTTGATTCGTTTCAATGTTTCTTCTCTTGAAAACATTGTCAACCAACGTTACAGGCTCATGTTAGCAGCAATCCAGGTTTCAATCTCTGTGCATGGTCGCATTCCTTGAAGTTTCAGGCCAGCCTCCGGCGACCGGCCCGTCCGTCCGATGCCGGCGCTGAAATCCGACGCTTCCATTCATCAACAAACGCTATGTGCATACACATAGCTTATAGAGAAAACAATGTCGCGACGACGCCGATCCACCACTCCAAACAGGATGCGCGACGCCTTTATCCCAGAACAGGACTTCCTATTAACCCCCCGTGGTCCTGCACAGAGCAAACAGAATGAATTTTGAGGGGACTATGGACTAGAGGAAAGACAAATTAATTAAGTCTTGTGCCCGGCGAGGTGTCGGTCTATCGCGCCGTTAGGGTATTTGGAGCAAAATTCTCTCATCCAGGAAGAAGTGTATATCATTAGATTCGTGGAAACAAAGGACGCTCTCCGCTCAAAGCCATTATAGTCTCCGGCAAAAAGAAAAAAGTTCCAACTTCCCAGAACATTTCGAATGCAGCCTTCTCAAATCTGCGAACGCCCGGATGATTTTCTGACATTTTCGGCGGCCTCTTGGTTTCTGATGGAGTTCTTTCTGACCTCTACGACTAGTGGAAGGAAGTTTCCTTCAAACGGATTGTTTGTGGTCTCATTGGAAAATCACGCGAAAGGTGGAAAACTGAAAATGCTGTGCCTATGAATTTTCGAGGATCTCCTGACTCTTAACTCAATGGACACCTCTTATACCTAGTGCAAAGTAGAGCGGGATTTGCTCTGCAAGAAAAGTAAAAGATTTTTGAGAAAAAAAAATTGGCAGAACTTTTGCATTAATCCAATATTTAGCCGAAATCGGTCCTGCGCACGTCGCTGTTGATCTGGGTGTTTATTCCAGTACAGGAGATGGTGTACATCTTACCTCTCACCTTCCGCCATTGAACATAGCATCTTTCTTTTATTTCTGTGGGCAATGTTCGATTGTTATAAACCATATCACTGCAATGACTCGACAAATTTCACTCTTTTGACGTTTCTCAGCCTGATAGAAGCAAGTTGAGGAAAGACTTACTTTTTTGACCCCATCTCTCCATTATCAGGGCCATGGTCAGTGGTGACTACCCACCTATTGACCAAGACATTTCATGATCTCTTGGGGGCCGATCACGAATTATCTATCCATTCCATATGGCAAAACCATTTTTATGGGGCTAAGATACTTGGATTCAGAAATTGTATGTACCTGCACGGTGTGGCAAAAGTCTTTGGACAAGCATAATCGATCTCCAAAACATGGGGAAGAAGAAACTGAAAAAAATCGGTAATTTTCATAAGTCGGCACTTCAGTTGTGAACATAAATAATATTTTTGATTTTGAAATTTCCTCTACAGCGAACCAGGTTTAGAAAATGGTAGATGCGACATTGGCCCGACGCGCAGATTGAAGTCAAATTCATCGGGCGCCTTCTCCAAAGTTTCGGAACAAAGTCCGAATTCCTGTGTGGTGTTGAGCAAGCCCAAGCTCATAGAATCTTCGAAACTCCGCGGAATCTCCAAATGAAGATATAGGACCTCGATAAGCGATTATTTATCCCCAGCAGTAGAGAAGAGTACTCATTTTAGGAGGCTTTATTTTATAGGATTTTATAGATCCCAAATTAGCGATATACATTAGGAAAGAGCAAAGTACGTAGCAGGCTTAAGATGGAAAACAGTAGTGAAGTCGCCATCAAATGAACAAAAATAACTATGGTAGCGCAATTTCCGTGTTTGTTGGCAAAAATTTTGACCACTGTCAACATCGAAGCTAACAACGAACCCAGAGATACCCTACTCAATTTTCAAATTTCCTGGAGACTTTTCTAGGTTCCTAGTAGAAGGCTTCTACTAACTCCCACAGGAATTTGGGATCTCTTCACAAGTAGATAGAGAAGTGGTGGAGGTTTTCTCTGAAATCATTAGTTTTTTGAGGTTGCGCTTTCATATGAGAGAAAACCTCCACCACTTCTCTATTCTCCTCCACAACCTGCTCGCCACAGTCCACGTTTCACCTATACTTTCCGGGTCTGGTACCTACGAGAGCAGCGGACCTTAATACCAAAAACAATATCTATGCTCATGACTTGATTATAAACAAAAATGACAATCAGTTTTTTTTGAGTTTGCTCTTTCATATGTTTTCGGCGAGTGATTATTTTTGTCCAAAGACTTTTGCCGCACCCTGTATATACTACATGTTGCACAGACGAGCAGTCATGGCTTTTTCCGCAGTGGTGTTCAACAGAAACGGGAAATGGATCTGAGATTAGTGTTGTCGTCGTGTTATTAAGAGGCATATACTATCTTGAAATGCCATGTACATGTGGTGCTCTTCCTTTGTAAATTTACCAAAATAAACGGATATTGTATCAGACGTTTTGTGAAAGAGTATTCCTCGAATCTCTTGAACGGTGGTTCAGAATTCATCGCGTAAAGATTTATCCCTCTTGTAGAACAAGAGCTGGAGAAGGGCACTGTTTTTGTGCTGCCCAGGGAAGCGCCTTATCTGGCTCTTCCCCCATTTTATACCATCATCAATATTTAGTAATGTTACAAGTAGGTGAAGCGATGGGTCGCTCGGGTTGCGACTCTCCCCGTCGGAAAGAAACTTAAACAACTGAAAGTTCGCTGAGGAGGACAGATGCACGAACGATGATGGAATAGATAATACCTACAGCATCTTTGAAATTGGTACTGTTGCTTAGTGAGAGCAAGTAGGGATCAGAGACAAGCGGGAGTCAGATCCAAAAATTCGGAACTCGGGAGTCGTAAGTCGGAAGCCCCAAAAAGTCCGGAATATCGAAAATGCCTGAAGTTGGAAATGGAAGTACGGAGAGACCAATGTGTGTACATACACATGCCAATGGCGGACGGAGGGAACGCCTGGTGGAGGCACCCCCCCCCCCGGAGAATGGGTCGCCAAATTTTCGAAGTTATTTTACAGCACAAATAAAAATCCTGCATTAGTTTATTTTTAATTTTTTGTTCTTATTATTATTTTCAATACAATTTTTATCATTTGTATGTCATTATAATTAATGTCTTCATTAATTTTATTTCCCGTCTGGGTCCCCAGACGGCGGAGACCCCACTTTTTTCCCACGCCCCCACCCATCCCGCCAACTTTCTGCGTCCGCCACTGAGGCAGCACCCACGGAAAACTTTGTCGCTCAGGTTTTAGAGCAATCTTGGGTTCCTGACTATGTGGAGCATGAATAATGTGGTCAATTCTGTCAGAACTCATGTTAAAATGGTTCTTGGACGCTACCAATTTGCTGCATTATAGCAATTCGGCCGAGTTACGCTGATGGAGTAGATCAAGGAAGTCGATGACGCTGCCTTTCTTGTCAACGAATTTCTTGGCGCAACTAGATAATCGACTAATTTTTCAGCTTTCCTGGAAAAGAAAAAGCACAAACAAAAGGGAAGAAGGATGTTCACCAAAGAGACACACCTCAAGAAAAGAAACAAAACTTATGATTAAGTGTAAAGAGCCAACGAACAGAAATTTATATCATAATTGAAAATTTGAAAGTTCTGAGAGAAAAGAAGCGATCGTACGGTCTAACAGCAATTGAAAGTGCGTAGATGGTGGAATCAGATCATCACAATGTAGAACTTCTGGAAATGAGCATGGAATGCACACGTTACCTTTGGAAAACTGAGTGACTGCGGCATAAATCAACTGATTCGGATCCCGCCACATCCCATCTGCGGATACCCGGATACCAAGTCTAACTTGTTAAATCTTGAGAACGCCGATCTTCGGCGGTGCAACTTGCGTAGAATTACTGGGACTATCGTCCAGACTCCAAACATTCAAAATTCAGAACATGAAGGTTATCGTGGGTGCCGCCTTTAACAAAACCTAGTTGGGTGAGCAGGACTGCAGCAAATTCGTCTGATAATAAAAATTCATAAGTTTAAAACAAGAGATATTTAAAGGGAATACATTGTATTTTCCACAGAAAAATGTCCTATGGAGAAGAATATTAAGTGCTTTCGCCCAGTTTTCATATCAGATCTCCATTACAAGTGTCTTCTAGGAGTTCATCGCGTTAAGTTTTGAAATCTTTTCAGCGATACTCTGTACGACTCTTCTGGTTTGAAGGCCTAATTTTGGTTTGACCCCATGCTGTTTAGTTGGTTGACATTATGAGTGTTGTGAATGAGAACGGATAACTTCAAATTTTTCATCGATTGTTCTAGAAAGTGCTAAATTTTGGGCAGATTCTCCTTTATTCCTAGTTCCTAGCTGAATTTTTGGCAATGTGATTTCATTAATGCATACACTGATATGTAGTATTGAGTATTGAACCCACAACAAAAACGTAGCCATTAATACAGAACAAATTCATTTCCAGAAACATCAGAAAAAAACCACAGCGAAAGTTTCAGACAATTGCTATCCTGTATGACATCCCATTTAAGACAGCAAAACTTGAGTGGAAACAGTCCACACCTGAAAAGCTTCATTTTTGGTTCACGACTAGACTTCAAAAACTGCGCAAAAGTAAAAACAACCTTGAGAGAAAATGCCATATGCATCGATTCAAGAGTTCCGAAAATTTCCGGCTTTTTTGGTTATTTTTCGGAAGTCGGAACTTGTAAGTCGAAAGTCCAAAAAGCACCGGAATATCGGAAGTTTCGGAAGTCGGAAGTCGTTATTCCGAACATCCCTGGTAGGGATCCCTCACGCAAGTGTAGAAAAAGAGTAAACACAATAAAAGGGGCTACAGCGGTACTGCTAACCAAGTCACATTGGTTTCGAGGAGTAGAGTAGCAAGGCGCAAAGGTAATCACAATTGAACCAATAGCTACATTGAGGATGGAAATTAATTGAATCGGAAGCGATATCAAAAAGGCCCATCAAGAAAGATCGGTGCGACACACAGGTCGGACTAGCGAAAAGTATTGAATAAGAACTCCTTCTTACCGTCAGACGCTCGAAAAGCGTTTAAGATAGAGACTAACGATGTTCATAGTCCATTTCTTTGGAGTCTTTGGAAAAATCGGATATCATGGCAATGACGATGGTAAATGATAACTAGGATTCACATTATTTTTAAGGACTGTATACACATTGTGCAAATTGCATATTCAAAATGAATAAGAACAAATATTTCCTATGACACATATTGATGTAACAGCAGTCTAACATGTATAATAAAATAATGAAATTTTGATCTCTTCGTTTTGCCTGCAAGCGGGATTACATATTGAGCATTATAGACTTACTTCAAGACTACATCATACGTGCACACAAGTCCTACAAGCGGCTTCGTTGGAGCAGCCTAGCTAACGCCGTGGTTTTCGTCATCTTTTTCTTCGCGACTTTTTTTATCGAATGAAGCAAATCTGCAGGTTCTTCCTACCTGTTTGCAGGAAACATTGTGTCTTGTTTCTTACGTTTGAGTTGTCATCTATGAATTTTCTTTCGTGCCTTTCCTTCACCATCAAAGAGGAACATTGGAGGAGTTTCTTAGACGCAGTAAAATAATTGAGCTTTTAGTAAGTTCGACATCTGAAATAACCTAAAGCCTTGTATTGCTGCCGAATTCCTGTCGGTTTTTGTCCCACTCCTGCTAATTCCTGTCGGTCTTGGGCCCATTCCCGCTACCTGCATTTCTAACCTCCTTACAAATGGCCTCGGTCACGCGAGCTCATATAATATTACCTGTTGATTTTCGTCTACAACACCGCCCTCAACCTTTGCGAAAAAACGGGTGGCGACGGGTTAATCGTTAACAAACCGTCGCACTACTGTAAGTCCCTTCAAAATGAAGCTTTTCTAAATCTGAGCACGCTCTCGGATTCCTCATCGAAATTGGAATTGAACAATATATGAAATTACTTGAACTTTGACTTCAACACATTACTTTTTCGAAAATTTGAAAATTTTTCGAATTTTCAGCAATCAGGTCGAAATCTGAAAAAAACGTTAAAAACCGAGAATTGAGCGAATTCCAGTGATCCAAGCCTCATTCCTCAAATATTTCCTCGGTTTTTAACGTTTTTTTTTTCAGATTTTGACCTGATTGCTAAAATTTCGAAAAATTTTCAAATTTTTGAAAAAACAAATGTTCTAAAGTCAAAGCTCAAGTAATTTTATATGACGTTCAACGAATGTATTGGAAATTGCAGATGCAACAAAGGAGCGATTTTTCACAGTGTAACATATCTAACCGAGATAATGCTTGCGTTATTAAGGGAGGAAAAATACAATTAGGTGCCAACTTGATGACTGGTGAGGAAAAAGTAGTTGTGCAGCGGTGCGTTGACCAAGCCCACTGAATCATCTACAGAAGACGATACTGCGGTGGCCACAAGCAATGGATACCATTGATGACATGGACCGACGTCTTCCTTGTCGAGCAGCTGACCGATAAAGCAGGAACGTGGCGGCAACAGTGGAAACGTGGCAGGAACGTGACGGTAAGTTCGGAAACGTGACGAGAACGTAGCAGCAGAAACGGAAACGTGACAAGGCCATGACAGGAACGTAGGATCAATGGGAGAATCAACGCCTCGGTCGTTTTTAGTCGCCGTGTTAGTGATGTGGCCGGCTTTGATAGCAAAGCAGCACAGTGTGGTCGAGAGCACAAGTGTTGCATTCGAGTTCTCATTGGTGTTCGTGCGCATTAAGCAGCGAAGACATAAATTTAAGTTCGCCGCTTGTGCCGTGCGAGATACGGAGTCTTTAAAGTGAGGATAGCGTCCAGTGTGGTAGCTGCCCCTGTTTCCATCTACCCCACAGGATGCACACTCTGATTTTGGAGCATTGCCCTCCAAAATCGTCTCGGAGACGATATCCGGATGACTGTCGACGGCGTCCAGGCGCGGCAGGAGGTGGTTATGACGCTGTGGTGCAGCGGTCCAAGTCGTCGACAGCAGCACGGATGTCGTTTGAAGATGACATGTTGGTATTGTTGCTCTAACTGTAGACACCCACTCAAAAGTCTTGGCTTTCGACTGGGAGTCGAACCCAGGCAGTCCGCGTTGAAGGCGAACATTCCACAAATCATCGGGATCATTGAAAGCCAACGATTATCTCAGCCGAACTTCACCGATGCCGTCTCCAGAAGCAGAGATTTGAGGACCTTGTTGGGGGGGGAATAAAAGGTTTCTAATAAAAAGATTGGCTAAATTGTACTACAGTACAACATAAAAACAAGCACATACCTCCTAATGTTGTGTCCTTAGCAGGGTCTTTTGACTGCTTTGCCAAAAGAGGATACCTTTTCAAGTCGCATGGAAAACGTGGCTATCATTCGTCATACCACGTTTTGGATCGAATTTTCAATTTGATATGCGAAGATTGAAAAAAAATGCAATGAACAACATAGAAGAGATAAGCCAATTACAATAAACTCACTCTATCCAATTCGAGGATATTCAACTCCGCTTTGTTGGGAATGAAAGTAGAGTGCAAAGGAACCGTCGCTGTCATCACTGACCAATTTTTTTCTACTCGAAGGAAATGACTATTGTTTGGAGCTGTTTGGACTTGCGGTTCCGATCAGGTTTACTGCTGCTATATGCTTTTAACCTTCTTTTAAATCTCTAAGTGAGGCGCTATCACCTGCACAGCGCCTTCCATCCAACCCATGGTGTGCAGCAATACTGCTAGAAAACTACGGCTAGGATTGTCACACGAAATCGAGATAAGATTGAACGACTTATAAATCGCTTCTTATTGTAACGAAGCAGATCGCGGTTGTCTTTCAGGAGTTTTTTTCTCATACATCGATTTGTGCGTGATTCATCCAGGATATTTATAAGTGAGTGAATAGTTAGCGTACTTGAAAAAGAATAAAAACCCTTACGTGCTGCTATCAACTTCGCATTCATTACATCTTCGTTCGAGGCTGGAGGTACTGGCATTGTTGAATTCGTGTTCATCGTGTCCAAATAAAGGTATAGCCTCAACAGTCCCATAGCGAATTTAGAAATAACGCTAGAAGTGTAAACAAAAATAGAGTCGGCAAAACAGGAGCAGTGCTCCAGCTCTTGTGGTCTCCTTGTCGTGATCCTTTTCACATCGCGTCACCATTTCAAAATAGGTGTGGAAAATTTTGCACATTCGGGACATGCAACTGAGTGTTTATCGAATGGGTCTTGTATGGTCCGTATTGGAAGTTGTTGATAGATGGTTTATGAGCAATCTGACTTCGACGATAATGAAGTTTAGAGTTTAGAGTTTAGAGCAATCGATCAAAATGGGGATTACATGCAGAGGATATGGGGCAGCACTGACCTACTTGCTCTTAATTTGCCACAGAGAGTCATGCAGTAAAATGCTCAAAGTGGATAAGCGCCCTCCGTGCACCTAATGATAGGGGATCATGCCCCAAACTTCTTGTGAAAGTTGGGCATGCACAAGTGTCAATGGACATCGCCTTGTGTTAACACATATCACTAATAAGTAATTTTTCTCTGGCATTAGAAAATATCACCACTGATTTGATAATTTACATACCCTTCTCTAGCTTATTTCATTGACGTTACAACCATGTTATTGATTAGGAATGAAACGTTTTCCTATTTTTTTTTCTGTTGGAAGGGATGATGCCAAAACAAAATTTTTGAGATGTTCGTTTAATTGAACCAAAACTAGGTGGCACTGCAATATTAACCGCTCAAAATACCATTACAGTTTCAGCAAGCAGTTCAGCAAGCAGCAGTTCTTTTGGCCCCTCACACCTGCTATGCAAAGACGAACTCAATCCGCAGCGTGTTAGCGCCTAGAAACGAGCATTATTTCTGAAGTGACCGAATAGATCTTTTTAATGCAAATATGTGCATGTGCGATCTTGTACTTCGATCTTGTAGGCTAATCGCAAATGGTTGAAATCGCATTAATTATGAGTATTTCAAAGTCGAGGTGAAGGTGCTTCCTGTGAAAAGAAGAACGCTGCATGCACGACAAGCTTCACGCACGTCTCATTTCTCCAACGTCAGCGCGACATCCTCTAACGATGAGATTGCGTTTCTTTGACTCTGCATCCTGGGGACATCCATTTATTCACGGCAAAAACGTTGGCTATTAGACGTCCCTATCAATCGCTTGGGATCTTTTTCTACACATTAATTGCTAGGTTCCAGGCCTCATTCCGGATTGCTATGCTCTGCTGCTCTAAGACCGGGGAGTTAAGGCATTAAAGCGGATCCATGGAAAATGTACAGGGAACTCCAAATGTACGCAGACAAGGGTCGCGACCGCGGCGTGGCTCTCTTAGGCAGAGACATGAGCGCTCTGCATGCTGAGCGCCTGCGTCTCTGCCCAAGAGAGCCAAGCCGCGGTCCTACGCTGACAAGGGTTGCGCCGCGGTCCCGCGAGAGCAATTAATAATTAATAAAAATTATGTTGAAAATAATAATGAAAATAAACAATTATAAATGAACTAGCACAAGATTTTTATTTGTATTATATTATAAAGTGATTCCAAAAATTTGGCTACCCATTTTCGGGGGAGCCCCCCCCCCCTGCGTCCGCCGCTGGTATGAATGTATAATTCATATGTAAACTCGTTAAAAAATGTTCGGAACGTTGGTTTTCACTCGTTCTATTCCATGGCTATTACTCATTTAGTGCCGTAAATCATAAAACTGCAGTAATCAAACAATGTGAAAAGGGCAGCTATGGTCACGTGCTGTCATCCAGTATGTAATCGGCTCTGAATTTTCACAGCGAATATCGACATTCGAGGATTTTTCTACTTTGCCTCAATTTCGCTGCTATTGTTCCATGCCGCTCTCTTTTAATTACATTTTTTTCCCGCGCAAACTCGTTTTGTTTTAACAATGACTAGTGTGTAGTATTGAAAATCGTCATTCTTGCTACAAAAGAAGGTCAAAGTCTTTATTTCGGAAACAATAGTCTCTTTGTAGTTAATAAATTTTGTGCGAGTAGGTAGAGAGCAGCACTCCCTTCAGCTGTTTCTTCTGAGTGAGGAGAGAGTCGCTGCATAGATTAGCTCCAAGAGGATCAGTTTGAGAATTGTAGATCGCTGTTTACGACAAAGTGGAACATACTAAATAACTCGATTTTATCGGGTTTTCGTCATCTGTTTTTAATAGTGAATAGTACTCTTTGGGTAGAGCTCACGCGACTTTTCAAAAACGTTGAAAAATATTTTCTTAGAGTTTCTCATACTTCAACAGACGGAATGAATCTGAGCTCAGTAGATGTTCCCTTTTACCGCCTGGAAATTCCATTGGTAATGTCTCAGCTAAGAATGTTGAACGCATAACCGAGCAAAACCAGGTTAGCGAACCGTTTTCCTTGTCCAGCATCTCTTTACATAGCGCAGTCTTCAGAACAAACAATCACGCTGGTCAACGTTGGCTTGCGTGTTTATGCTGCGATAAGTCCCAGCAGTGGAGTTGAGAAATAACTCGACCTTTGTTCATAGGTCGTCCATATCATCCCGATCTTCTGGTACAGAGACACCCGCTCCGCCGGGAATGTAAGATAGATATGTTTAAAGTGATTTCACAGGAATATTATGTCATCAAGAATGCCATCGAACGTTCGAGGGCAGACGAGGCCGCGCTCACGCATCCAGCACGTCGCTGTCATGAGTCAATGGTGTGATCCGAGCAGTCAGCCCCAATCGCTTTGTCTGTCATTCTTCGGCATCTGCTCTGTCTCTGTTCGCTTTCCTTTCTGAGCCTGCAACATATAACACCAAGGGATATGCACTAGAGAGACTTTAAAGCGGTCTATTTCAGCCGCGACTCCTGAGCACCTTTAGGTACAGGCGCATCGGAGAGATGCAGGCGCTTAATTCCTGAGATTTGCGAGATTTTTCTATGGCTTCCCTCCAAGTAAAACTCCAACAAGTCTTCAAAGGTTGCACAGTGGAGAACAACGTTCTGTACCTTTTCGTATATTGGACCACACAGTTTTGCAGCTGCCACCAAATTTTTCATTTCTTTAAGTGCCTTAACCTCTCTCACTAAATGGCTTAAGCACGGGACATTCCATAATGTTGAAGGAGTTCGAAGTCCAAAATGTCATCCACTTCTGTCTCTCGAATCCCAAGCCCATAAACGAGTTTATTGAAGTTATGGAGAAGAATCCTTCCCATCATTGCCGTCAATTAGTTTGTTATGTGAGTTTAGACGTTTGTAAGTTAACGGTATACTTAGTGCAGTCACGGGTTTTGTGAATCTCATGAATTGACGTAGTCAATTCGATTTTTTCTGCTACCCTTTCAGCTCCTTTTAAACATTTATTTGATTGTTTCCCGTTTGGTATATCGTTTTGACTATAACCCCACCCCATTCTCATGTGTACATTATGTGGAATACTTTCACTGATGACCTAGAATCCGGTTATTTTTTGTCATTCCTTTATCCGGACATTTTGTTATTCTTTACCCTTGCGGAAATGTTCCCTCTCCAGCAGATTACGATCTAAAACATCACTTGCGCTTACTTCGAGAAAAAGTCTTAGCTGGGCACGTGCTCCCTCCCTGAGCGCTCCCACAATCGCACTCTCACCATGGGATTCTGGCACCCAGCTCTGAGCAGACGAACCTGTGACTGGGCTATTTCGTGGGATCCTCTGCCCCGTGCGTTGACATCTGCGACCAACGATCGCTTCTTAGCTGCTCGCTTAGCGAGTGAGCCGTCACCCGTTAACGACTTCCGCTCCCGTGTTTCTGCTACTCTTTGGCTACTCTTCGCAACAGGGATTAAGTGGCTGGCCGTGTCCGATCTTGCAGATGCTGCTCCGCATGACTTTTTGCGGAGACGAGACCGAAAGTCTAATGGGTTCGGAGGGCTCATGGCTCTGTAGCAGTTTTTCTGCTCAAGCTTTTGCACCTCTCAATTTATATGTTCTTGATCTATAATCGATGGTTTGGACGGACAAATTGGAACTGGATTCTTGAATTTAGACGTTTATAAGTTAACGGTATAGTTACTGCATTCATGGGTTCTGTGAATCTCATGAATTTACGCAGTCAATTCGATTTTTTTCTGCTATCCTTTCAGCTCCTTTCAAACATTTATTTGATTGTTTACGGTTTGATGTCTCGTTTTGACTATAGCGCTCCCCCCATTCTCCTGGCATATAATAAATAAATAGCCAATAGGTAAATTATGAATAAAATCTTTCCATTTCACATTTTGAAGCATACATTTCCTACATTTTTGCACTGTATGTATGCTCAGTCAGTTTCTTTCTTTCATTACTTCATTCTTCTTCTCCTTTCTCTTCCGAATCTTCTTCGATATAATGCTCATCACATAAAATAGTGGCTTTACCTAATTCAAATCAAAATTAGTGAAATAAGCAAATAATTTCGTAGAAATTAAATTCTTACCGAACCTTTGGCCTTACCATACGTCAACTTATTCGTACAGTTGTACGAACACTATTATTGACGAAGTGTGAAATACGTATCGGGATCTCTATCTCAAGCATTCAACGAAAATTCAAACTTATTCCCCGTCTTTGCGAGGTCTTGTTGAATATTTTGGATATTTTCTCAGGTGTTGATCTCATTTCGTGCTCGTACCTTATGACAGAGCTAAAGCTTTTGACAAAAAAGAGATCTTACGAAATATTCATCTATGCTATGCTATCCTACGTAATTTACGCTTGTAATCGAAGTTTGCTGAGCACGATGTTTTTGAAGAGGGAAGCCTCAGCTTAAGCTGTCCTGCATTACATTCTTTTTGTTAAGGACATGCACAAAGCTTACCAAGCATGTACATAATTCCGGAAAGATTGCTCAAGAACTACTTTTTACTGTGACCACTGCTCGCTAAAACGCTCAGTTTTTCCTTCAAATGAAGCTAATGCCTATCATTGGGGGAAAGAATGTGGAAACACTCGTGGTCTTTGGTTTTAAATAAAAATAAGAGTACATACATAGTGTAACTACGCGGCTGCCTTCAAGCACTTCTTGCTGATTCGATGGTCGAAGAGTAATTTACAGTTGTCTCGAATTTTTTACGGCACCTAACCTCTTTACATGCTTATTCATTTGTTCAGTGCAGTAAAAGTAAAGGAAGGTTCAGTTAGTTTTGTTTCTAGATACTTGGACAAGAAACTTTTTGTCGTCTTCTCGAAAAAAAGGCCTTAACAATGAGAAATTTGAGACTGCAAAGGTAATTAAGCAGTATTTGAGGGTTTACTTCTATCTCTAGCTAATTTACATGGAGGACACTTCGTAAAACAATCCAGAAAAGACCCGGAATTGAGTGAAGTTGGTATGAAGGACAATATCATAGCACTGCGATGGTGAGTTTCTTGCAACATTTTATTTTTGCCATTGAATTCTGAACCAAACTCGAATTTGAATGTGTTTCCTTATG
This sequence comes from Ancylostoma caninum, assembly GCA_037903475.1. NCBI lineage: Eukaryota > Metazoa > Nematoda > Chromadorea > Rhabditida > Ancylostomatidae > Ancylostoma > Ancylostoma caninum. The sequence goes on along the minus strand of JBAJFG010000475.1, from coordinate 1,472,953 downwards.
ACTTCGTTTGCGGAATGTCAGCGGTCGGTTCCCGCTTCCTGCGGAGGCATCATTTTTATGTCCTAAATTCTCCTCCTCTCCTACATAGGCCTTGATGTACAGGCCGGTCCAAGATTACGGAGACCCGCGAAACGATTCATATCTAGAGTTATGAAGCAAGTTGACAATTCCTCTTCTGATATGGGATTTTTCTCTCACCCATGAAGAGAATCTATCTCCACATTTTCATCTCATCGGCAGGAAAAGGCCTGAAGAAATCAAACTACTCCCCTACGGTGACTCGACAGTAGTCTTCCCCAGATAATCCGATGTTTCGGAAAGTGTTTGCTCCGAAGACAGAACAATTTTATAAGAGCAAAATAAAGTTCCGTCTTCGAAAGAATACTATAGCGAAAAAACCCCATGAATGGATAGTAAGAATAGCACTTACAAGAAAGCGGACATTGCTTCCGGCGTAAAACCAGCGTAATGACTTCTTCTACAGCTATTCCCACTTCTCTTTCAGTGTTTATGTAAAATGATGGTGCTTATTATTTCAATTCGTCTTGCATTTTGAAGGGAAGTTTCCTTCACTCTATGGTCAATGGAGGTGATTTATTTTGATATACACGCTCAAAGCGTGATAAATTTTTGTGTATCCTCATCTGATATTGGATCTTATAACCCTACATAGTAGTCCTTTACAACCACTTCAGTGTTTTTCTGTTACCCACTCCTTCTACTCTTCGATGTACTGGTAAGCGATGCTTTTGCAAAATCCTACATGTTAGCAAAACACTTGACTACACATCTAGCGTAATTTAGGGATGTATTAATTACTACAAGCGACTAACGGCTCATATATTCCCGAAATCGAAAGCATAAAGTATAAAGTATTGCTTTGGAATATGCCCTGCGATTGAATAGACGGACAACAAAAGATGAGATACGGACCGTCAACAGTCAAGATATGTTCAAAAACGCGCACTGTACTCCTGTTTCCGTAATTCTGGACCACCCTGTACATATCACCGAGGTTACCCATATTAAAAGTGTTAACAATCTCCATTTTTAACTTTGCTCATCGTTAACAACTTTACCCTTGGTAATCTTAATGATGCATGCCGGCCCTGTTATGCAGCTCACCCTCAGCCTGTGATCACCCTGATCCCCCCCGTTACTAGTATATGTGCATGTCGCATAAAGTAGGACGATAAAACGTACGATCGCTGTTGCTCCCTGTGACTTGCAGGTGCTCTTGTAAGTTATGGCTCTTCCGACCGTTCTTCAGCGATTAATCTGTTGTTGACCTGGTTAATCCAGCAATGTCCATTTCACAAGAGTTATGGGCCAGTAATAATTGCATACATCGTACGCATAAAACTACACATATTCCTCCTGTAGTGGTAGCTACTTGGAAACTCATAACTATTAACAGGAGAAAAAACATGTATTGAGTTTGTGGTCATCTCTTGTTGAATTTCTTAGTTACAGAAGTTCTTTACATTTTCCTTGTTTATAGATTAAAACCGTACTTGTACACTTGGATATTTTCTTCCTGACAATAAGATTCTGCTTATGTTGCTCGTTTGTTGGGAAGGCGTTGGTAGCATCATTTTTCCCCTTCCCTAGAAAATTCGTTTCAGTCCTTCAGGGTAGGGGACGAGGACGAGGTGTGGTAGGGGCTGTCTCACAATTGTTCCATGAAATGGACCAAAATATCGCGTTATTATGCATAGATATTGATTTATAGTACACTCTACTTCTTAATATGTATGAAATTAGTGAAATCTGTTTAGTTTATCTTACTTCTTCTTAATTGGCAGTTCATATGTGTGTGTGTGTGCACGAGAACCAGCCACCAAAAACGGAAAATACCTACACCATTGTGTTCAGCGCGTTGAGTTATCTACGAAAATATGGTAAATTTTGATTTTTACCCTGAATTACAGGTGTTTCGGGCCACTTCAGTCATGTTCGGACATATTAATGGCCGACAGTTGTTTTCAACACGTTCGGAATGAAAGAGATAGGTCTATGAATACGAGCCGTATAAAAGGAATGAGATGGGCTGGATACCTTTATAACGACGAGGAGGAACTAGACAGACGAGGGATGACACGGATGAGGGTTACGACTTAGTGTAGTGTTAGAGGTGGGCTGACGGTGTGATAAGGATGCTCCGGTCCGTAAGTGAGGAAACGTCCGAATTCGGGTCCAACAGTGTGATAAGGGTGCGCCGGCGTCCAAAACCGGGGAACGCCTGGAGTCGGGTCCAACGGCGTGGTGAAGGCTAATGGTTCCATGAACCGCGGTAAAGAATACTTCTCTGTGGATAGTGTCTGTTCATCCACCTGCACTAATCTTATCTGAAGACAATGAAAGCGAAGCGAGCACGAAAAGAAGCCTGAGAGTCCGGCGTTAGCAGGACGATCAGGCCGGTATTATTTTATTCCAGCGACAGGCCAAGTGACAAGCCAACCGAGGTTCACCCCTTCACGTCATAAATGAATGTATTAATATGTAGTTGTAGTTACTATAAGTTGATTATTGAAATCCCTGTCGAACGGTTATTTGTGCAATCCCGCCCCCCCCCCACCGATTCTTGGCCAGCACTGCTTGTATGTCACGATTCTAGAAGACCCTCGTATCTAAACGGAAGCACTTTAACGATCCTACGAGCTCTCTGCTCTCTGCTGGGCGAGCGTCCAGTCCACAGGAAAACGTCAGCAGTGACGTCGTCCACGCACACTTTTTTTACAGTCCACGTTGTTTGCAACTCGTGACATTCCTCCCTTCTGAATCGTTTATTCCATTCAAAATCACCCCGCAAGTACTATTGACGGTCCGAGCATGTCTGTGGGCTACGTAGTTCTAAATTTGCGGATTAAATTCCGCAAACCACCACCGCTCACCAAAGCGTTCTGTGTATTTGATACGTTCCTTTTGAAAAGAGCATATGTAAGTACGTACGTACATACGTATAACGCATCTTGTCTGCGCCTTTTTCATTTTCTTCTTTCCATTTCTTATTGTTCACTTTACCGAGCAGTTTGCTTTTTAACTATAGTGGAAGGAAGACGTTGTTAAGAGAATCATTGAGTATCCTGGCTCTTCTAACTAATACACTGTAATTACTAAATAATACAGCTTACTAGTTATCATGTTTAGTTTGATACTAATCACATGGTCGCAAAAAAAATGATGGACCTTTTCTTTACGTCGATTCTATTCATCTCTTTCAATAGAGGCGCTTGTGAAAGTCACCAGTGTCGAACGACTCTCGATAGCTTTCTAATTAATTACACTTTCATGGAACTTCCAATTATAATAATTAGTGCGAGGTACAAAAACAAAGCGACAAACACCCCGCAGCTGCTCATCCGCTCTACTTGCAAGGATAATTCATTGTTAGGCGAGAATCCACTGCAGGAGGGACGCTCATCGACGAGAGCTCACCGATGAGCTGGAGCTACTCAAAACATGTTTAAAGCCTTCTCCAGAAGATTTGCACATCCATCTCTCTGCTGCACTTCCGCCGTTCTTCTCGCGTGCACCACGCCGAATCTAATCTTCCCATTTGAGGATATACTACTCAGTTTTGCGTCATCACACGCTTGCAGGCCTGTCGCGGTCTGCGGACTATGCCAGAGTCGGCTGCGACACCTCATTTGGATGCAAAAGTGTGTTTAAGCGTGCACGTCGGGCATGTTTACTTACGCGGACTTCTCCCAGGGTCTTCTGTTCGCTTCGCAAACGTCAGTAAAAAATGAAAAAAAAAATCAGTCCGGTCACGCGCTATTACCGTAGTTCCATAATGGGTCCAAGACACCTTCTCCGAACCCAAAATCGGCATTGATAGGTGCCTTAACGTCCGATAGACACTGATCATCTACTTGGTTGGCCTCAATATAGTCATCCTTTATATTATGCCCTGAATTTACGATAAGACCATCTACAGGACTGACTTTTTTTTATTTTGTAACGACAGCACAAAGAACGTCTCTCCAAATTGAATAGTGCTGATTCATGCTTCACGTCATTAACTGCTCTTGAGCTTCCGCTTCCTCGAAATGTGAACTGCGTGCGAGATGTGTAGCTGCTCATTACTAGTACGCGCTGTTTTAAAACCTCCTGGAAGCTCCGATATCCTTTGCACTTCCCTGGAAATAACCCATTTTCCCACGAAATGCCATGCATTTGATTTTTGCTCTTTCGTGAACTGGTCCTTGACTATGAGTCCTTAAATCTTCCACAGCTACGAAGTATGAGGCTGTAAAGTCACTCATCCCACTTCCTGATGAACAATTTCCTGAAAATTACATGATTTTTGCCCAAGCGAATTCTTATTTTCAAGAGAGCCACCGCCAATTTTTCTGAGCTTATGCCCGAGGCGGTGCTACTCTGTGGGAAAAAGCTACACAGAGTATAATCAATTTGTGAATTCACCATTTTTCGTCTCGTTCCTCTCAAAACTACAAAATCCAAAACTCACTCATTTCAGTTCCCAGTGACAATTTTCTGAAAATTACATGGTGCTTTTTCGGGTTAATTCTTATTTTCAAAAGAGCTACCGCCAATTTTGGTGAGCTTATTTCGAAGCGGCGCTACGCTGTGTGAAGAAACTATAGTATAACCAATCTGTGAATTCACCATGTGTTCCTACGGCTGTTCATAAGACAATGTTTCAGCCTAAGTCGATCGCTCTTCCGATGCAGTGGCGCAGGCCATTAATGTTCAATTTCCTTGCTATGGATTCCATTATAGCATCCAGCACTTGATAAATGTCCGCTTCGACCTTTCATTTTCTTTCCATTGTGTTGAATAAACTGCTGTTAATGATTAATCATTTAGCTCTCATCATAATTTGAATTCAATAGGGCAGCAACTCATTTTATCACTTTGATTGTTACTAGCTTAGAATATGATTTATGATGTTGTCAGCCGAACCCGATGTTGTCAGTAGAGTCCTTCATTGGCCATTTCATATAAATATTTCAAAAATTTTTTTCAAAGTATTCAGCCATGCGCTTCTTTCGTAAAGCCCATTATTTTCAAGGGTTCTCTTGGTGGGTAGCTCTCTTATTTCACTCACTCTCTTTATTTCTTTCTTCCTTTCCTTCTATCTGTCTCTCTTCCCCACTTCTCTTCTAATCAGCTAATTCCACATAGGAGATAGACTTGCAGTGAATTTCTTTTTTTGTTACCTTCTGACCACTCATACCTGTATTCGGAACTCGAGACCGTTACAGAATTCGTGCCTGAACCGACTTTCATCTGCAGGAGCTCCCTATGTTACACGGAGATAGCCTCTCATAGACAGAAAATGTTTGAGTTTCATAGTTGTTCTTGCTCCGGAAATGGCGTTATGAACATTGTTGATTTTCGGCGGGGTGAAACCAGCATACATATATGCTACTTGAGTGTAGGGGTCGCCACCCTGACTGTTTTCAGGATTTGTTTTTATGTACCACTCCTCCCCCCTAAGTTTGCTGAGGGTTGATGAAGGGGAGTGAGTAGGAGACGAAGACTAGAAAGCGACTCAAGAGAGGAGTTATGGCCAGGTTAGGACAGGAAATTTATCCACCACAAGCGATTTGTTAACCTCCACTATTTAGTTCACCCCTTCTTTCGCTTGCGCAGCTACGATTGAATTCACCCAACTTTCTCACATGTCTGAGCAAGTGTTGCATCTGGGATAGAATGGTGAAAGAGCGTCGCATTCATGAGCCCCATGACTTACTCTACCCTAATTCTTCCGGGTTTGTATTTGATGATGGAAAGGAAATTCTCTACTCAAAGTTCTCTAGGATTGACATTCAACAGTTCACCCCTTTTCACCCCTTCTTTCGCTAGTTGAATATGAATCGGGAGCTGCAGTTTGGGAATACTGGGCCGTTCACCTATATACAGGGAACTCCAAACGTACGCAGACAAGGGTCGGGACCGCGGCGCGGCTCTCTTGGGCAGAGCCGCAGGCGCTCAGCATGCGAAGCGCCCATGTCTCTGCCCAAAAGAGCCGCGCCGCGGTCCCATCCCTTGTCTCTGTCCGTTTGGAGTTCCCTATATGTGGGGTCTCAAAAATAATCGGATTCCAATTTGAAAAAAACCGCTGCACTCGTCTTTGAAAAGAACAAACGTGCACACATTCGAAGTATTCTATGTTTATGCAAAACATCTGCGATATCAGTCACATTCGTTGCATGCCTCGGAGCACTTCCAGAACGGCTTGATTCTGGAATGTTTTAATGCTTGGTTCTCTCTTCCAAGTGTGTAAAACACTCTTTCCGAGGACTCTTTTTTCGAGAAGAAGTAAGAGAAGATATTAAAGATCTAGATCGACCTGATGCAGGCGCTGCGTTTATGTGCTTATCTCAATTATGGTCACAAAATGAACACATCGTGGGCAAGTGCGTTATTATATTAGGTTGACGGAAAAGTTTCCCGCCACTTTTGAACTGTCTCTTCAAATTTATTGTTCTTTTTCAACACAACCAATAATTACACGATATAGGTGGCATCTTTATTGACAGGAACTCCGGCGGTAGCAATGGGGCTTATTGGCAGCAGCTGCGAATGAGTAGTTCCACTTTAATTCCACCAAGCCATCCGCGCTTTCTCATGTGATTTACCTAGGAATTCCACTACTCGTCACTAGTAACCAAGTTGTCGAGCAAAGCGAAAGGCCGTCGAAAAGTCAAAAACTTTATGCACTCATCTCTCACCATTTGAGGCTGTGGCAGCTCAAATGAGCGTCAATGCATGCGTCGCATTCCGTTGTTTCTCTGATACAATATAGATGAACAGCTCGTGTATTATGATAGCATTGAATTTCCTTCTTTAGCTTACCGGTATCACTCCGCGGACTCGCTTCAAACAGCTCCAGGAGGTGCTCTCCAACCAGCTCCACCAGTCGACCAAACCCTGGTCTATCTCAGGCAGAGATCGCCGTCTTCAAACCTGTGGGACCAAACATTTATAGTGCAGGAAGATCCAGAGGAGGCGCTTATCTTACGACGTAGATTTTTCCGCATGGCTTTCGTTATTAATCCTCAAAGCAAAAACAGTTCAACATGCTTTTAGTCAATGACGATTTTTCCTGCCACAATCATGACGGAATGCGGACGGAATTTCGCTATGAAAAGATTATTGCCTAGCCTTCATATATGTTTTGGATAGAAAGCTCCTGAACAAGTGCGAAAAGATTGGCGAGAAGAGAAAGAGAATGGCGGGAAAGTTTTCCGACAACCTACGTAATGGTTTGGAAAACCACTCAATGGTTGGAATAATGCAAAAATTTTCTTTGGCAGTGAATAAAATAAAATATCAATAAAACAATCGTATCAATAGAATAAAGAAATCATGGCGAATCAATACCGAACTCTGCATCATGCAACTCCTTTAACTTGCAAAATAATACATTTGGGTCCCTAAAATCGCAATTTATGTGGGAATCCGATATCACAATTGGTTCCTCTTCCCTAAAATAGTTCTGGTTACTTCTATATCCCCATGGGGTTCTTCAAAACTTTCCTCATCACTCGTCACATTATCCTGTCTCTTTACCAGATTCACTCCTTTGCTTCCTCACTTAATGTTTCCTGTCGGCTTGGGCCATTTGCTCACAGTTAGCGTGTACATTTACCCTGGGTAATGCGTGCGGCCCCCGCTGTCCATTGCCTCTCCTCGCTAGCTCTAAAAAGTCGAAAAACTGCTGATGAACAACTGCTCCATGATTCCAGGGCAGAATAGAGGCTTTGGCGTGCTAATCTGCTTATTAGTTTCTTCTCGTAATGTCTGATTCCTGCAGACAGTAGAGGAAAAAGAGAAGCACTCGTCTGCAGTGCATCTCATAGAGCCGGAGGCTTCCGTAGATGGCTTCGTCTACACTCCTGAGCCAAAGAAAGTGAGAAGAAAAAGAGTAAGAAAAAAAGAAAAAAATCAGAAGGCATCTGTCTCGCAAAAAATGAATTACCATGAGTTTTTATTTGATGTTCCCCGAGCGAGTAACAATCACGAATCATGCTTGACATATTTCAGATGCATGTCCACTTTATAAGTACGAAAGAACATTAAACTAGCAACTATTTCGGGCAAATTCTGTGGCTCCCTGAAGTGGTCTTATATTATGAGGCGGCGTGAAGATTACGAGTTATCAATTAAGAAGTTGGGATAGGAGACACGACAACTGAATTCCTCCCGTAGTATTTTTGAGAGATTAGGCACCTATGTACGGTATAGTGCAGAAAGCTCCTTGAGCGCTGCTATTTATTTCTGGAAAGAGTTGAAAAAATTCTTGGTTTCTGAATATCCGGAATTTGAAAGTGATCTCCCAATTATGAAAAGTACTGAACTTAGCCATCCAAACGACACAAGGATCGCAAGGAGGGATTTGACTATTCTGTGAAAAGTACTATAATAATCTTTTTTGAAAAAAGGTAAATCTTCACAACTTACCTTTTGCCTCCCCCCCCCCCCCCCTCCGCCTCCGTCTTTTTCCAGAGCACGTACGTACTTACTTTAAAAATCACTAACTCTTCAACTACAAATACAATATTTATGCCCGGGGTTAGCTCGTCCTTTCAAGTGTTTACAACCTGCGATAGAGTGCTTCAGCACGCAAAGGCTGAGATTTATTCGTCTGCCTTTTCTTATTCTGCTTTCTTGAGGAGTAGCTGCCATAAAGGGCTTGCTGAGCACTAATCACATTCTCGAGAAGTCTGCTCAGTGCCGTTGTCCTTTGTAAGAGATTTGAAAGTAGTGAATTTTCAACAACAGGCCATGTACTGTGAAGCATCCATCCTTCCATATGCAGAGTGATATTGCATGACAAGCCTGGAGACTTTTGCTTAGTGGCAACTAGCATTTCTTTTGTGGTTTTACTCCATGCCTTTTCCAAATACATCACAGTGCAGTTCCTCACTGTCATCCTTTTTCCCTGTGCTTGTGTTTTTAGCCCAGCAATAGAGCATATTCCCTGCCGAAGTGCATTACAAGCCATGCGTCTCTGCTCCCTAGCGAACTCCTTCAGCCCTGGATCAGCGATTTCGAAAACATCCGAATTCGAGGGGATTCCTCGTTCACCACGGAGTGCCAGCATCATTCGGTAGAGCGACCAACGTTACTTAATTACGTAGATAGTCAGATGGACCACATTAACTGCGGCGTCTTGCATGACTACCTTGGGCTCGTTTTTTTCACCAACGTCATGTTGGAGCATTGCAGGCGATTGACTCTTTTATTTCACTGCTCACATTGGTAGGAATGGTCTTCACGACCTATCTAACATGCTTTAATACACAGCTGTTCTCCTTGAAACGTAGGTGGTGGTGTCAGAAAAAGCACTAGGGCGAAGGTACAATACGAATCGGCTAACCACTTGAGTTTTGATGGCCTTCGTTGCTAGGCTTGTCTGCTGGATTTCATTTACGCGAAAGCGTATAAACCCATGCTATTTGCTTAGCGTTTTGTGAATCTTTGTCCTGATTTACCTTGGAAAGACATTACACATTTCCTACACATATACTTCTTTAGCTGCTTAGAAATACCCTTATTCGTGTCGGTATCTTTGAGGAGAAGATGCACGTATTTCGCATCCTTTTTCATTTTTTTCGTGCATTTTCTTCACTTTCTGCGGATGACGTCACACTTTAGCAATTTCATTCGAATTTCTCCAGAGAAATGTTTCGAGGTAACATTTCCCAATGCGGACGTTAATGTGCATATGATTGTTGACACCAATCGTTCGCATAATTGCTTTCTTATGTGGCTTTCCTGATTGAATTGGCTGCTATAAAGCTGCATTACCTTGTTCTGAAATAACGAAGACACAGACTGTTTCTGCGGAGGCTGGAAATTTGATAAGGAGTAGCGGCGTACCTCGCTTACTATGTTGATGAACAGGTTGGAGCAGGAAGGGCTCTATTTTTACAAAGAAGACATTTTTAAATATTAGGGGGAATCGGGCCGGATGCAGGCTTAGTGCACAGGCACCGTAATTGCACCTACAGTACCTCCTGTTCGTGCCGAAACACCTCACAAGTAGCGATTTGACTGTCTCAAAGGAGCGACTAGACCTTGGTTGCGTCCTCGCTAGAGAACAAAATGAAAAGTTCAGACCGGTCAGCAGATGGTCTTACCGTAATTTCCTGACGTAAAATAAGGTGTATCTCGCGGGACAATCAACTAATATATTATCGGTGTCTATCGGACAACGAACTGTGCCGATTTTGAGTTCAGAGAGAGTAGTTTGTACCTATTTTGATAGGAAATTACGGTAATACTGCCTGTTCACCCGACTGAACATCTCAACTTGTCGTTAGTGCAGCAGAGCTTTGTCACGTGCTAGATTGCTAGGCTGAAAAAGTATGAACCCACGGAAAAGGCAGAAGGCTACCATTATACCGGAATTCTCTGAAAAAAAGGGAAAGCTCCTATCAAAGCAGGGCTAGCTCCAGTGATTAAAAAATTTTGAAGCTCTTCAGTTTTCGTGGTCCTTGTGGTCCAGCACTCGTCCATAGGTGTTATTCTTCGAGACCTGTATTTATGCCGCTTACGTCAACCACACGTCATTCCTTGCCGCAGAACGCGTTTTTGAGCCATTGCATGCAGTTTGGCCCTATACTCGCTGTATTTCGTCGGTCACCAGCTCTACGTGTCTGTTCCTTCCGCTCGTCGCCTATTTTTGTGACAATGTCGTCCATGCAGAAATGAGACAATGCGCGGATTAACGCACTTATCTCCCATTGTCTTTCTACTGGCTTGCTCTCTGATGCATTGCTGGAGTTCCGGCATCCAAAGGGTTATATCCATGGTCAGACGCCGACGGTGTGGTACATTCGCCGTTCGTCATCTAACGAACATGAGCATTGGACTTTGGCACGGATACGTGAAAAATTACGCGATTAACTCGCAAAATTATGAATGTGTATTGCGTTGCAAATTGAAGAAAAAAATTGTGCAGGTAATGGCGAACTCATACGTAACTAACTGGCTTCCAATTACATTGCCCCAAGTGTATTCGAGCAAGATTGAGAGGCTTTAACAACGATTAATCTACCTAGCTACGGTCACTAGGCGGGTACATATGGAGGTGTGCCCCGAAAATTCTCCGAAAAAAAAATTCGTACAATGTGCAGAATGGAAAGACAAGATTCAGAGAAAATGCCAGAAATTCCAATGAGATCGTCCAGATCTGAGTAGTCCCTTGAGACCCAATAAGCGTCAGGGAAACCGGTGGGCTCTGGGGAACAATGGGATCCCAAAAAAACATATGAGTGTTTCCCAAAGGATGTTCAGAAGCCGGACGTATAGTAGACTTAAACCAGCTTGATGTGCTTGCGCATATCAGAAAGCTTATTAATTTTCGCGCCGTTCTCTTTTTGACGACTGCCGTTCTGAAACAATCCATTGCGAGCTTAACTTCTATGATTTGATTGCAGCTGAGGCGGGATGAAGTTCATTTGGAAAAATTCCGGATGCTTTCCCTTTTCAGCTAATCTGGATAACCCTCTGCGTCCTCCATAATCCGCGACTGCTGTTGCAATGCACTTAATACCTAAAAATAGTAGGCTGTGTGCAAATAAATTGCGTCTAAAGCATAACTCCGAGCGATCATAATTCACCTCTGACAAAGTCTTATTAAACAACGAAAACACGGTTAGAATCGATGCATCTCGGCCAATAGTCTAGAGACGTGCAGATGGAACGACTATTTTAGTTTCAGTTTCAGTTTAGTTTGGTTTTTTCCGATTATTTACTAAACTTTCCGGCGCTTGACTGAACTGATAGGTGATAAATTCAAATTGTTCATCCACTTCTCGCGACTACAATCACTACTACAAAATTTCCAGGACTGGTCTGAAAACAAGTGATTCAACCGAGTATTTGAAATCGAAGGAAGTCACACAACCTTCCCAGGTTTTTTTTAAATTATTGAACTGCTGCAAAATTCCAAACACAAGACAAAATTTCTGTCCAGGAAAACCTCTTTCATATAATTCTTTTCGGAGGAAGATTGAGCACCAGCATGGGCATTCCTTAGCCTGTCGGGGAAATTAAGAGGCTCTTATCTGGAGCATTAATGAGACGCACAAAGAGCATCAATTCTTCTGAACCAGCGGAAACTGCGCATCCCGCGAAACTCGATCAATTTCCGCGTTAATGGCTACTGAATTTCGTGTAAATCCTGAAGCGTTGCCAGGGTTGCATCATTTTGTGTTTGAGCTCTCACTCTCTTTCTTCAGCACACTTGGGCAAGTCCTAGTAAATAAGCAAACAATCAAACAAATAAATATTTTAAGAAATTCTGTATTTTGAAAGGTACAGCTGGATTGATCTTAAGTAAATTCCTGGTAAATTTGGTAGTTTCTGTTGGGATTCTGGGACAATCCTGTCCATTTTTTCCCTTGCACCTTGCAAGTCTTTTCCAGGGAGGAAATATCAAGTGTGAAATCCCCAGGGTACGATAAATGTAGATGGCCCGACAGTAAAATTTACAGACTGGGGGAGGGAATGGAAAAGGAGGGCGAGGTAGTCGTTAGTCGCAACTATTCAGAAATAAAAATAGTGAGTCATTTCCAAAGCAATTTAGTCTCTCATTTTTGGACCACCACTGAGCCGGATTCACGTGAATCTCTTCCTTGTTCCCCCGAGGAGTATCTCCCGAGCGCAAAGAATCCCAGTATGAACAGCTCTGCCCAGGGCGCAGCACTAGGTGGTCATTGACCACCAGGACTTAGTAGCGTCCTGCAGATTCAGGGAGCTTAGCACCAATGCACGGGGTGTAGCCAACCGCTAACCGTCTACTGATGTTAGACACAAGCAGATTTCAGAGAGTCTGGAGGATCATCAAAATCGTGGCTGAAGATCACTGTCGTTCAACCATTTGCTACATCTCTACTCTGCACTCTGATGCGCTCCAATGATAATCAGGAGACGTATCATGTTGGAATTTTAATTCTGGATGCGCACTATACCAACAAGTATCTTCCCAAAGTAGCACACTTCGTTTTTGAGAAACCGTCTTCGTTTTTGAAAAAAAAAACCGTCAATAGTGATCAAAAAGTGGTTTTGACCATTTTTTGACCATTAATGACGGTTTTTTCTCATATACGAAGACGGTTTCTCAAAAACGAAAGATGCCACTTCGAGGAAGAGTTGATACCACCTAGGCGCATTTCTTGGAGTTGACAGCGTATCGGAACACTTTATTAAACGAGAGGAATTTCCTGAGAAAGTTCCGGGTTTGAGAGAAGAAACACGCTCCAATGACAATTTCTTGCATCTGACAGGTCCTATAATAAGTTTCAACGAGTTCTAACGGGATCAAACAGTTCCGTACTTTAATCGGTTTTATTTTAGCTTAAATTTGAGATGAATTAGGTCTTCGTTAAATTGTACGCATTTCTTGCTGAAACATCATTCGTCGCCCCACTAACCCCTATTTAAGTCACTTTTCAGTGCTACCTGCTTTTCCCGAAAGAACCCTAGTATGTAGGTACTTAGTAGCCCATTTCGGAATCCGACTGGACTTAGTACTCCCCAACCGACACTGACCACCTAGTGCTGTGCCCTGGCTCTGCCCTTGTTCTTCGGCCATGAGGCGACGTTTGTTCCCCGTGGATGTCTTGCTACGTTAATGCTTTCGCGCTGTAAACGATGTTTTGCCGGTTATTTCACGCCTGCTGCAGTCAGTTATTTATCCGAACGCGTGCTGCTCACCCGTGACGACGATTTATGAACAGCTGCAATGTGTTTCTCAGTTGCGGGGCCTGCCAAACTGCCGTATTTACCTTCCATAACTCATCTCGCCTTAAAATGTTGTGCTGCAGCACCCATGCTTCTGGTGCTTAATAGCCTGCGCCAATTATTGATGTTCCTGAGAACGATTGCGTATCTTACCTGCAAATAGGTTAGCACAGAGATGTACGTTATAACGTAACGAACTGACGCACTACGCATAATGGTCATTTAACGTCACTCTGTCAATGTAGCGGGTTGGCGGTTTAACAGAATCTTAGACTTTTGTAATCCAGACAAGCTTCCGGAGACGCAGAGAAAAAAGTAGCTTCGGAACTTCCACGGAGCTTGACACTTTTCGGAACTTCCGCGGAACTTCGAGAGAGATAGTATGATCCAAGAAACGAACAGATCAAATGGCACGTTTTCGTCCAACTTTTATACTGATATTTTCTTGATTGACTTCGGCTAGACAAACAAGAAGCAGCGGTACAATAAGAAAATTTTTACGCTATTTTTTCCTCGAAATTCACTTCGGTATGCAGCAATAATGACATCTGTAATGTCGAATTTCGGGTAAAGCTCGCGTCAGATAAATGTACCCCTGGGATTATTCCCATAAATACAAAATTTTGACAGATTTTCACCAAAGAAGGATTTTTCCATTTTATCATTGATTTTGAAACCAGACGCAGATACGTAGCACAGTCAGAGGGCAGGCCTGCTTGAAGCTCATCGTCAGAAAACGAAGCCACTACAGGCGAAATTAGAGCTACGGGCTGGAACAATCTTTGCTGGGATTCAAGATTTCACGATTGTTGACGTCGGGACGCACGGCGGTGTCTGTAACTCCGTGTTAGCCGATTTTACCTTAATAGTCGGAATATGATTGGCTCTATAATGCGTGAATTACGTCACTCTTGTTCGATTTTGGAACTTCCGCGGAGCTAATCCGGAACTTCCGCGGAGCCACTTCGGAACTTCCGCGGAGCTTATTCGGAACTTCCGTCGGGTCACCTGCAGAAGTTCCAGAAGTTTGTCTGGGAACGCTGTTCCTGCTGTTGGAAATCCTGGACTGGACTGTTTGCTGGAGCAAACAACTACGTGACGATACTAATTTCTATATGGAGCTGTTGAATTCAGAAAAAAAATTAAAAATTTAGATTTCTGAGAAGTCTAGAACATATTTTGGTTTTCATCGAGATTTGTTATAGAGAATGGAAAATACATAGCACGATCAATCAAGGGCGTTTTTGAGCTATCGTGTTGGGGTTCTTCAGAAGGAAAGGATTAATGAAATAGTAAGGAAGAAATACATAGATGATATATGTAAGTAAGTTGGAAAGGTTATAGGAGAAAGTTTCTAAAGATAACAAATAACATAGGAACTCAAGGGCAAATTTCATAAGGGTTCTCTAAAGAAGTGCTCCAATCCGCCAAACAGACTTCGCTATCTGCTCTTGTAACACTTTTGCTCGTATTCCGGAGTCGACCCAGTGAATGTGCCCCTCATAACACCCCTCACCCGTTAAATAAGAGCACTTTTCAGCAAATTGGTAGAATTTTTTAGAACGGACACCACGGCCTTTCGCATCAACCACGCTTGAATGACGTTTTCTCGGCAAAAAATTTCAAGGCGCTGCTTCACGGCGCGCTTAATTGGAAACCAAGCATATAGATAGACGTGATCAAAATTTGGCGCAACTCTTGAACTTAGATCATGGATACACCGTCACTGCTTCAGCTGTATGTCGAACAACGTTAGGAGCAGACATACGCAGTGTTTCACCATCTTGCCTTGGACACGTTCAAGTTCTGGAAGAAATAGCTACCATCATAGTAATATTGGTTGGCTCACGTCCAATTTGATAGAAAAATACATATGATTTAATGTCGGCTAAACCACGAGTGCGACCTACAGTAAGTACCTTGACTCACTGTAACTTCTGAAATCGACTATGTGCTATGAAGCATTCACACATAGACATCATTCACGTCAACTTGACAATCTGAATGCCTGGAAGTGAGTAGTGCCTGTGCTTCCATCCATCACCCTTGTAAACCAAGGCTGGAATGAACAGGTACCTGCCGCAGGAAGACCGAAGGTGAAGGCAGAATCTCACCTCAGAGTAATCTCACGAGTTCTTGAATGCTACAGGATTTGTAAAAGTTGTTGAGAGCGACGGTCTACATTGAAAGCCACAAATCTGTCGGGAGCTCTTTTTTTTAGGGGTTTTTTCGTCGAGAGTGGGCGGAGTTCTCGGTGTCTGTCTGAGATGCCTCGTCACAGATAAGTTGTAACAGTTCCTAACGTGATAATACGTGGCTGTACAAGCCAGGATTCGTAGAACACGTCCAATTGTTTGCTCGCCATTTCCGGGCGTTTCACGTATATCGCCAGAATCAGCGTGTCGAGTAGGTACAGATTCTGTTCATAACTCAGGATCGGAAGTGGGATGGGACTCTGCCTTCAACATTGAAGCTGGGTTTTTCATGTTAACTTTATGTGCTGAGGGCAAGCCAGTGCAAAACGTCTTTGACATAAATTTTTTTCATGCCATGGCATGGCAATAAGTTACTTCCCATTTACGCAATGGAACCTTAAATTTGCTTCCCTCAGTGAATTATTACATGTGCCAGAAATATTGCTTTGCTATTATTGCTCGAAACACTTGTACTTGTTCGGATTATCTTGGATTTTCTGGTTATAGGTCATCTTTCTTTATCAAAAGAAAACATGAACTTATTGGGCCCATTCATGTCCAAACAACAAGTGCAGCGTTTCGTGGGGAGAGTTAGAGAAGCTGATTACACAGCTGCACTTACAATTCGCACTAGTACCTACTAATTCTTCGCAAACTTAAATGAAAACGTCGAGTTTGGTTCTCCTTCTAGGGAGAGAATTCTATGCCTCAAGTTCCTTTAGCCTTTTGTTTCGAGGAACCTTCGCTGCCCTTGGTTGAAATGAGCTTGTTACGCTGCACGTCTTTATGGACGTGTATGCACTCCCATACATGTGACGCTGGCACTTCTTCCTCACGTCAGCTGTCATCTGGCTCTTATTTTTTGTTTACTCTACTTTTCCTCGTTCAGATGCGAACAAACATGCGTTTTGAAGGGATTTCGTGGTTGCTCCTTCGGGAATAATAAGTGGCTGAGTGCCATCTTTGTTGTGAAGGTTAGGCAGAGGGAGCACACAGAACACAAAGTGAGCTGGACGTTAGGATGGTCGCTTTGGTTTTTACTGCTCTGCGTCTCAAGAGTTCTTCAGATAAAAGATTCCTAACAATTTAGGACCTTCTCAACAAAAAGGAGGTGGCAATTATGATGAACGCAAACCATTACTTCCATTTTTCCATGCTGCTATCATTGGGAGATACTTTCTTTGCTTGCACAATTGATGATGTGAACCTTAACCAAACAATCCGTAGCACTTCTCGTTTGGGGGTGGCTTACATCAGCCGGCAGATAACTGGCGATTACAGTCCCTTATGTCTGGAGAGCGTGCAGATGACGTCGTCAAGGATTGAATACGAAAAAAAAAATGTGCTGTGATCTGAATCGTTGCATTTCTAAAAAGTTGAACGCACGTTGGGATTGCTCAGCTGCATTCACCCAGCCGCTCTCGCTGGCAATGTTCCATTTGTCCAAATCAGTTAATCGTAATGTTTCCTTTCAACAAAAATTAATCAAAATAACTGGTCCTGTCAGCGTGAGCAAATAAACGAAAATCAATAGATACATATTGTCTACGTGAAGAGGACGTATGGGAATCCTGGTTTCACTATCATTCTGCTTTAGTGATTCGGAATTTCGGGATTGATATCATTAGAGAAAAATTTGCTATTTGAAATTTACAGGGTATGCGAATTATTGGCGCGCGGTTTTTTGAGCCCCAATCAGGCAGGATTGAGAGTATTCGCAAGTCGTGTTGTAAATGTCCTTGATTGAGCCGTAGAGAGCCGCTGGTTTCCAAAATGACCTCTTCCCGTGCCCACACTGGCTTGAGGAAATTTCCTGGTTAAATCGCTGGTGACACGGGGTCGGTGACAGCTCCCTTCCAAGATTTTTCTGAGGTAGGTTCTCGAAGACTCCGACCATCCATGCATGATATGTTTCGACTTACTCTCAGCTACTACGCGCTCATCGTGGATCGGACCGTGAAATGATTACCAAATAGGCTTTCTATCTAACAGGCCATTTTTGCAAATTTTTGCGAACTCGGGACTGATAACCTAGTTTCACTGGTGATTCCCTTGAATTTTGGCTCGTAGAGATTGTCTACGTCACCCACTTCATTTTCATTTCTATGAGCACTTTATATGTGTTAATGGGTAAAATCTGTTCTACCAAATGGATAGAAACAGACTGGTTGAAATCCGTTTCTGAGGAATCTTGAAAAAAATATTGTGAAATAATAGCTGCGTGCTATAGGCGGTCTGAGCTAAAAGCTTCCCTAAGCCTTTACAGCCCAGGAACGAGGTCACTCGGCAATCTTGCTGTCGTTTAAGGTAGGAGTTGCTCAAACAAACCCACAGCATGACCTTTGAACTCGCTCAATCACCGCTGATTGGGGCTTAAAAAACCACGCGCCAATGTGCGCACCCTGCAGACTTGTCGGAAATTTGATTATACATGTAAATTACTAAAAATACGTGAACACCTCTAGAAACACAGTAAAAACTAAGAAATTCAAAGCAAACCTCTGAACATCAAGTCTTACCGGCTTCCTTTAGTGATTTATATGGAACATTACTTTATGGTTGGACGCGAATAGGAGGAGCATTAGAAGCAATGCAAGTTTAATGATGAGTCCCAAATTTTTCTATAATTGAAAAGTTTAGACGCATTTTCTCTGAGGAGAGAAATTTGTGCAGTAAGAATAGAATGCATTTGCTGAGCTTTACTTTCGCTTATTCCGGCACTATATTTCTATCCAAAATCGTAAAAACTGAGAGACGTCTTTGAAGTGACCAAGGTCTTCAACTGAAATAAATCAAGTTAAGTATGTTAATGGCAAAAAATTCACAAAGGATAAACCTCGCTCCAGGTGCACATATGCCCGAAGCATTTTCCGTTGTTCGAAAAGCCCACCAATACCTTACAACTTCAGAATCAATACATAAAACTGAAACAAATAAAGAAGAGAAACGATCAATATATCTACTTTGCACTAGTTTATCTATTCTGTTTTGCAATGATGTTATTTCTACTACGCAATTGTCCTCTGCCCTGTTGTGTTGCTGTTTCGGCTTCATTGATGTGTTTTTTTCAATTTCCAGAGAGGAGACCTCAACTTCTCTGGAAGCTTTTTTCCTTGTGGGTCGCTGTATAGCACAATGGCTAGTAGTGTAATCCAACAATGCCTCATTGGCGTCTAATGTTGTTCCCAAATGGATTTTTTAGTCAAGAAACCGACTATTTCATCAATAATCGTTTTTATTCCGTGATGTATTCTTGTTGTACAACGCATATTTGATAGTTTCTCGGATGCATATAGAAAACAATTTTCTAAAAAATATCCTATTTGGTCTTTCGAAGAAAAAAAACTAGTTGGTTTTGCTGAACAGCCGCATCAACCGGGAGTCCGTGGATCTGCGTGATCTGATCTCGGCTAGTTTTGCTCGTTTCCGCTCGGTTTTTAAGAAATAACTAGCTGCCGTACCCGGCTTCGCTCGGGAGTTTTACTACTTTGGCTACATCACACCGCTGAGACCTTTCCCCATATACTGAGACCCTTCCCCATTTGACCCTTCCCCATAGCGAGCCAAAAGTTAGCAAGCTGTGACATTAAATCGATGCATTCGTACAAAATGGTTGTAAAATTCATATTCATCATATCGAACAATCCCGGGAGACATGTATTCACCGCTCCATTGGGCAGAAGCGCCAAAAATCAATAAATGCAATGAATCGATATTTCATGCAAAATGGTTGTCATGTTCGTGTTCAGCGTATTGAGAAACCTCAGCAGACATGCATGTCCTTGTCCGTCTCCGAGCGAAAATGGAAAAAAATCGGCAAAATCAATAAATCAATATTTCTTGCAGAATTTTTGTCATATTCGTATTCAGCGTATTGAGGAACCCCAGAAGACATGTCCTCACCGACACCTGGCCAAAAATAACGAAAAATCAATCAATAAAATCGATATAATCGATAAATCAATCGATAATCACAGGTGCAAAGTAGCCTATAACCTCCGCCGGCCCGCGAAGTATGTGCATTCAAAATTTGGTCCGGATCGGCTCACCCTCCGCGATTTCTATTCATTACATACATACACACATACATACATACAAACTTTCACTTTTATATATACAGATTCTGGGCTCCGGAATCGAATTCAGGCAGAGTTTTCGTTTTTTTATGCGTAAATCCAATCTTACTGTATGGGCTAAAATTCAGGATCCATTACTTTAGTGGGAAAAATGCAGAAGAAGGTTATAGACATTATGACAAAAGTAGACATTGCTTCAAGTGCCGTTTGTTCAACCGATAGTTGATGTGCTCTAATGCGAACACCTCGCTGCCAATGGCTTGATTTTTCGCAGATCTTTTTCTGGCGGACCCTAACGAGGCGCGCAGCACCTGAGCGATCCACTCATGCCTTTTTACGCGTGCGTCGGAGCTCGTTAAATTGTTATTTGTTTAGTGGGGGTTCGATATCCTTCGCGCGGTTCCCATGTCGCTTTCGTTCCACTGGGGCGCCGAACACACTTCGCATCTGTCTCCGGTCGACTGGCCAAGCAGCACACATAAACATGGAATTCGGATGTGCGCCGTTCTTCCAAACGCTCTCGGCGGAGGCGTGGCCGGGAGAGGCTTGAACGGATCTCGGCGCCGAAGGTGTTGTTTGTGCACCGCTGCCAGTACGCACGTGATCAAAAGTTTTTCTGAATGTTTTGTCGAGTTCGGGGTACCAATTAATCATGGATTTTTACGAGCCAATTCATCCGGTGTCAACACAACAGTTCATGCACGTTCCGCATCAAACTTCTGGTCGATTTGATGAGCACTTCTTCTTATAGAAATTCGCTATACCTTTTGTTACCAACGGCAATTGATTTGGATTGTTTACTCCTCCATCAATTGAAAAAAAAACCAAATAATTCGCGGTTTTTATGGATTTCCATCATTCGCATCGTTTGCCTTGTTTCGTTTCTTCTTTTTCATTCATTCATTCATTCATTCATTCATTCATTCATTCATTCATTCATTCATTCATTCATTCATTCATTCATTCACTCATTCATTCATTCATTCATTCATTCATTCATTCATTCGTTCATTCATTCATTCATTCATTCATTCATTCATTCATTCATTCGTTCATTCATTCATTCATTCATTCATTCATTCATTCATTCATTCGTTCATTCATTCATTCATTCATATACACTCCATTCAAATTCAAACATATATACACTAAATATATATACTCCAGCAATTTAAAGACCAGAGTCGCCGGATTTTTGAGAATAAGACCATCAAGAAAATGCTGCTGTGCTTAATTATCGACAAAAAAAAGGAAAAATAATAATAATGGAATTTAAAAATCACCCAATTTAGTTTTGAACATGAATAAGCAGAAAATGTTGAAATGCAAGAAAAAAAGAACAAAATCAATTTGTGAAATCAATGTGAGATTGAGTATACAGACTTGAATTATGTAGCATATCCTCATTTGCAGTATGTGTAGGAATCACAAAGTACATCGCGAAACGAAGACATCACTGCGAAGAAGTAATAATGAAAATGTGAAGGAAACATTTATAGTTTTTTCTTCTCACCAAAATAGACGATTTCCGGTGATTCTGCACAATTTATCATGGTTTCTTCCGGACACACATCGCTTGCTCACAATTGCTGTATTCTTTGTAGTTTGCAGGTGTTCCACCGCTCGTTTCCTTCTCTCCACTGCAATAAATCTTGATCTGTTTTCCCTTCTTTTCCACGCCACATCCCGAACCTGATCATTTCCATTTGAAATGATATCATTACTGAATTATGAACATAACCAATATGAAGGAACCCCCACTTTCACATTACGGAACAATTTTCACATATGATTCGTCACTTGGGAGGGCTTAGCCAATGTTTTGATAATGGCCAGATACCATAGTTTCTGTTTGTTCGATTTTACTGGGGATGAGCCGCTGTCTGTTTCAGAGGTAAATGTTTTCTTGTTAATCGGGCAGATTTGCAGGCACACTACCTGCATTGCCCTCATTTGTTTCGCCGACCGTGCGCGCACGCAAAATCATCCCGAGCCACCACATCAGCAGAACGAGACACCGTGTCTGATATCGTGCGGATGACAGAGCGCCGCCGGAAATCGTAATTGATGGCGGGGCCAGTTCACGAGTGGTCTTCGCGCGCGCCTCGAAACGTGCTGGTTTTCTACCGTATTTGCTGTGTGATGTCCTGTGTAACGGCATCCTTGTTCCTCACTTCTTTTTGTTTAATGCTCTTTTCTCTCGGATTTGCAGTTTCTTTTATTTTGAGAAGTTGACTACCTGTCCAGTCTACCTTAGAGCGCGTTAGAGCGGGCAAATGTTTATAGCAAGACTGTTAAAGGCAATGTCTCACTTCATTTCGATCCTAATTGTAATATGGTAACAGATTCTAGACCAGCTCGATGCGTTGATTCCACCGATATACGTAGAATACTCTACAAACGCGAATAGGCCTGCCTACGGGGCCCAACCTATTGTGGATTGTATCAAAAGTCCGCGTTTCATGTATTAGGTTTGTACAGATGGAGTTTTGGTTGGGTTCTGGTAGTTATTTCTGCTGAATAATTCCCGTTTCAAGGTAGCTGTAGGTGCCGTTGTGAAGAAATGTGTGTAGGTTATCTACCGTCATTGTTATTGCTTCCGGCGGACAATTCCTGGTCCTTGAGAATTTCAGAAATGGCAGATCTCAAGAGTGGTATTCGATACTGTTTGCTGTACGACTTCAAACTAAGCAAGGCAGCGACAGAATCTCATCGAGACCTGTGCGATGCTTTTGAGCAGGACGTCATCAGTGAACGGCAGTGCCAGCGATGGTTTCACAAGTTCCGAGCTGGAAATGAAAACTTCGAAATGACGCACGCGATAGGCCTCCATCAGTGGTCGACATGGAGCAGCTGAAGAAAGCGATTAAAGAGGATCCCAGCTAGACCACAAGGGATATGGCGAACAGGTTTGGGTGCAGTCACTCAACAATTATGAGGTGCTCACATACAATTGAAAAGTCGCGCAGGAGCGGTCAATGGATACCCCGCTAGCTAAACGACATTTCATCTGTACCAACCTAGTATATAGTGCAGACGTGTTACCATGTCAAAACCAACACACTTCCCACAGTCGGCCGAGATTTTCAAAATTTTTGGCAGAATAACTCTTCAGAACACACAGTTCCCAGTGGATTCAAAGCGATTCGCGCATGCCATTGTCCTCGACAGCTAATTCACGTTCTATCACTGTACACCTCTCGAGAACCGACTTCTGGAGCGAGACACAGCCATTGAGCTATTCTGTCTGATAACAGTTCTACAGGATCCGTCAAAGTAACACATAAAGGCTTTCCTCGTCTGTCTGCGCCTCTAAGTGGTCGATAATCTGTTCTCTCTGAGCATGACCTTTACCCGCAAATCTTCCTCAAACGCTAGAATTTCTAAGACGGATTCTCATCCAGCGATTCAACCTACTGCCAACACAGTCGCCACAGGATCCGATAAAAACGAGGTAAATGTAAGGCTTGAGTCAATACTAGCTGAACAAGGCGCCGGAAGCTCTTCCCTGATTGGGCCAATCAATGCAACTCCTTAAGCCCGATCCCTGGGAATTAATTGAGTCCGAGAAGAGAACGAGGTCAATTGTCATAGCTGGTATCGCTGAAGCCGAACGTTCAATTGTCATAGCTGGTATCGCTGAAGCCGAAGGTATTTCTGATACTGAAGGAGAGACCTGCAACGTACTGAGCGCCCTCGGTGTAGAAGCCCGTCCGACCGAAATATACAGGATGGGCGACTTCACTGAAGGTAAGGCCAGTCTCATTGAATGCTTTCTGCCTTCTGAGAGCGTTTCCGAAAAGCTCTACGCAACGCACCAACGTTGCGCCACATACACGGCTTTCACCACATCTATGTGCGACGGTCAGTGACCCGTGAACAGCGTGAAAAGGAGAAGGAACTTAAAAGGCAGTCACGCGAATTCAACATGAAAGAGTATAATGGTAGTAAAGTTTATATAGTTTACAGTGAACAAAGTCAAGGCTTCTATCTCAAAAAACCATTGAGCTTGCAAGGTCTACCCTGCTTACTTTTGAATAGCAGAAGCCTTATCAACAGTTGTCAGAACTTCACTACTTGATCTCTCTGCACAAGCCCGTTTTCGTTTTTATCACCGAATCATGGCTTAGTCCCAAATTTCCTTACTCCGAAATAAACCCTGATCTCTTCGCTGCTGCGGAAAGACTGCATGGGCAGAAAAGGAGGGGGAGCTTGCGTGCTGATTCGCGACGATATAATTTTCAAAAGAATTGAAACACCTCTCAATGCTTTTTTTGATCATTTCGTTTTTGAATTCTACTCTGAAACACTGAATCGCCATAGATTCGTGTTAATCTATGGTCGGCCCAATTCTGCATGCGAGGATGACGATCACTTCATATCTCTTTTGACGGTTATGTCTTCATCTACCAATGAAATTACTATTTCTGGAGATCTTAACCTTAATGACTGGAAGCTCAAGATCGCCAAATCCCCATCCCCCAAGAAATTCGTCAAGATGTTTGATTCATTTGGAATTTAGCAGCTAGTTCAGTATCCCACTCGAGGGTCTTCTATTTTAGATGTTGTGTTATCGGCTACTGATCTGGTCACCATCAACGGAAAAATCAACAGCCCACAATGTAATACCCTTTCGGTTTGGCTCAAAAACTCAAATCCTAGCACTTGTAGACGTCGTGACTTCAAGTTAGCAAATTTCGCGACCATCAGTACCGAGCTCTCCTCTGTGAACTGGTTCCAGCTATTTTCCAATTACACTGACGTCGATGATGTTTCATCGATGTGATTCAAAACCTCATTGCACGTTTTGTACCTCTCAAAACACCACATAGTCCATAACACAGTTACCCAACAGAATCTTATGAGCTAGAAAACAAGAGTGTTTCTTGGAATGTCAGACCCGATTCGGTGCGGTGGCTTCAAAAATGTATGCCGGAAATTGAGCCAGCATTTACGCTGTTTTCACAGCTACAAAGAACATAAAATGTCACGGAGAAAACATGAGAAAAATATTTTATTTCATTAATCAACGGATTTTGGCGAAAAAATGTGCTCTAGCTCTCCAAGGCGAGGGTTTTTTTACGGCATCAGATAAAGCGAATGCCCTATCAGAATATTTTGCGAGTGTTTTCCACATCGGCAATACTTCCTCTCCAATCTTGAATTCGTATTGCGATTCTGAATGCCCAATTTCAATCGTGACGTACAGTGAGGTACTGGGCTACGTGAAACAGACCAAGGCATCAATCTCTGCACTGCCGATACCTCCTCTCTTTCTTGAAACTTTTGCCGAATATCTCTGCCAACCGATTGCTCATATATTTGACATTTCGACATTTCGTTGCTAGCAAGGGAAGTTCCCTCCTTGTGGATAATGGCAATGGTGACCCCAATTTCGGAAATTCCATCTGCAGCCAATCTTACTGATTTCAGACCAGTTTTTTTTTCAGAGGTTGAGGGCACCTATTGCGGTAGGCACCTATTGTTGGCTTGGCTTTATCACTTTGGAAGTGATATAGAATATTCGATACCTGTACTTTTGTTTCTATTTGGACTTCCAAAACTAATGGTTTGTAGTTAAGAGTCACCCTGTGTGTCTAGACATGCATGATTTATATCTGTACGAGAATGACAAGAGCGCAACCCGCATAGTGATTCAATGTATCAGCGCTCTTGAAAACAAAGGATTGTAGTTCCGGCGGCGGGAACTGCCGTTCACGAGAAACTTAAGAACTTTACGGAAGTCCAGATAACAAGCGGTGACATAGCCTTTACGATCTAATATTTTTTGCCACAGTGGGACGGTAGACATCAATGCTGTCTCAATAGATCGATGTTCAAGAAAACCATGTTGACATTTATTGATCAAGCTGTTATCCAACAAATATTTTCTGAGACACTAGCTGGCAATTCGTTCCATGACTTTACTTATGCAAGATGTTAGGCACATGGGTCTGTAATTTTTTACATCACACTTGGCACCTTTTTTTTTGAAAAGGGTAGCCACCCCGTTCACCGTCAAGGGTTTGATCCCCTCTCTATCCAGAATTTTTGCAAAAAGTTGAATTGTGCGCGATAGGCGAATATCGCTCTGAAAGCATGAGTTCAGACTCACTCATGCGATCTGATTCAAATTTGTCTTGAAAAATATCGATGGACGTCATCTACATAGTCAAGGGCTCGATCCCCTCCGAGGCTAACATTTTTGCACAACTTAAAATAAGGTGCGCTTGTAGGAAGCTCGAGATAATCAAACGTAGTTCACGAAAAAACACTTTAC
The DNA here is from genome assembly GCA_037903475.1 of Ancylostoma caninum. Taxonomy (NCBI): domain Eukaryota; kingdom Metazoa; phylum Nematoda; class Chromadorea; order Rhabditida; family Ancylostomatidae; genus Ancylostoma; species Ancylostoma caninum. The sequence goes on along the minus strand of JBAJFG010000475.1, from coordinate 1,446,674 downwards.
TGAATTGCAGGACTGAGCAGGACTAGCAGTGCGGACGTGAAAAATGTCCACGCAAAATTTTGACTCTCTCAAAGACATGGTTGCACACCAATAGCAGAAGATCTAGAACAAAGAGGTACCGCTTTTTTTCAGTTTAAAACAGTAGAAGGTTTCGCTTCCAGACTGCAAAACTCCTTTTTCTGCAGCTGCCTCCACCGCGATTCAACTCCGCCAATTATAACATGTAAAAAAGGCCATTTTTATCGACGAAACCTCATCTCCGCAATTCCCGATGCTGAATCTTTTGTCTTGAGCCTGGAGACCTGAAATTCAGAGTTAAAGTACAGCTGGGTGGGCGCCGTAGAATGGCCTCCTGCCGTCTCGCAGGACCAGATAGGACTTGCATTGCCAGAATGCAAAAATTTTTGCCTGAAATTTGGCTTGCTCGGAGGCATGGTTGTAGTTGGACATGAATGGCAGGAACCTGTCTTGTTTTCCCATTGCGGTGGAGGAATCACGGAAATCCAGAAGCAGCAGTGAACGCAGCTTACACTGATATGTTCGCGAAAACTTGGCACACTTTTGCGTTTGATGCAGAGGTGTCATGTTGGTCATATGGTTTGCTGCTGCGCTCCATACTCTCGACTGCCCGAGCATAGGAGTAGTCAACAAAACCTTTCTAGCCCTCCATTCAGCTACCAATTCTTGAAGGTTTGGTTTCTCTATTCCAGATCTAGCCTCAGTGAGATTTTGCACATGCAATTGTAAAGCACGAATAATTACGCTCAGAGAATCTGTTTAATCAGAAAGAGAGAACCAGCAATAATGCAAAATCTTGTCCACCTTTCTGCTGCATTGCTGCATCCAACCTTTCATTAAATACTTCCCGAAGTCTCAAGAATTGATAAGAAAGTCATTTTGTGATTAGAGCTGGCTAGAAATCCTGTTACCATCGACGTCACATATAGTTGTTTCTCTATTTTGCCATTATAACTGCTGTTTTCGTCGGTGTCAGTACCCAGCTCGCAGCTAAAAGCCTCTCGTTCTGAATTTCCAATTTCTGCGTTGCGTTCTTTGTCAACAAAATGAAATTTTTTTCCTTGCTTCCACAACCTTTTTTTGCAACCTTTCTTCAAAGAGATGGTGAACATCAAACAACTATTGAGCTGTGGAAGTGGAAAGTACTCACTGGACTACCTCGCCATCCCTGTCACTTTTGTTATCACATCGCTTACTCTCTCTCTCTCTCTCTCTCTCTCTCTCTCTCTCTCTCCCTCTCTCTTTCTCTTGCTCTCTCTCGTTGCTCTATGTACATCAGAAAGTCTTGCAGCGCAAAAAAAAAGGGGGGGGGGAGTGGTAGGGTGCAGGGAACTACTGATGAAAGGGTCCCAGGGGCCCCAAGGAAACCACATTCTGGTCTGATTCAAGCTCCGAGACCGGTGAACAGAGTTCAGCATAAGCTTAGCAGAAAAAATTACGAAGTCCGTTTTGAGCTAGCCAAGAATCTACAAAGCCCCCATTGTAGACAACTTGAAACAAGTTCGTGCGAAAGACATGGATTTCGTGTTTTCAATGCACATCGACATGTTCATACGAGTTGACAAGCGTTAACAAGTACACTGGCGGTGGAGCACGTTGTTACATGTTGGCACCATCATATAATTTTCTATTTTTCCAGCTGAAATTCAAGAAAGAGTTGAGATTTCAGAGGCTTGTGCCATTAGTTTGGCAGAGCAATACTTCTTGAATGCAACAGTGAAAATAAAATTGGGAATAATTGATTCTGGAAGAAGTTATTATATTTGAAGGAAAATTGTGTCGAAGTGGTGCTGAAGACCCATTCTCTAACTATTTTTTTCCGCTGTAACTAGATAAACAAGGCAATTTTATTACTCACTCGAACGAGCATCTTCTCTTTTAGCTAACCCTGTCAATACTATTGGAAATATTTGATTTCAGGGGAAGTTGTTCGACGAAAATTCTTTGGATCGATGCTGAAACCTAAATTTTAGGGTAAATTTAGGGTTCAGAAAATTCGTGAGCAATACCTTCTTTCAAATTCAAATAACTCCAATTGTCTCTGGCAGTTGACGGTAGAGTCGTGCTCGTAATCTCACCACAAAGTTTGAACGGGATTCATTCCATTACCAACGGTGCTGTGGGTACTGCGAGGTACTTTTTCGCCAATAACTCCTGTCAACATCGATTGAATTCAATTCCTTGTTGGATTTGGATAGAGCATTGCCAGATGCAGCTATATGTCCGTTTCCAGCAGGATCCGTGCAGAACCTGTCCTTTTATGAGTGCTGACAGCAGTGCAGCAGGCAGGATAACCCGCCAAACTCCTTCCAGCATCAAATGATCCCAATTTCCTTCGAGAATTGGAGGAGCAGTAGTATGTGCACTCTCACTCTTGTTACAAAATTTGAGTAAGATCCGTCCAGTGCAAACGATGGTGTGGGTACCGCTATGTTCTTTTTCAAGTGTAATTTATGAAAAAATTTCGATTCTGTTCTTATTTCTGTCAGAATTAGTAGAACTCATGGATGAAGAATTCCTCGGTTCAATCTGCCTTCTTTGCTCTTATCTGCAAAGGAGTGCGCGGTTTTCCGACAAAGGTCCATGTCCCAGCTACGAAGACCTCTTTGCTAACCCTATCTTTTACGAAGTCCCGTTTGCCTTGAGTCAATTTCCTGCCAAAGTCTGCCGGTGAATGAAAGCTCAGCAAGTGTTCTAGCTTTTCGAGGTATCTTTAGAAGCTTTCATTCCTTTCATCTGATACTTTAGAGTAATGCTGTGCCTTTCATCCATCAGTAACATCTTTTCCTTTCAATATGCACAGTCTCCTGCGACATAGTTCATCAAGGTCGGACTTTAATTCTTTTGGGCGGGTCTAATGAGATTATTTTCCAAGGACATTTTATAGATGTCAGCTCAGTGTTTCTTCTACTACTGATTACTTTACTATGATTGTATGACAATTATTAAATTTCTCCTTTGTTTTGACACCACATTGTGGATATTTTGTATTCGCCGCTCCGTCGTATTGGCTTTTCCTGACGACATTCTTGGAAACTTCTACAAACCATTCGCCCACAGTTTTTCCTTTCACATGAAGGTAATTCATATTCATTGTGTACTTGTGACAGCCATGTGACTACATATGCGATGAATGGTAGGCTGAGGCACACTCTTGAAGCAGTGCAGGCGCAGGCGAGACAGACACGTTCGCGTCGTCGCGGGTATCTGCGACGGTGCGCATGATAATCATTCACAGCGTACATGATGCATTAATTGGTTTCCACTTCGAAGAATAGCTCGTGAAGGAACGCGCTCATCGAAGACACGTGCGCTCTTAGTATAAATTGCGCCCTGGATGTGTTTTAGTTTATGACTTATCGGGTTTCTCTATCACATGTGTATCTACATATTTGAAATGCTCATCGATTCTGTTCATTCATAGGTAAATATTCACCCACTATAATACACTTAATGGCAGCCCCGCGCAAATCTTCATGCCTGAGATTTTGCTTTATTTTGGGGTTTTCAGGTTCCTAAAACTCATATCTAACAGTAAAATAATTATTAGTAATTACTCCATTAATTCGCGAGATCGGGGTGTCCTCTTCCGAGTGTCTTGTTGCGCTCCACTGACACTTATGAGTCCCGCTACGCAGACGCTTTCATGCCCGCTTTTGAATTTGACGAGTCTTTGTTCGCTGGCTCGTTGTCGTTGCAAGAGCACGAACAGCGGGGCTGGGTTCACAATTGCGATTCGGATTTCTTCCATAGGTAAGTCATTATTATTCTTGTTCGTTTGATATTTATGATATGCTGCCAGTGTGCATCATCGCATGGGCCTTAACTCGCACTCGAGAATTTTTTCGACGGGTGCTGCCTTCAAGGGCAGTGCTGGTGCAGAAGTGGCAAGCCAAGGGATAGGTGCGTGGGAAAAGTGGGAATTCCTCCACTTCAGGACCATGATGAAATGACAATAATGCTAAAAATTATAATTTTGATATCAAGTAATGATGAATATGTGTCAAAAAATTATAATAAAAGTAGACAATCAGAAGGTACGTAAACTACATATCACGAAATTTTTATATGTTTATAAAGCAGTTTTGAAAATTCTGAGAATCACTCTCGGGGGGGGGATGCGTCGGTCTTCCGACTCTTTTCCCTGTGCGTTATCCGAACCAAAGCAAAAAACCAACACACAAATCATAATTGCATTGTTTTCCCCACTGAATACCTATCTGCAGAGATTTATGGGAGCCCCCTTCTCGTAGCGAACCACAAATCAAAATCCACTTGTATACCATTTATCCACAGAGCCCAGGTCATGTGGTGCCTCTCCTTTGTCTCCCAGCTGTGAAGTAACAAGACTGTGCAAAATAAGCAGCCCAGCGGTGCGGATGTCAATCTCGACGAGGCCCTTAATAGTCGAAGTCTGCAAAACGGAGCGGACACTCCATCCTCGTCGGTTGTTATTCCCGGCACATAATAGAATTTTGAATGAGACCAAGCTTGTTCTGTGTTTTCCGCAGGTTTTGCGAATGACAACGGAGTAAGAATTTCACGGTTCTTTGGCGACAAATCGGGCCGTTCCCGAGGCGCAGCATTGGCAAAAAATACCTGGCTGCACCATTTTCAAAGCCTGTATTCCATGAGCATCAGAGCTTGCGACTCTGTTGTGCAGCGTCTACTTTTGCATGCATTTGGGAGTTGTGTGTCTATTCGCCGTGTTTATTTTTTCGCTGTATGTTCCTACCTCCATCCTTGTACACCACCAGTTTTTCATTACTCAGGTTTTATCGCTGAAATGAATTATATCCATAAGAGCCAGAGATTTCGCTGAACAGACTCGATTAGATTTTCGAGTAGCCACCATTCGAGTGTTTCCAAATTCGAGCCAGGGATATTAAGCGATTCAATAAGATCTGTAGGAAGAGATTCAGTGATTTAAGCCTACTGCACGGACAACACCATGTACGTACGTCGTGCCACCCTGCTTGTCTGTGCATCCATACATCTCGTCAGCATTACTCTTGCCTTCTGCTCTAAACTATCAAAACAGGTGGTGAGGAAAACGCGAAGGGTCTATTTCCTTGGAGGTGCCGTGGGCTTTTGAAACATCGATCTCCGAAAAAAAAAAGAAAAACGAAATTTGGAGTTATTCGATTGTTTTGGTGTACATGAAACCATTACGGGCTCTTATGTCTTCTATGAATTAAATCATGTTCAGAAGAAAATAATTTTTGACACGAGTATAATACGCATTTTGCTACCCAAATTTCCTTTTTGCTTTTCTCTCTAACCAACTTTTGCTGCTACATCCATCAAGTTTCCTGCAATATCACTCCATATTTTTGGTTTCCACCTTAACTATTACTTTCAAATTGGCTTTTCCTTTGGAAGTTGGTTGTTTGGTCGATGAGGCCCACTCGGCCTAACTTTACCTCCTAGGTTGAGTGCTTGTGAATGTGGCCTAAGATGCTTCTGTCTCTGAGCATCATATCGAGTATGCTATTCTTGATTTTCAAGGGAACTCCGTCAATGATTCTATTTCGTCTAGCTTTCGGCATTGAGTGCCTACGTCAGAATTAATTCTTCGATACAACACAGCACAGCACCACCCCCATGCAAACAGACGTACAGACATTTAGCAATTGTACTACGTGGCAGATCTGCGAATTCTGACTCAAATACCAACACAGTAGAGCTAGAGAAAGACTTACTGAAACACAAAAGCGCAGAATAAAGCAGCAACAAGGTGACATGGGACTTCACCCTTCGTTGGCGATGGTAGGGTGAGGAATACTGAGACCGGCGCGCTAATATATACATACCTAAGGAGTCTAATCAGCTGATCAATTGCAATACTTCCCTTATCTCTTCCTTATATACTATTGCACTTGCTTGTGAATATTTTCTAATCGAACCAATAGAAAAATAAAAACTTGTGATTTGAATTGTTGCAGAAATATGTGGAGCAATCAAGTGATTTTTTAAGGTATAGGTTAGAGTCTTCATTGAAGCATTCTAAAGCATAGCTAGCTGTACGTCCTATTTATGAGATACCGTGGGAAACCGTCATTATTCCTGATTGGAGCCTCAGCACTTCATTAGGGAGTACTATTTGTCGAGTGCACTTTCAATGCCCCTTCCGGCGAGCGTGGGTGCTGGAATTGCGGTTAAGATTAATTGCCAGACCGTATCGGACTACGAAATCCACGAACATGTTTCGTGCACTGTCGTCCTAGGAATACTTTGGGAGCAGTGTGGGAAATCATTCCAGCAAGTTTTTGAGAGATTTTATCTGTACATACATGGACATGGATGGCTTGTCGAGACGCAAGCAAGAACTACCAGGCAGAAAAAGCTCTTCTTCCAGCTGACAATGACAACTAAACGCTTTCTTAGGAAGAGTCACTTAATGCGTGTCGGACATGCAGACACGTTGCTATTCACCTTCCGGAGTTTGACGAATGTCATCAGAATGGTGGTACCCTGGATCTTCAACATTGTTCTTGAGTTTCTACACAAACTTTCCTATCACAAAAAAATTTAAAGGAACCACTGCTTCGAACTTTTGCAGGCACCTCAGTTATTGTCCAAATGTATGAAGTTCTTTGCATGAATGTTCTCCGCATGGACAATATTCAGCAGAGAACATCCATGCGAAGACATTGTGTCCTCCCCGAGAATCTGATTATGTATGTACGTGGCTATTCCGCAAGTCTCAAGAAAGGAAGTGGTTAGAGTTATGAACAGGCTGAGGCTGTGAATTCTGCAGAGGCTTGAGTTTACCCGTGTGGAGCGCAATACTGCCAGTAAGCTGCATTCTTCTTTTAGAGGGAGCTGTTTATGGGTCCTGAACTGGAATTATTGCGCTGTTGGGGTTGCGTTCGTGCTGCACAATTACAAGAATACGTACGTATTGAGCGCGTGGGGTGCAGTTTCTGGGATATTGAAGCACAAAACGTTCATTGAGGTTGATAGAAAACCAACCACCTCTCTGGATTTCTCGGTGCAGCTTCTTGAAAAGACATGCTTTTTTTCAAATCTACACTTCCGCTGTGGAAGTGCGAAGTCCAGGATTCGGTGGAAGTGCGAAGTCCAGGTTGCCAACCCCCGTTCCCCCACACCGTAGCCATTGTCCACAGCCAAAAATCCGTCGCGTGTACGTAGACTATGCCGGTCACTGTCCCCGTCCAATTTCTAAGGTACCGTAAAGATCAGAGACATTAACCCATTGTGATGTTATCCGTCACAGCACTCGTCGACCGACAAGAAACCATCCCATATTTTCCAGCGGATGTTTATTTTTCGCTGTATTTCCACGAGCGACCACGATACCTGTGTATAATCTTCTAGGTCGAGAGGTACAGATGTCGCCAATGTTTTTTACGCAATGACATCATCTCTATCTAACATTATCTTTGATTATGTCCTACATCTCAATCCATGATCAGATAACGATGTGGAGGAATGGAGCGTTGTGGAAATACGTGCGGCTCTACCTACACGACTATGGATATAACATTTCTTACCATTTACAATGGAAATTCCCTGTTAGTTCGTCAGAGCGCGCTATGTAAGTGCTGTAGGGATGTTGACGTATAACTCTATCTTATCTGGATGCCTCCACTCTTCACAGCTCGCATATAATAGCGTGTTCTTCGAAATGTATTCGTCCCCACAAGGAAGTGCAAAGCAAGAACACAAAGGGACAATTTTCGCTTTTGAGCATTTCCGCCACGCAACCCGACCACGGCTCTATCGCGCTGCTGCGAACTTCCGAGACAAATTCGAGATTCCTGAAACCGCTGCTGTTCTCATGCTTATTCTCTCTTCTTAACTCTCCTTTTCGGGCGGGGAATTGATGGTCACCGTGTATTGATGGGAGTGATTCTATCCGTGCGCAAAGAACCATCACCGTGAAGGCCATTATTTTGATTATTTGATTTCTTCGTTTGAAGGATTTTTCGTGGATAATACTGGATAACACGTCAATGCCCTATAATTGAGGCTAAATGTATCCCAATTTTTCACCGAACACTCACTGTTTACACTATAATACGTGGGAGAAATCATTGGTCACGAAACAATAATCTATTGATGCTATGTACTCTTTCGAGAAAGATTTTGGCAGGGCTTTCCCCCCACAGGTGGTGGTCGTACAGGCAATAGTTATTCATATTATATAGTGCGTTTCATGAATATGTAGGCATCCCAAAATTTATATTTTGCTCTCCATTGCGTTGATTTTTGGAAACCAATATTTTTACTACTACTTACTTATATTTTTTCACTTTTTGTTTCCTATATGCAATTACGCATGGAAAAGCAAATGGAAGTTCTTGAAGATGCGTAGTTCAGTTTTCCTTCATAGACTACTATTCAGTTCCTATTACATTTTGGCATATTAGCTACAGAATGAGCACGATTTCTGATTCTTTCATTTGCAAAAGAAAGAAAGCTCTAACTGCAAATGACGGAAGTACTATAGGTGCAAATGGGGGAGGAGCACCACAACTAGAAATATTCTTCGCTCATGATGTATGACGATGCATGGGTTGTCCAGGTGCATACTTATCAGATTGGATTGTGAAATATGTATCTTTGTGCCGTTTTTCCCCCGAAATCGAATTTGTCTTCAGAAAGGATAGGAGTAGAAGTGGGCATAGGATTTTGCCGGGGTTACTAGGAGTAATCTGTCCATCGCGTAGGTAGGGGTGGGAAAGGAGGGGATTTGGCGTGGGAGAAGAAAATCACATCTCCGCCAAGAAAAAAGGGATCTGAACGATTGGAATTTTTTAAAAAAATGTGGTTATTAGGAACCAGTCTTAATTCACTCATATTTTCAGATTTTAATTATAAATATCTGAAAGAACACCCTAAGAGAAATAAGCCACATCAAAATTTTCGATCAGAAAATTCTTTTTTAAATTACAAATAGCATGGAAGTTGAGTAGGGATAAAATCCGCCGTTTGTTTGCACTGTTACTGTTACTGAGATTGCTTCTAACAGTTAGGATTTCTAAACTCAAACCTAGAACATGTTTGGTTAGCCAGTGGAGTACGTACTGGTGAAAGGAATGGTTCATTTACGGAGCGCGGCTTATTTACAGGGCATACCATACCAGCGGATAATCAGCTCCGGAGCTGATTGAATTCAGACATTCACATTCATGAGATTCCTCGTGGATTCGTGGTAGAAATCTGAAGGTTCGGTATGCAAGCGGGGCTCATCTGCAGCGGGCGTTCACACCGCTCTGGCGAACATACGCTTCGGAGAAATGAGAGCGATAAAAACATTTTAAAAATTCGAAATCATATTATAAACTAATTATATAGGAAGAAAACGGAGCTGCAGTGGAATATCATGCTTAGCAACTTTTACAAGGCATCTTTTGTTATGAATTATTTCTTTTTGCAGGCGGGCACACGTATGCTAGCGTCATTGGGACTTTGTAAGAGAATCGATTATTCGTTTCTTCCTCATTAATTTCCTACTCGTTGCATTGTTATTGCTCTTTTATGGACACTTTCTGTGCACGCTACATACGTATGTGGACGTAGTTTCACTGCTCGACATTGATACTTCCGCAAAGTTCTGACGTAATGTTTGTACGACCTAAAGAAATAGGAGGAGTACAAGTGTACATGTCCACATCCTCGCGCTCAAATACGCCCACATCATCATCGTGCAAAAGCTTCGTGGGTGGCTGGGCTGCCCTCACACTTTTTACTCGGCCACGAATGGAACAGATCTTTGTTTTTTTTCTCCTCTTCTTCGCATATTCAAGTGAAAGGGCATCGAACCAGTTTTTGTGGTTGATTTCAAATTTTTTCTTCTCTTTACCAAATATGTTCTTTACCGGCTATTCTCATGTGTTCAAGTTCACACGCCTACTAAGGTTAAACGAGAGATGGTGATTCATTTCAGTTTGGTGTATGTATTCATGATTTATCGGTGGTTATCTTACAGTGGATCACAAAAACCTGGCGTTAGGAGAGGAGTCGGTGACAGATTTCGGTTATGTATGAGCCTCGAAATTTCTTTTTCAAAAAAGCATCCACCAGTTCTGAATAAGGCTTAGTAATTTCGTCCAGATTCAGGAGGGTCCCGTTAAATGGAGGTGAAGATTCAGCAAGAATAAAATATATCTCAAAGGACCAGTTTTGTGAAGAAATTTGCCTGAAGTACTCTTCGCCCACTCGAAAAGCTTTCTTGGGTCTCTTCAGGCACTCTTGGAATCCAATTTCTGTAAACATTTAGCTACAGTCTTGCGGGAAGAAGACGCTGATGTTGCATCATTAACACATTTTATCATTTCCACTTTAATTTTACATCTTCTCAGGCTCAAGGTCCTTTCTCTGGTTTTGAATTTTTGAGAAAAAAAATCGATAAAGAATTTTATTAATTTTATGTGATATTTCTTTAAAAATCGACTAGCAGTATTGTTACATTACCATCTAAGGAAACCGCTTAAAACATTGAGGTTTACTTATACTGTCTCTGAGCGGATCATGCGAAAAAGAGCGCGGCCAGTGAGACGCGCGGTTGTCAATGGGTTGCAACAAAAAACGGATAGAATTTTACGATTGACTGGTCTCAGTCAAGGATGGCACATGGCGATCTTGATCCTGGGATCGGTCATATTTCCTTCTAGATACTCGTTCACTCTGGATTATGGATGAGCGGGAAGCTTTCCTATCACTGTTTACCAGAGAGCATGAATCCAGCCACCGAGTTGCTCCTCCCAAAATGCTCTAACTAACTTAGGGACATTCCAGTCGAAGCATGTAGCGTCATACATGCCATTGCGCTGCAGCAGTGTGCATTAACGACCCCACGTCACTGTTTGCAGTCGTTTTCGATGTCTGTTGGGGATTATTTTTTACTGCCGCCGCGTTCTGGTTGATTTTCGATTGCTCACTAAACTAACGATTGCCTCAAATCTCCCGCGTGTTTCGGCGTTTATGGTCAAAGGCTGCAATTCACATGCTTCCATTATGTGACGGAATTCGGTCCTAAAAAGGCTCATGACTTCAGCAGTGAATGACTGGTCGGGAACCTTGTATAGCTATTGCTCAAATGCCGTTGGTTCTTGTTCCAAGACATTCTCCATCTCATACGTTGTTCAACAGCATATCTGTATTCACGTTTGTCATTATGAGGTGTTGTGTGTACAATTACATACGTATCTACATTAAAATGTGTAGGTATAATGAAGCCCATCGCTTGGTTCATAACGCACAATACATTGAAAGTAATGTTGTTTCGTCCAAATACCCCTTTTTGATGTGTGAGGTGGCATCGTTATTCTACTTAGGACCGAGAATTGCAGTAAATTAGAATAAAATGAAATTCGATTTTAAAAATTCGAGGTTGGATGTTCGGGAAAAACAGGTCGAAATCTTGGATTTGCAGAAAAGGAAGCAGTACAAATCCTAAGGGATAGCAAGGAAAGATTCAGGTATTTTCCTCCTTTCATCATTCGAATTTTTTGGGTTCGGTTCTGGGTTAATAATTGAAAAAGCCAGGTTATTCGGTTTTATATTAAGTCCTAAGTATGTTCATCATTTCGCTATCGTACTTCAGAATGCATTAAAATAGCCTAATAAATTCTTATGTTCTTTTGAAAATGATTAGGTCCACGTGTTCAATTTCGTCCATTCCACTTCAGCTCGTTTATTGAATGATTTTTTTTCTCTCGCTGCACTTGCTGGTTGTGGTTGAATATTTTTATAACAGACACATCTCAACTCTTCAGTTGCTCGTTCTCTTGAATGCTGGTTTTATTTTATTCTCACTGCCAACGCCGATTTATTCGATTTACATTTGCCAGATTGGTGTCGGATATGTTGTGTACGTCACTTGATCAAACTTCACAACGCGGCTCTCAACGAATGCAAAGGTGCCACTCAATTAATTTTTCATTGCAGCCAATGCACTTGTGCTAACGTTGAGCCCAGAGATCCCACATTCTCTTTTTTATAGGTACTTTCCAGTGGCAGATGCTGGAAGCGGACGGGAGGGGTAGGGCGTAGGAAAAAAGTGGGTTCTCCTCCGTTTTGGGGGCCCAGACGGAAAGTAAAGTCAATGAAAATATTAATTATGATAATGAATAATAAACAAAATTTATCTTAAAAATAATGATAAAAATAAGCAGTTAAAAATAAACTAATACAAGATTTTTGTTCGTATTGCGAAGTAGTTTCAAAAATTTGGCGACCCATCCTCGGGGTGGAGGGCATCCCCCTTCCGTCTGCCCCTCCCAGCGTCCGCCATTGGTACTTTTCGATTCTTAAAGAATACAATGCCGGAAGCAAGAGTGGCAAGCTAGGGGGGTGGGGTGGGACTTGGGGGAGAACTGCAACTCCACCACTTTGCGAACTCGGGTGGAATAATTGATATATGTACCAAAGCGTTAATTTGAATGGTGAATAATAAGGCTAAACATTTAAAGGAACTAGTAGTGGGAATAAACAGTTGAAAATAAACTAATACAAAGTTTTTATATGTTTCGTGAAGTTATTTCAAAAATTCAGTCACCCATTCTCGATGGACCTCTTGCGTACGCCACTGGAAGAAAACCATATACAGTGATCTCTTGATAGTCAACATCAAATATGGTGAACAACTATCTAGAAAACCCTGATTTGCCACTGCAGCGACAATTCCATCGTGAGCGGCGCGGTCGCGCAGCGTACTTTCGCAGCTACAAATAACGCACCTGCCGTTGACGCTTACAGTACGTATTATTTTAAAAAGTTAACCGAACCCATGTACTTTTCTCTTGCTTCTCGCTGTATTTGATCGTACTTGATAGCTCTAGATCCGACATATCTCCTGTTTACAAACTCTTCGTGGCAAAATGCAGAATACCAAGAAAATCAATGTGGAAATTTAGTGTTTGATATATGCACTTCTGGTGTTTTCCGAACATCGCAAACAAGAACTCAAGTTCATGTCCTCTTTCCTCAAAAAGAGAAGAAATTGCAAATTAACACTTCATAGTCAGAAAGTATTGCAGCAAACTTCAAGTGAAAGTTTATGGTCTGCCTATACTGTACAATATTAGGTAGGTAGGTAGTACATAAACTGGGAACACTTGAGCACTGACTTTTTTCGTTTTGATGAAAAAGTTGCTGAACACCTGTTTCCAAGTATTTAATACTATCCGATCGATCAATTGATGGCGAATTAGTGGTCTTCAAACTGTTCATTATTCATGCGTCTCTGATTTTCAGAGAAATTTGTAAAACTCTACCGGTAAAACTCTAAAATTTGGAATTTCCTCCTCTGTGTTTTACGTCTTTCAGTGAGGTAAAGCTGCAAAGGAGGACTATCGCAGATAATATGAAGCTATTTCCTACATTCATTGAGGCCAAGGCTTCTTTGTGTTTTTACAGGTTACACAGCTGAAAAACCCCGCCCTGGTCAGGCTCCTGCCCCGCTTCATCCCGTTATTTCATCCCGTTCTGTCCATTGTCCACATCTGTTGACCGCGCAGCACGAGCGCTTTTCATTTCTGCGTGGCATTTGAAAGTGGAATTTCAATATCCTCCGCCAGCAACATTGTGGAGGTAATAATAAGCTCCCAGTAGCTCTCACAAAAGTGCATAAGCTGCAAGGCAATGAGGAAAAATAACTGCTCTGTCGCAACTCAGTAGAGGTGGGAAAACGAGACAAACCCTCGAAGAAAAAATGTTTTTTTTTCTCATTTCCGTATGCCACTTCCTTGGGTTATTTCCTTCTGTGTTGCCCATGTACCATCTACATCACAACCTTCTCGAAGCCATTTTCGAAGTTCTCAGCAGATCTCCTGGGATACCGTTTCTGAGCTATTTGTCCCATTGGTTCCAGATTTTCTTTAAGCACGCATAAATACTCATTTTGTTGAATGAACACAGCAAACCGTTGTAGTAAAGAAGGTATGAGGGAGAGAGCGCATCCATCATTGGGACTGCCAGTGAAAATCGTGTTAACGTACCCATATTTGCTCTTTACCCGACGATTCATCAACATGTTTACCCATTGACGTCTACATATACTCAGCTGCTATCCAAGGTATGAGATCACCCGTTTAGAGAGGGGCCGTAGGTATTCAGAGTTACTTTACAAAACAGATTTGAAAAGTTTGCATTCCCTTCTGAATTCTTTGCTCCCGTTACCTTGTTACTGTTTCTCAAGAGAATTATTATTAGTTACATACCCAAATTCGGGTCTCTATTAGTTATCTAGACTCGAATGCATCCTGAGATTGAATGACTTCGAGTGAACTTGCCCTATGCTTACCAATTCCTTTCAAAGCCATAGACTCTCCAACGGTTGTAAGACAGGGGGTCGTAAAATCGAAAAGAAATTTAAAGACACACCGGGAAACGTCGCATTTTTAGCAGAATACTGCATCGGTTTGAGCTCAAAAACTTCTCTGTTCGTTAAGGTGAGTGACCCTTCAGTGACGAGACCGAAACTAATTCCTAGCAGTTGCAAATTTGTTCTCCTACGGGCTGCAGAAGATATGTTGCATCTGCTAAGTACACTGGAATTTCTGCTGCTCAGAATGTCAACAGGAAATTCTGTAATTTGAGTTACCCAGCAATCAATTTTTTTTAAAAAGTGGTGAAACTGGTTCTTGCAACTAATTTCTTAAGATAAGTCTTTGAGAATTTTCCAGGTTCAAAGTCAAATTCTCGCATGTTCCAACCGCGTTCCATGTTTTCTGCGTAGTTTCTCGTGTAAGAAAATTGAGCAATGCACTACTTCCGGCTCGATCCGAGAAACCTGATTCCAAATTCGGTGGCGCATTACACTAAGAAGTTGTCCTTTTGAGGCTCAAAAATTGTCTTGCGGCTAGATATTCTGCTTATCTTTCGAGGGCAATAGTAGGCAGACCCTCATAATCAGCAGGGATCGATCGAATGCTTGACTCATACAGTGACAAAAATGCGTTTTTACCAGATTTTTTTTGCAATAAGGAAATCGCTGTATTTCTACAGATTCAGTATTGCAAAGGTTACCTTTTTGTCTGTTTTTATTACCAACTCTGAAATAACTGTTGTAGCTACTCAAGCAAAAAATTGTTTTGATATCTTTGTTTTTCAATTTTCGATCCATTTTTCGGCGGGAAGATTCAAGTTTTTCGTACCTTGTCCGCATTCTCAATCTACCCAGGATACCGAATTAGATGTCAGGAGTGTGGAAATTCTCAGTTTTGATTTATCCTGGAGATATGTATCACAGTTTTTGTTCTCTTCACTTGCTCATGACCAGTGACGGTTGCCACTGCGGTGAAGGTGAATGAGAGAAAAAATTCTATTAAGGGAATGTGAGCATTCTTCTCTACAAAACCTTTTATTTTGGTGGATTGTCTCAAAATGCTTTGAATTTGCCAAATAACATCGATGACAATTAGGTGAGAGCCAGCATTAGAACAGTTGTTACATTCAAATGGCACTAAATATATGCATAAAGCCACCGATGTCCTCACCCACTGTTGTGGTTCCTACATTGGTTCAACTTGTACGTATTACTTGCTCAACCTTATAAATATTGTGGTCCCAAATGCGTACCTCATGCCTATGGTAGTGTTTTGTACTCAAGATCGGTAATGTTTAAAGTATGTACGGCCATAGCCTTATATTCGCAAAATTTGCAGGATTTTCGTTTACCTTCCGAGGAAATGTTTTATTTTGAGAAGGCAAAAACTATGGGGTCTTATACAATGTCCTGCTTATGCATGAACATCAGTCGCCTCCGTTTCTCACAGCTGTCAGCAAGTATTCGTTAACTACCTTGGAAAAAACGATTCGAAGACCTCATAGCCCTTTTGTCGGGAAATAATACATGTTCCGTAAATTACATGGATTCTGCCAGCCAACAGAGCCAGTCTAGAGACCTACGGTGATTCCGTCGGAATTTGATAAGAGATTCACAGGGTTGAGCTCATATAAATTGGACGTCATAATTTTTTTTCCCTCTGGTGCATTCTTTGGTGAGATGCGTGAGATGCCCCATAGAATTCGAAGCGCTTTTCATCCTTTATAATCCAGTCACTGCACGTTTGTTCGGAATTATTAATTCATTTAGATTTTAGATGCAGTGTGGGGCCAGACAGTTTATCATATTAGCAAAAGAAAAGGCCACTGAATCCGAGTCGCTAACGTGGATCCACTGCAGCAGAGAGGCGAACGATAGGCAGCGGAATGCCTGCTAATTTGCAAATGGTTGCATTTTTATAAGTGAGGCAATATGTTTCTTCAGTTCCTCAGTTTGAAGGACACTTGTCTTCTGTATCCGAGATCTGCTGTGGGTTTGTTGTGACTTTTGCAGACCAGTCTTCTTCCCCTTCCCATCATCCGCACACGCTAACGTTTTTCTCTTCGCCCTGGTTGGCTTCTGTGCACGAAAAGCGACTCCTTGTTCTCCTCTTTCTTCTGCTGCTGCTCGCCGCTCTTGCAGTACTTCACGCTGAGGACTGCTGTCCTCACAGGAGCGCTCGAAGAACAGCGTTCAACCAGCGCCGGACGTGCGCATGTCGCCTCTAATTGAGTTCGTCCCGATATGCAGTATGTATGGGGCCGTAATAATATGAAGACCTCCTGCTGCACCAGTTCGTCTGCAGTTTCTTCCTTTGCAGACGTCGCTGTCGAAGCCTCTTCTCAACACTGGTCGCTTCCAATGCTCTGCCGTATTGGTAACTGTGATTTACGGAGGGCGCTAAGCAGATTATGTGGTGTATTTGACGACCAACGGCGGGGCTACTGCGACCAGTTGCCAGCATTTTTGATTTTTGTTCTCGGGTGTGTCTCACACTGCTCTGGTGCTGATGCCGTGACTGCTTTGACAAGCTTCTCTTTGCCCTCAGCGTGCCAGACGGGGTCATGTTTCCAGATTTATTCCGTTAGGAGATTCATTTATTTATTTATCTATTCATTGCGTTCAAAAGCGCACCAACAAATTACCGTGGGCTAAACAATGTAGAGAATCATAGAAAATCATAAAAACAGAAAAGAAAAGCTAAAATACGGTTTTATATTTCTACTGACGGAACATAGAGAGCTCAGTGCCAGCAAAAGTGCCGGTGAGATCTCAGGGATGTCATTTGGATCCAGGAAAATTCACCGAAAGCCATACAACTTCAACTCAATCCAGAGCTTTTAGTTTGAGTTTAGTACCAAGTAAATTCAAATTAATTCAAACATTAGGATGCGAATCTTTTTGCTGAAATGATCTCCAAATGCAGAGAAACCCCGCTGCGGAATTCGCTCACGGATGACATTGGAATTTTCCAGAAAGTACTCCAGAACAACGGTGGGCTGCATCGTCTTCTCGAAAACTTTTGAAGGGCGCTTTTTTAAACTTCGAACGATGTCGAGCACCATCGATGCATTTAATGAGGCGTACAAAACTATTTCACCTCGAAATTCCCAAACCATTCCAGTTCCGCTTTCTTCTCAGGAAACCTAGGAATCGTGTTTTGCATGAGGTTGAAAGGTGCAAGCCCCCACGATTGGGGCAGGCGTGCTCTTGCAAAACACGGCTTTTCGAAATCAGTAGTTTTATACCAGCAACGGTCAAATCCATGCAAATTCATGCATACCAATGCAAATCCAATACATATCCAAGCAGACTCCGTGCGTCTCCAAATCCGATGCAAATCCGATGCTAAACCCACGGCAAACCCAAGATTTTCTCTGCAGAACCCATACATACCGATGCAGAATACGGTTTCTAGCTTTCTTGAGTCTCTGTTCATTCAAGCCAAAGCTCTCTGTGGCGATGGATTTTGAAATTTTTCAAAATTTCCGAGCCACTTTTTCTCCATCAGGGTAACAGTTGTGCATGTGTCAGGCCTTTTATTATTGATCTATTTACTTATTTATTTATTTACTTATTTACTTGCAGTTCACAATCAGGGTGCATAAGATACAGATACGTATGTTGATAATATTAGCAGCACAGACAAAAATTCCGAACCCACATGCTTGCAATATTCACCACTGCTTTGTTTTTCGGAGAGGTTCTGTGAACTTTAGTGGGAAAGTCTCGAGTGCCTCCAAGGTGTGGCCAAAACAGACAGCTTCAACTCAACGCAATAGATAGGCATCATTTATGGTTACTGCGCGCCGCATATGACGCGTCGGCCCAAAACTTTACGGAATTTTCGCGTTCTGTTGATGCGGCGAAAATGGAAGCGCAGTTTATTCGCGAGGCTATCGCCACGCGACAAAATCAGGAACAATCGCTACCTGCCAGGAATTCTGTTCTCCTCCACGATCTATGTTGTAAATCGTTGCGTCAACTTTGATGCGCAGCAACTGTAAATGACTCCATACGTGGACGGTTTCTGGTCGGCTAGTCAAGATCAGCGAAGAAGACGAAACCAATTCTCATAATTTGTGTGGAAGGCCTCAAAATTACATTGACATTCCGCATTCCCTGAAGGTCGTTAAATTAAAATTTGAGATACAAAATCGAATTATTGATTGGAAAGGGGGTGGGTTGGATGTTGCAGTGGAATTCACACAAAATGATTTTTTGCACTAAGTGGTGTGCTTTAGTGGCGGACACAGGGGGGCGCCCCCCCCCCGAGAATGGGTCGGCAAATTTTTGAAATTACATAACAATACATATAAAAATCTTGTATTAGTTTATTTTTATTGGTTTATTTTTATTATCATTTTCAATATAATTTTTTAAATTATTTATTATTATAATTAAGGTTTTTGTTAATTTTATTTTCCGTCTGGGTCCCCAAAACGGCGGAGACCCCACTTTTTTCCCACGCCCCCCCTCCCGTCCACTTTCTTCGTCCGCCACTGCTGTGCTTACGGAGAAAAGTTTGTGTCGGAGCAGCTACAAGCAACGCACCCGAGAATCGTCCAGTTATATTGAAACTAATGGAAAAATAGTGCTACCAGGGATAACTTCAGATAATTCTGCACCGATTATTTGGATACGTTCAACTTGTTGTCAAGTATGCGTGCCAGACTACTTCCGGAGTCATTAATCGGGAGAATGTCATACTTTGTTAGGACATTTTATTTCACGTAGCTGCATATTCTTTTTCTTCTCCTCTCTCCTGTCTCCCTGACTATCACACAATTTCGTGCGTTTCCCTTTACTCTAGCGTCTCGTCAGATATTCCTTTAGTGGAACCTTTTTCAGGAACATGCAGAGCTTTCCCAAATCTTTCTTTCTGCTTCTGCGTGGTTGTATGCTCACGCGCCGCAGGAGGCGGCCTGGATCCTCTCCGGGAAGGGCCCATTCAGCTGGCTGATTCGCTCTCACGTTACACTTGCCGGCTGGCCATGTGATATCCAGAGGGGATTCACTTTGTTTATGAGTGTCCCAATCAGAGCGACGTCCACTTTCATGCAAGACTGAGTTAGTTCTGGACCGTTTCCTCCCACTTTGGACAACGTTAGCTCCTTTGCCCTCTTCTGGACATTAAACCCCGCCTCCAGGCGAGGACACCATAGTAGCATTTAGTTCTTTTCAGCATCTTGTACATTATTTGTCACTTTGACGCCTAAGAAGTGCTAGTGAGTTTACTAGGATCGGATAAAATTTAGATAATTTGGTGAATTAAGTTTCATTCCCATCTTCCCTTAGGATTGCTCTCTCCTTTTCAGACATCAATATTTTCGGTTTATTCGAACGCGAATGTTCGAATTTCGAAAAAATAAAACGGCGTTTCGACCTCTGGAGGCGCCACAATGCATGGAGTTTTTCACATTTATATCAGAAAACGCCAGATGCGCGTAAGTTTTATGGTGCCGACTGCCATTTTCCACACGAGGGAGTTAAAAGCGCGTTCCCACAGTGGATGGCTAGTGTGTGGAACTGCGACGCATCTGCTTTCCAGATGTTCACTTGTTTCTCTTTCATTATACGCAAGTGTCATTTCATCTTTTATCCCGCTGTTCTGCTGTTTCTACTGTTGAGATCCGATCGTTTGAGACCTTCCAATAATCTGTACTGTCAAGACTACTTCAAACAAATGAAACACCATAAAAGTAGTGATTATTACTGCATGAAGTGTTTTCTGACATGGATGAGAAACACATACGGATTGCTTCCACTGTTTGTCACCGAGAAATACTGTGTAGTAGTAAAAATCTATGGTCATAGAAGAAGCTCCAGACCAAATAGGCAATGTTGCAAACACTAATTAGCTATTCGTTTCTGTATCCGAACCGGAGCAAATGCTGCTTATTCAAGTTTCATAAAAAGAAGTTGCTAAGCGCCTCGGCTCAGAGAGCAATTTTCTACACTCACAGTGAAAAAAGGAAGATAAGAAAAGGAGAAAATCGGATGACTCCGACTTCCTGCTTTATGAAAACCAGTACCTTACTCGAATTCCCTCAGAGCACCTGTAGGTCTCTTTGGATGTGCCTGCTCGGCTCAGATAGTTTGGAATTAGGAGGGGTTTCCCCACCCACCTCCCTCCCAAGCTGTTTGAAATGTTGCTTTATTTTGGCCGAATTTTTCCTAACTTTTCCCCGATATTAATCACCAGTATGGCCGTCCGGCTAACGCCGGACTTCCAGACTTCTACTGATGCTCGCTTCGCTCGCATACTGCACGCTGAAAGCAAACACAAAAGTGTAAATGGATTGATAAAATCTGTATCCTTCCACGCGGTTCTATCGCTCTCCTGAGAAACCCTTGATCCCGTAGGTGGTAGCTTTCCCTCATATGAACGAAGCTATCCTCTCCCATATGAGCAAAGTTAGTGGCCGTGAAGAATTGAGTGTAATTCAGTGCAAATGTTATCTTGAAATGATTTAGGCTCAACTGATTGTTGTGGTAATTCAAGTGATAAGGGTTCACCGGTGTATATAAACAGAAAGGAAGGAGTGGTTCATTCAGACACAAAGGGAATGGGAAGAGAATACGGATACGAAAGGAAACAATGTACATCTAGGTGATTTACTCAGGTAGGAGGTCCGAAACAGGGTAAGCGTACCTCTCATGCAGGAATAGACCCGCATAGCGCATTCCTATGTAGAAGCCGGCGCACCCTTATCACACCGTTGGACCCGACTCCAGCCGTTTCCCCCACATTTGGACGCCGGCGCACCCTTATCACCCTGCTGGACCCGACTCCAAGCGTTTCCCCACTTTTGGACGGCGCACCGTCCTCCTCCAGTGCACTCACCGCTCTCCACTTCCCCATCCTTTAGAGCTTCTCTTCATTCTTTGAACCTCACCATACCCGTTCCTATCATCTTGTTGACCTCGTAATCACCATCACTGACCAATCAGGGAATTTCGTTCCACACACACCCACACACACACACGTGACAGACTAAGCCCTTTATTATAAGTCATGATATTGATTTCTGTTGCATTTTAGGAGGTGATTTTCCTGTATGAACACTGTGCGATGTGTATCGTACCCATGGATCGGTATCCGCTGAAACTTCCCTCCTCATAGCAGCAGTTCGGGGCAGGATAGGAGCAACTGGGGAAGATGGCGTGCGTTCGTGCGTTCCTGCCGCACAGGTTTCAGAGTTGTTGTATAATGCAGTTGCGATAGTTACATTTCTGCCTGCCCGGAATCATAAGAACAATTTGTTAGCCCACCTTTGCCCCAAAACAACTTGCAGACACCCGTTTAACTAGAAAATTGTTATCGACAAGATTGAATGATTTACATGACTTTTCTAGACGAAACGTGGATTCACTACAAGTTCTAAAGGGAATTCTGTTAGGCAAAGGTCTGGAAAACACAGTGTTACAAGGAGATCCAACGCCTCACCGGGTGGAATTTTCATTGATCGGATGTGAAACTGTGTGGATTTCTCCACCCCGCCATTGGGCATGCACCTCTTCGGCTCAACAAACTGAGGCGTTTTCAACCAAATCTCGAAGCCGAGCTCTAAATAGAAACAGGCGAGGCATTTAGTAAATTCTACTCTTGCCTTGGTCTTGCTACTGTTGAACAGCTCGAGCAGTATTACATCTATCAGACAGAGTTACCTTTTTCTGAGACATCGAGATTTTTTGAATATATCCAGCTCTCCCTCAGCGATATGAACAAAGCAAGACTCCATTTTATTAAGCAATGTCCACTCATCACCAGAAAAGGCCCAATTTCTCGGTAAATTACGCAACAATGTTTGTTAGAGAGATTAAAGTAAATGGTGCCGCAAATTAAACACTGCCAGGCAATGCTCTTGCTCAAAGTCCACCTTGCCCATTTTTTTTGTGATGTTTAGTTGCCAAAAAGGTAAAGCGACCAGTGATTTAGCCGCGTCCAATTTTGCTGTTAATATTTTTATGGACTGTTTCAGAACTCTCGTCCCACCTCCTGAAATATGCTTTTCTGTCTGAGAAGTTTCATGACCATCTCTGCAAGGGATTTTCTTGTCGCAGCTTCTATATCCTTATAAGACGACTTGACAAATTGACAAAAAGACAAATTGGGAGAGCTCGAAAACAATGTTTCGCTTCTTCGAACAGTGTCGTCTGCAGAAACCATACAAAAGGGTAATTGAGGAAGTTATTTTAGGATGCAGATGGAGCGGTATTGCCCTTTATAATAATACAAAGCTTGCATATCTACAAAGCTTCTAAAATAATGTATTTATGAACTTCCAAATACTCATTACTAGGTTGCGGAAATTTATTGTGGGACAACCTATGTAATAGGAGCCATCTATGGATAAAATATCAAAAAAAAATACTACTCATGGTGGTTCATGTTTCGCCTGTTTATGCCCAGGACGCGGAAAACTCATCCGAGTGGCCCATTTCTCTCACACTTCTGTGGCTCCATTAATCACATTAATTATTAACTCATCTGTGACAAAGTGAGAAGGAGGGTTGTTTTCTCCGATCATCACAAACTCCATCCCCCCAATGTTCACTTCAATATATGCATGCTTATCTCAAATGCTTTCCTACTGCTCCTCCTATTGCCATTATCATACTTTCCTTGCTGGCTGGAGGCGAGGGAAAAAGCAAATCGTCCCGTTTTGCACACAGATCGCCTTGATGCTTTAGAATGACATCACTCCGGCAAAACATGGTATGAATACCTTCAAATTCGATCTTGGGCCACTGAAACCATTATGACGTATACCAGCCAGGGATGTCGTGAAATTGCACTGCTCGACATTTATCGTGTTCGCCTACTGTAACGTCATCATCACTATTTCAACGTGGTATTTGGAAATGTATGATGTAGGTGGATGAGAGGGTGTGGGGGCAGAGAGACTTAAATGCTGTTATTTCCCGCTTGCTCGCTCTCTGTAATTTAATTTTTAAAGTAGACCATTTGAGATATCTACGCATGCAAGTGGTGGCATGCCACAGGCGGGGAGAGGAGGGGTGGGGGGGGGGGGGGGCAGGAAAAGGTATGTCTCATGAAAAATGAGCCTAAATGTCCGGAATTTCAGAGATAGGTAGAATTGCCTTTGCAAGTCCTCAGACAGGATCAAGATTGAAGATTCTTAGGAATTGTGGGCGCAAAAATCTCTATGTTAAGTATTTTGTAATGAAATAGTTGAAGCATTTGAAGCAGTTTTGTAAAAAGAATTCAATGCCTTTACAAGTCCTCAGACAGGACCGAGGATTCTTAGAATTGTAGGCACACTCTCATGATCAGCATCCTTTCTCCTGAACCACCAGTAATGCTCATGACTTCGATTACTCTGTGCCCTTATTTTCGCTATTATTTCCCAAATGTCTAATTTGATTATATCAAGTATGAACTTCTAGCCGCCAAGGTCCCCAAACACCAGACTTTTATCCCAACCCCCCTCCTTCACCGCCACTATTGCATGTGCATGTCAATTTCTGGTGTTCGCATATTTCGCAGTTGAATCATACGTAGATTATTACATTTATAGGTTAGGAAAACCATCTTGGGTAAACTTCAAAAAATTAATTTCAAAAATGAATTGATAATATTTCAATTGTTATTTGAGGTGTACACAGGTACATACATGTGCACACTGTACGTGCCGAGGTTTTTCAATAATCGAACATTTGAATTGATAATAATTTAATTTGGAACAATATGAAAAAAAAAATAGTTCATGGAAATGGAACTTATAACGCTCTATGGTTGCGCACTGCTCTCTATAAGACGTGCATTTTACTTTCTCTATTCTTTCATGCATTCTATACATCAGTCGCAAAGAAAAATGGAAAAAATTTACTAATGAGAAATCACTGAACTTATGCATTGGCTATGTTGAACAGATCGACAACTTTCTGTTTACGCGTTGTTTTTTTCTATCAGAATGTATTTTGTTTATGGTGTGCAGAAAATAGTCAATATCTCAATATGAGAAATTGAAGGATTCTCTCTAGTATAACTTCCTTTGTTTGCTTTACAGGTTTGTTCTAACCTCCCCTTCTAACTCTGGACAATCTCACCGTATACGAGATATTAGCTAGTACATATGTCCCGAAAATGAGGGCCATTTCGCGTGTCGACTAAAAATGCACTGCCCGAATTCAGAGCGGCGATTTGAGTTATATGCATGGATTTTGGGCAGGATTTCTAACTAAGAAGTGGGTGCGAAGTGGATGAAAAAGATGAGGTGGATGTTGCGGATTTCAGTTCTGGGGAGCAGTGATGCAGGGGTGGAGGGGAGGGGGAAATTTAGAGAACAACACGTTGTGGTTTCGGCAAGTTTTGTGAGGGAGGTCTAGACGATGTCGATGGGAGTCTGATTGAGATTGTTCACATAGGACAGCTTATACATGCAAAGTTTTCTAAAACGATTCATGTATCCTTAAATACTACAGAAAATATGTGCTTTCTTTCCTGCTTTGATTTTTGAGATGTTGGTTGATCTCAGCATGACTTGAGCTTCGGTATTCGATATCTGCATGGGCTTAGTACTAGGTTTTTTTTTCTAATTGTTAGTTGATTCTCTCATTTTCTAGCTAGACAGTTGCAGCACGCTCCAGTTGGCAACAAACAATTTAATAAATAATTGGATCAACGATGAGTAAACTAATAGAAAAATTGACGAATTATCAGCAATTCTTGTGCGCCTTCTGTGGTTCCAAACACATATCACGACGTTTTTTGCTGCGAGCTTAATCACTTGATTTCGGATGTAATTCGTGATGACAAAATAAATTAGCATGGACGCTATTCTGGGCTTTTCTCTAGTTTCCTACCATTTGCAAGGTCTTTGTCGGGTTCACATATTCATCCATGAGAGGCAAATCACCGCAATCATTTATCCGTCTCCACCAGCCTTTATCCACTCTGCTATCCATTCTGATTCATCGATTGCAGGTGCTAATTCCTTGGCGCAAATACCGTTTGTTTGGAAGAGACTGCACGAATTCATGACAAAGCTGATAACAAATCAAGCAAAAACCATTTGGATAAGGATTTCCTGAGAGTGAACAAACATGCTCCATAATAGGTTTTAACGAAAAGCAAAATATCCAAACCAGTTTTAACGAAAAGCAAAATATCCAAACCACACTAACATATCCGGATGCGCGTGCGTTTGTCCAACTGGGTAAAACAGAGTAGAGGCTCCGCAGTGAAACGGGTGAATTCACATGTCCGGAAATAAGTTTCGATGAGAAGCCGAATGCATGTCACAGTAACATGCCTGCTAGAGCGCGTTTATTCCAATGGATAAGGTATATTGGATAAGAGCCTAAGACGGAATGCCATATCCACCATATATCCCGTTTATTTACCTTTTCAATAGTATGGACACATCGGCATATTCGATTGAATGAGCGTACATCCATCCACATCCGAGGGCTTGCTACCAAATCGAAAGTGCAAATCCACGAGCGCTTGTGAAAGTGCAGTGCAAGGTGCACTCGATCACGTAACTTCTGCTGCAGCTCGTTATTTACGACAAATTTCGAGGAATCTGGAGCAGTTGTCGGTGTTTTTGTAGTAATTGGGAAACTTCACTTAATGGTTACCATTCGATGCTAGAAGGACAAAACGTCACGTGAACATAACACCCACCTATAGTGTCTGAGGGAGGAGGCAGACTGGTTTCGAGGGAGTTTGTAGGACGTAGTCTGGCAATAATTGTGGCCGAGAGCTCGAAAACCTCCCTTTGCTGAAAACAATCGTGTGGCTGGGTGCTTTGTTCCCTGGGTGGTGGACAGCTGTGCCCAGCCGCTCGCCATCAGCTCCGTAGTGTTCGCACTTTTTATTCGTCAATTGGTCACTATTCCGGACAAGCATCTCGTCCCAGGACGAGGGCGAGGGAGGAACACGTCGCCGATGTGCGCTCTCTGACTCAGACTCTTGGATTGCTAACATTTCGTCGTTCATCGGGACGTAGGATGGCGACATGCGCATTTTCGGCCCATTATGGACGTGCGACGCTCGGCTCGGCCGGATCACTTTGATATGACCTTGAACTCGCAAATGTCTTTTTGAATGGCATTTCCTGTGCCATTTCGCCGGCCAACAAATCATCTAGCTCAAATCATCGCAAAATTCATGGATTTATGGCCTAGTCGGACTTCAGCGATCTCACGTTTGCCTCGCCGCTCTCCACAATTTCAGATTTTATTATTTCTTATCCCCAAGTTTATCCAAAGCTTATCACTAAGGGTTTCTGAATTTTCCTTTCCCTCTACTCTATTTATTTATTTGCCTGTTTGCTTCACAGACTTTTCGTACAAGGCCTCAGTTTAGATTCTATTTTCAATCCTTGGATCTACTGTGGAGTGACTCTATTCATTCGGATTTTGTCAAGGAATTCTAATTGTTTGACGGAAATATGCAAAATCTTTTCCTTCTAGGTCTTTTTAAAAATATTTTCATTAATTTTATTTCACATCATGGTCCCCAAAGCAGTGGAGCCCCACCGTTTTCAAACCCGTCCCCCCAACCACTTTCTGCGCCCGCCACTACCTATAGCATATATTCGAATTTGTATATGTGTACATGTAATACGAAAAAAAGAAAAATCTCATGAGTAAACAACCAAACCAGTGGGAACAATACAAACTTGGAGGAGTCATAATTGTTAACCTTTTTTGCCACTGCTTCAGGCTAGGAGTTGGTAAATTGTGAAGAATTTCTGGAATAATTTCATATTTCATTTACAGGATAAACGACAAATTCCTTTTTTTGTGTTTGATCCTCATAATATGCATAGTTATCTTTTTTTCTGACAAGTGAACAACATCATATTGACAACAAACAGGGTCCCCTATCTGTCTGTCATAAACATCAAACACGTCGAGTGCTGATTGATCTGAGGTGACTACTAGTCCATGGAAACCACTGGAAACAACAGAATCGCTGCTCATCTAGCCTTATCATACCTTTTCCTGTCTAGAATTACATTTACGCATGAAAATCCACGTGTGAGAAGTGCGTTGCTAGCGCCGGACAATGCCTTTTGCTGAGCCGGAAGTACCACGGTGCTTTTATGCTCAGCTTTTTCTCTTATGCTCTCGCCACTCTCCTCTTTTATTTCTTCTACAGCTTCCAGCTTTTTTTCTTCAGTTTTTTTTCTTTCTGTTGTATACTCGACAGCGTATCTCTGGCAATTAACATGTTTTTCGCATGGTGTGAGAAAAAAACACTAAGGGCTCGACGCTTTGTACCCCCGGGTCGATAGCAGCTAGTCGCTCGAAGATTTTATCAATGGGGTTCTTACGGTGGAAAACAACCAGCGGCAACAAGGGGAGTTGCATGGTTGACTCCGAAATGTAGAGCATTTGTATCTCATGAGGAGCAGAACGACCTTATCCACCATTTTATTCATTATAGAAGTTACTTTCTTCTCTTAGCCTCGTTCTTTATTACTTCTAACACGAAATACCCCCATACGTACATTGCCGAAAGTATTTCACGTTTTTTCGAGGTCATTACTTATCTTTAAGACTATCTTCCAACATACTGATGAGAGGGTCATGTGCCCGTAGGCAACAAGGAAGTCACATAACCAGCCTATTTCATGAAGCCGGGAAGTGTGAAAATTGTCTCTTAATCATAGCTCCTTTCATCCTTCCATTTGCAGTTTTGCCAGACCGATATAATAGGATTTCTGCTGACATAATCTTATTACTATCGAGTGAGACAGTTAGCACTAACCACATTAGTGCCTTGTTCACTCTATGTAAGACTGGACATGGATACCTATGTTTGGCTCGACATTTTCCGTGGTATAGCGTCTATTCTACTTGTGCTTTGAATCGCGTTTAATGATCTCCGCAAATGTTGCTGTTGCCTGATGATGTTGCGAGATGATTCCGAGTACATACTTATCTAGCAATCTTTGGTGTTCCATCTTGGTAATCCATGAGCAAACTATCTGATTGTAATGCATGGTTAAGCAATGGTAGCAGATCTGCTGGAAGCAAAATCCATCATATCCCGTTTTTAGACTCATAAAATTCACTCAGCCATGCTTGATACAAATGACGTGAGAAGAAGAATGAACTTACATACGCGTCATCAATCAATGCCATCGCTGTTTCCTATATATTTTCTTTTCTTTCCTAGCAGTTAAAAGGTTGATAATGTAAAAAGATCACATATTTAATATCCAAGAATGCAGTAAAAAGAATATAGCCTCAAGGTTTGGTTCCTGCTCTAGTCATACAAATGAAATTAGTCCAAATATTTTGGTCCTCCGAGGAACTCGTCATTATGGTGAGGAGCACATTACCACATATATTCTTAAAAAAACGGAAAGGCTTCGTTATTTCTCTCTAAAATAGCTTACTATGTAGTTGCACATAAGCGCAAAAATATTAGCTGGAAAAGAATAAATGAATAAGTGGTAGTACTGTTGTCTCCGTTGTAATTAGCAATCAGACCAGTATTGAGATCTGCATGGATCTGCATATTTTACTGGAGTAGTACTATCGTTACGATCTACGAATCATTTGCCGTAGAGACACATAGAAAAGTATGTTTTTGGCCACTATGAAGACTTCAATTTTTCAAAATTCTCATTTTTCTAAATTCCTGAGGATCGGCGAAAGACGATCAGGGTCGGATCGGATCCGAACTTTTGGTAAGTGCCACTGAGCCAACCAAAGAATCAGGGAAGTGTCGAAGCTGAAGAAAATTCCGTGCATACTTCCTTTAAAGGGCTTTCTATCCTTACAATCAATCCTTACTGCGGAAATGAAACCCATTAATGGGCCCAATTAGCCACATATATTCATGAATATTCTTAAGGGGATAAAATGTAGCGATAAAAACAAAATGGACAAGTTTCTCTATCAAAATGTGGTATCGATTTTATCATCATGTCATTCGATTAACTCAAATTTTCGTTAAAATTCGACTAGTCGAGACCCTGAGAACCTTCGTGATAGATCTTTCCGATTTGCAGTTGCTTTGATTTTCGGTGTTCGCACGTGCTCGAAATCCAAACCCTTCAGCCAGCGATTATTCAAAAGTCGGGTAGAGTCACGTGAAACATTGCAGCGTTCTACCTTCCTGCACTTTTAAGTGGGACATTCAGAATGGTGAGAGCAGTGAAAACGCTGATATATGTATCCTTTGAGCGAAAATTATAACCTTTCCGAGATGATTTATTGGTCGCGATGTCGTTGAACTGTTCTCCAGCAGGAACAGACTACTAATACAATCCTGTTCAAAGCATCGAGGAAGAAAGTGTATTTTTATACATATTTCATTAAGCAAATGCCATGGATGCATGCTGGATTTTGACTGTAATGCACTTGTAGATCACTTTGCCGTTTACTTATTTATTTACATATTTACCTATTACTTGCTTATTATTTATTTATCGAACTAGATCCAATGCTGTACAGCAATGGATCTACTTCGATAAAAATCGCAGCAGAAACACGGACTTTTGGAGTGGAGAATCGTACCTAAATGGGTTGGAGAGCGGCTATATCCCGGACTTGTTGGTGCATCAACCGGCTAATTTGCTATTACCCAATTGTCACCTTCTTCACTGTAGCCATTGCTGTCTGGCTTCTAGGTGCACAATTGTTCATTATTATTGTTATTATTATTATGGTAGTTATTATTATTTCCATTACCTTTTCATTATTTCACTCATTATTACTATTTGTTCACAAAAGTGTTCTCCCTGATGCACATGATTACAAAGATAGTAAGTAAGTAAGAAAAATTGCGGTGAAGATGAACAACTTGTCCTTCCCTCAGGATATTCGACTGAGCTCTAGCTCACCTGGAACAACTGAGTGCTTTGAAATCCGTCAATTTCTGGCCGGACGGCCGGACGGAAAGAATCATGCGCATCTGACTTGAGCCCTCGAAAATCGTCTGAAATTATTTTTTTCTGCCTCTACTATCACTACTCGTCGTGCCATATCAATTTAGAGAATTTTTCCTCGTGTAATACATGGTGGCCAAGCCGCAGAAGCCGCAGATTTCCCTGGGAATCCCCAGCGTACCTATTGCTTCGTGCTGTAAAACTGCGTACGTCTTTGTTTCGGACGCATGAATAACACCGTATGCTTTTTCGAGAGTGTACTTATATACGTGCAGTTTGCCGCAGATTTTTCCTTTCTGCTTTTTCTCAGCTCTCCTGAGAGTTTCCCGATCAGTTGTTCGTGCCGTCGCGCTTGAGAAACTTTGCTTTGTCTAGCCGACTTCCTCCTCTTTCGGGATCTTTGACTCTCTCGAAAGCTTCCTAGGGTATGTGTTATTTCTAGTAAGAGTTTTCTAACGAGCTATGTAATCTCCTTTCAACGAATGTCTCTTCTCCTCATTCGCAATGAGAAATGTGCTTGTTTTCACTGTTTTCACTCGCGGCCGATAATTGAACGACCTCACAATTCCGCCGCATTTCTCGAGGAGTAATTTGAGCTGTTCAATTTCAGAACATCGTCGTCAGTCAGAGTACGATCATAGCACGTCATCTCTCCAGAGCGCTGCCAACTGATGAACGCCATGCCCGCTCCTCCGACCCGAGATCGCTCTCCTCGGCTCGCGGTGAGTTGAGTGTGTTCTGACGCTGCAGTACCTTTCAAAGCTTCACTGCTGGCACAATAGCATATCCCACCACATAGTTCTCATTTCAATCCGTGCTAGTCGAGTGTTGCAGTGCTGCGGTATGTAGTACTGACCAGCGACATGAAAATAAAAGGCATTCAAACATTTGTGCCATTCTTTATTTTCCTACATCTCTGATCATATTCTCTCATGTGAAATGTAAAATTAAGCCAACAAGCAGGAAACTTCAGTGCTCCGGACCATCTCCTGCGTCATATCACTCTGACTGTCTGCGCATAAACAGTTTTCACTGAGATCACTATCCTGATATTCGACCTAATTGTTTTTTTACTGCCTCCATCGGTAGGATCACAAACTCAACGATGCGTGTGCTCCTGGACTGTATTCTCTGTTGTTTGAGTTCAGTAGAAAAGGTTGGCCATTATTTATTTTATTTATTTTATTTTTAATACACAAGAAAGGTGTGCCCATATGCAGGTGTTAGTAACAGAATAGTGGCAATTCCACAGCAAGTCCACATGAAAGAAATTAAACTATCAAACGGAAGTAGATGTTAGGAACAATAAAAACACACAAGGAACTCATTATAATAGAAAATAAAAACGTGTATAAGGCCAGTCTCGAAACCCACTTTTTTAAATGTATAGCACCTTGAAGAACGTGTGGATGAGGCAGGGACCGTGTTGGTGTGACGGTGACGGTTCACAACGGCTACCGAAAGTAGAAAAACATGGCATACTACGAAGGGTACTAGAGAGCACTCGTCCAAACTGAAAACAGCTGAATAGCAGCCGAGTTCAACCGTCACAATCCAGTCACTACGTTCAGTTCGCGACTCTACCGATGGAGTTTATTGACTACAGATGAACAGAATAGAAGCTGAGCTATCGTGTTGACATTTCAACTAGTATATGAGCACATCTTTGGTGTGAGACTTCCCCGTGAACAGGTTTTAGATGACGAAATGTTGATTAATATGGTCTTTGTTCCCCTTCAGAGCTCTGAACTCGATGAAATTAATAACATTCGCAGCGTTCATAACTCATATTGAGTATCACAAAGATTACTGGTTAATCGCAAGTGAGACCACCTATCATTTCTCTCTTTCCTTTCTTCTACCCTTTCCTTGCTATTAGTGGCACTTATGTTGCTACTGCTTCTACGCAACTTTAATTACATCTACCTACTAAAAATTCATCACTTCGGTATCATCCATCTTGAGCAGAAAACTCGATTGCGTATTTTTATACGTGTGTGAGTGAGCACATGCTTGACTTGAAATGAATTTGTTGTTCATGGACCATGAGATAGAGCCATGGGAAATAAAATATGCATAGAAACTTCCCCTTGCTGCTCTCCCTTCGCCAGATTGTCGTTCGTTCCTATTTGTCCTCCGGAAAAATCCTTCGTTAAACCCATTTAGTTGGTGATTGCTGTCCTAAAGATATCAATTTTGAAGTTGTGACAGAATTTTGAGATGGTCCAAGAAAGTAGTGCATGAATGATGTGATATTTAATTATTTGTTCATTTATTTATTTAATCAAGGTTCTCCAATAAAACAATAGCTACGTATAATAACAAGCGGAGATAAAAACATCCAAAATTTGTTAGAAAAAATCTTTTCCTCGATGTTTTTAGGCTTACCTCGATTTCTCATCGAGGGTTTGGTTTTCAAGCGTGGAATTTTTTTATTTATCTTTACCCAGGAACGGTACCTCTCTTCTGAAACGAGCTGTGCTTTTCCGACCGTGGTGCGTGGATATCTCAGTAGAATTCTCGAGATTGCCGTTGAAGCTCTCGAACTCTCAGAATTCCATGCATGAAAACTATCATGGGTGCAGCTCTTAAGAAATAAACTTGAATTTTAATTCATCATTTGACAATAACTTGGGAAGCTGGCTGATCGTCACGGGTTTGCTTGCTTTTCCGGTGATTTTTTGGATAAAACCGCTTAGATTTCAGTCGTTTAAAACAAAGTATCAAGCTGTAAAATCAATTTGCATGGTTTTTACGGGTTTTTACTTCCCTATTCGCTTTTGTAGACTGGATGTACGATCATCACTTTGATGTCTATCGTTCAATCTCATACAGCCAGAGCATGTTCTTTTTTCTGTATTTTTTTTTCTACTTGAATGCATTTTCCGCCTGCATGCGAAAGGAGCCGACTGTCCCGACACAAAATGCAGAATTGAAATGATCATGAGCCTGAAAACGAGTATAGATGATGAGAAAGAGGTCGAATTAGAGGGTGCGAACGTCTCATGTCACATCCGGAGCTAGAAATCAAATCGAATCATGTGAACTTTGGAAAACAATTCCGAACGTGTGACTTTGAAGAACAAAACGTAAATCCTGCAACTTTCCGGCGGCCTTTCTCCAAGGTTTCATGGAGGCCATACCTTCTTGAGGAAAAATATTTAATCCTTATACTACTCGGTGGCAATTGGAGCCATTCAGTTGAACATACATTTTACATTTCAAACCTATTTTAAGCTTTCAGTTTTTTAGTCAGATCTGAAAATCTCGTGTCTTTCATGCTACTCAATGGCAATTGAAGCCTTTCCGTTGGACACATACTCATTCCCCGTGTTGCTTCTCTGTCACATCCCCTATCCAGAATGTTTAGGCGCGAAATGCGGGATCGGAATGTTAACAAGTTACAAATTTAGTAAAGAAGTATGTACGTAATACGTAGTAACGTATTAACAAAACCTAACGCTAATTTTGTCGGTATCCCCCCTCTTTAATTAAGCATTTAAGGCAGAAGTTTGTCAAACGAATTGCCTTCATACTGGCTAACTATTCTTGCCCTTACGGTCTCCTATTGCTGAACATGTGTACATGTGCCCTATTTCCTTATTTTGTACTGCTCCTGAAAAAACACCCGCGCCCCCTCCGAATTGATTTCATCCGCATAAAATTTGATTCGAATTAGTATATCTATGAGCAAAGTACGTAAATTCACGCTCTTCATTAATTCTTTTGTTATTGCAGTTGTTCGCTTCGCCTATTTTTTTTTGGAAAAGTAAAAATGCTCGTGTTCAATGAACAAAAATGAACTTTTCCTCTGTTCGAGAATTAGCACAGATTCAATTAGGATCTGAAAAACTATAGAATAAATTAGACGGTTTAATTAACCATTCTAAAACCAATTCGAGCGTTTGAATATTCGCGGGGGAGAATATGCTAGAGCCTTCATCATCTATTCCAGGGCTCTTTTGTTTCAGATCTTGATTTGTCGACTTATCTGAAGTCGAATAATTGAGTTACTTTGAACAAGATGAGCTGCCATTGTCTCTTTCTGGTCTGTCCTTTGTTAGGGAGGACCAGTGTTCCAGTAACTGCGGAATCGGAAAGAGCTGAATCAGGAGTATCGAACTCCGAACCAGGGGAATAAACTTCGCCGAGCACTGGCCTCAACTGGAAGAATAAAGGATAACAATTGAGGAAAAAAGCAACACATTAGCGGACAGTAGGATGCATTATCTTACGTCAGAACACTGCTGGATCTCACGTCGCTCCCTGCAAAAACTTTGATTGACATATGCTCCCCGCCATGCGTACTCAATTCTCAAGAGACCCAGGAATCGTGTTTTGCATGGGATCCGCATGAGATTAGAAAAACCATGCGTGAATCGTGAGTTCTGCACGGGATTTGCATCAGATAAGGCGATATGTGTGTTCTGCAAGGATATGCATGGATTTACGGTGAACTTGATCATTAGATTGAAAACAAAATTGGATAAAATCTATATTTCTGGGATTTGCATCGCTGTCATGGATTTCGTATCGAGACATGCATATTGGTTCCATTTCCACATCAATTTTTGAAATTGTGCCTTCGTTTTCGAAAATGGCTTACGCTTCCATGTACTACGACTAGGAGCGACTGCAAAGGAAGGGATGCACGTATGTAGCTATAGAAGTTCTGTGTATTTATTTTCATCTTTTATCTTTTCTAATGTCATTTTTCAAGTAGTTATCCTCATCTGTCTCAACTCAGAACTCTTTTAAATTTCTTCTTTTTTAAATTCCGGCTACCTAGATCTCTTTTTCTGAATGAGATCCTACTTTTTGCTTTCCTTACCTTGTGAGGCTCACCGTCTGCGACTGCTGTTAGCAGTGGCGGACGCAGAGAGTGAGCCCGGTGGGGGGGGGGGGCATGACAAAAAGTGGAATCTCCACCGCTTCTGAGACCGGTACAGAAAACAAGAATAATAAAAATATCAAATATCAGTTGAACTATTGATTAATTGATGATAAATATTTCAAAGACTAGCACGAGATTTTTATTCACTTTATAGAGTATTTTTGGGAATTCGGTGTCCAGTTCTCTGCGGATGGAGGCATCCCCACCCCGTGTGTTCGCCATTGGCCGTTACCTATACAGTTTTGAATGCTAGACCGTCACAGCTGCGTTCATTACTGCTATAAAGCCCTTTATTTTTGTAAAAACGCTGTATCTACACGAACTTGAATCGAGTGCATCAGTAGTTCTGGAGTTCTCTTAATTGCAGAAATGTTAACTGATGAACATTTGTTAGTGTTAATATGTATCTCGTACTAATTAATATGAATTCGTCTGCGCAAGCATAGAAATGTAAATGCTATTATATTTGTGCAATTACCAGTTGCAGCTACCCAGTTTCTTAGGACTAGGATTCACGAGCGTGTAATCGAACAAAACCATGCTAGCAAACTAATTTTTGCGTCCTGCTTCTCTTCACATTACGTGGTCTAGAGGATAACCAATCTCGCTAACCTTTCTTTGTTTTTTCGGTTTAAGTTGCACAGATCCAGTCGAGGGAGTTTTCGTAGAAGTAACCGCCTTACTGGTGTTTGTTCCTATCTTCTTTCATCCTACTTTCAGGATGTTCTATCTAAACTAGTAGGTATTAAGACTAACGCAGTGGTGTTTTAGCAGAATCTTCCGGTACAATTGCGCTTTTATATAAATTGTGGGTTCCGGATGAATCTCTATACATATTTCATAGATTACTGGAAAGTTACTGAGAGTTACTCACTTAGTATATTTGGCAAACAAATGAGCCGCTGCTGATGCACGAAGAAGGAGAGGAAGCTCTGGTGACCTTGGTACATCTACGGACCCTTACCACGCGCACGCGTAGCGTCAGGCTACTTCGTCTTCTTGAACTTGGAAATAAACAGAAAAAAAACATGATCAAAAGATGCCTTGACTCATCCCTTTATTGAGAATCTCAGGTCAAAATTAACCTGTCCCTTCTGGAGAACACCAGAAGCAGCCCGTTCTTGTATATTGGCTCACAGGGGCTTGGTCTGGTAGTAATCCCCCAACTTCGTCACAACATTTACGAGCACAGGCTCGTTGAAGTTCAGAACAAGGCACGAACATCTCACGATCTTGGCTTGGGAGCGTCACGAGCTGGCACACCTGCCTGCAAAACATATGCGCGACAAGGGGTTCGAGACAAGGGGGGAGCTTTGACTTGCACACGCTTTAGCGGCGCGCACATCCTATGTGCTATAGTGCATGTTGAACCCAGTATACTATAATGACCAAGTAGATCATGGAGAGTGGCTGACACCATGTGCACCTCGCAGTTGCTTAGGGGAAGATCGGCCTATCGATCTGCTGCACCGATTAGCGAGATCATGAGGTCACAAGATCACTTATGAACTACATTACTTCCCCTAATTTCTTATGTTATCTTCCTAATTTCTTATGTCATTTCTCATGTTAGCCAGTTATCCAAAATGATGGTGATGGTGGTGAGCAAAATTGGTGAAAAATTGGGTCAAGAAACATCAAATTCACGAAAAAAACTTTAGGAAACGTTACGAGCTCGGTCGTGCGAACTTCGGGGCACTCTGCGTATCGCGATTTCCGTCAAGCTCTCCACTTCGGCGTTGTCAGATTGTCGCGAAGTTCATGACTTCGCGACGACCCGACAAAACAACGTGACAAGTTCGCAACACCTTCGCGACGCACGCTATCGCTTGTATTAGTATGCGGTTCGGCGTGAACCCGGCGCGCCTCGTCTCGAGCCAGCCTCGTGACATGTTCGAAGCATGTTGTGACGACATGAGGGGGATTACTGTTACTGATACTGATCCTGTGCTAGGTGTTCGATAATCACAGTGGTGGATAATTCTTTCTGCTGTGGATCGGAGCGCATTTTTTGAATCGTTGCATCGAATTTCATGAAATATCCCCAATTTTGAATGACCGTACAGTTGGCGAGTTTTGTATAGTAGCACGATTCCAGATCATTGGACTAGACAGTTGAATGGTTCGCCTGCTGTGTATGCAAAGGAACTATCGGTAATAAATCTATCACTACCCATGAAACCACATTGGACAGTGCTTTGGAAAACGAAAAATATTCACACAGCATGTGGGACTCGATCGCCAGTGACGGGATATAGGTTTCTCTGTCTTGAAACTTCGATTTTTTTTAAAAACGATTTTGATCCACCAGTTTACGAGGCAATCTAGGCACACAATCACCTGGAGACATTAGTTTATGCTGCTCAAGCCGCTGTTTCACGCAGCGACCTCTTTATTGGCTTAATTTTACCACTTCTTAGCTGGTAATTGGGTTAATCTTAGTCTCTCCTCGGCGCACCTTGGTTTGTTGGGAAGAATGAGATTTTTGTTTACACAGGGTGAGGTGATGTGGTGGAGAAATTTGTTCTTCTGTATTCTTAATAAAAATGCTCCTAGTGAAATACTGCTGAAGATACTTGTAAGGCATCTGTTTTTATAATGCAACTGATTCACCGTTTCAACATTCTGCTGGTTTCCTCGTTCCGTTCATGTAGAGACATTTTCAATCTGTTGTTAGCCTTCTCCTTGTCACAAAAACCTATTAATCCTTGAAGTCTATGGATTCAAATCCATCCCTGCTTCGGGAGAAAATTGGTTTTTCTGTTCAGTAAGATGTAGCATTAAATCGCTTCTCTCTTCCAACAGAATGTCCTCCCAAGCCCTTCAATCTCTTGCATGGATTCCGTTGATGAGGGCTTTGGACCTTTTAATCACTATGAATATTCATGGCATGTCAAGTCGCTTGTCTTCGAAAGCTGTCCTGCAGATGAATGTGAATTCTGCTGACAGGTACATAGCTGTCGCTGCCTCTGACGTGTGAATATTAATTCCAAATTTCCGCGCGCACTTCATCACTGGCTAGGACTGGTAGAAGCTGATTTTCCGCTGTGTCAGTGTTGGAGGCTTAGTCACGGTCGATATAGACAGCAGTATTAGATTAGAGTTAACGACATCATACGGAGAGTTAGATGGAAAGGTGGAATTTGGGAAATGTTCTCGTTGCTTCCACTGGGTTCCGGTGCGGGAAACTAACTTTAACAGAAGAAAAAAGGTCTATTTTTGTTTTTGCCTGACTTTCATCACATCCTGACATTAATGATTTATTTATACATCACAGTCGATTTTAGGAAAACAACGATGTTTTACTAAATCGTGCTGCCAAACATTATTCGTCGACGTAATTTTTTATATGACTTTGTTTATATTACCATTCATTTTTATATTACTTATACCTAATTATAAGATTATCGTGACTCTTATCAAAATTACTGACACGACCGAGGAAGTACGACCTGAAATTTGATATCTTTTTGATTGACCTATCGTAAATTTGCTTAACGGCACATACATAGTCAATGGACGATAGGATTTAGCATATACTGTGATATTATATTTATTTATTTGCGTGATAGTTCCACGCTATGCGAACAAATTGAAACAAAAAAGATGTAGAACAACATGTAACACAATGCAAACAAAATAAACAAATCGGTCGCAAATAAATAGGTGTGGAAAGACAGCAAATTCATCGAAATTCAGGAACGATAAACCAATAATCTGATTTTTCGGGAAACGTTTCCGCTAGTCTTTTGAATTGCGCTGATTTTTTTTTGAATTTTTGAACAGCGTGGAACTTGTCTATCGGTAGGTTCACTTCACTGCAATGAATTTATAGACCATAACAGGGTCTATATTTTCCTACGAGTAGCAAGGGAAGGGATTTTAGATATGAGATTACGAGCAGAAGCCGGAGGAATACTGGAATGGTCATACCCATTCAGCCTTATCCACAGTTTTCCACCAGGACTTTTTGGACAGCTTCGAGGCTCCAAATGGGGCGTTTCGATTCAAGACCAAATACTGTAGTACCACAATTAAGAATGGGGCGCACGTAAGACTTATATACTAGAAATAGATGAGTCGGTGAATTGGTTGTCAAGGATCCGAAAATATTTTGTACAGCTCCAGTTCTACCTGCTTTTGTTGCTATCACGTTGCAATGATCATCAATGGTAAGTTTCGCATTTAAAAACAGCACCCACGGAAATTTTCGTGTCTGAGATTTTGTTCGTTTTGAACACTCAGTAATGGTATCAACAATTCTATGAAAGTTGCACTGTCGTAGATATCAGCGTTCGCACGGAATGAGAGGCTACACGTATTTCAACACTTCAACACGGATGAGTTGTGAAATGAATGGGTATTTTTGTTTACAATCTCCGTCTTTCCTTATGATAAGCCTGCTTTTATGCCAATCTTCCTCCAACTTGTGTCCCCGCAACTCGGCCATCTCTTGCGGACGAGCTAAAACGGTGGCAACGAAAACTGCTTTTCCTGTAGGTTTTAACAAAATGGATCACTGCCATCGTTTTCATTATAGCGCTAAGCCTAGGAATTCAATCAAATCTCTGACACCAAAATTTCCGTGGTTGCTGCCTCTAAGGTTAACACCAATTTGCAAACAGTATCAGTGCTGTCTAATTGATTCTCACCAAAGTAATAAATACTACAACATTATGAACAACATTATTTTATACGGCCAAGGCCAGACGTCCAGACTTTTACTGATGCTCGTTTGCTCGCATACTCCTCATACTATGCAGAAAAAAGTGGACAGATTTAATAGATCTTCGGGGAATCTGTATCCTCCCGCGTAGCTCCATCGACTTTCGGAAAGTTCTCAATCGCGTGGGGGTAGCATCCCCCACGCAAGCAATCACGGCCACTAGGACCAACTAAGGAAGTTATTTCCCCTACATTGGAGAAATAATTCGATTTGGTTGGTCCTAGTGGCCGTAATAGGATGTAGTCGATTCAGTGGGAATGCTCTCTTGAAATGGTTTATCTTTGGCTGGTTGTTGTGGAAAGTCAAGCGATAAGGGTCTACCGATTTATAAAAACAGAGTGAAGGGTGTGGCAGATTCAGATAGAACTGGACTGGAATGAGGAGCGGAATACTGATTGGAATGATGTGCATCTAGGTCACATAGGCGGAAGGAATAGCCGGGCCGGGTGCCACGCACCCCTCATGTAGAAATTTACCCAGCCAGTAACGAACTCCTATTTCTGGGCGCCCTTATCACATTGCTGGACCGCCATGCGTCTCCCCACTTTTAAACGCTGGCGCACCATTATCGCAGCTCTGGACCCGTCTTCCCCACTTTTGGGCGCCGGCGAACCATTATCGCAGCTGTGGACCTGTCTCCCCCACTTCTGGACGCCATCGCACCCATGTCACAGCGTTGGGCCCGTCTTCTCCACTTTTGGGAGCTGGTGCACCATTATCGCAGCTGTGGACCAGTTTCAGCCACTTTTGGTCACCGGCGCACCCATATCACAGTGGTGGACCCGTCTCCCTCACTTTTGGACGCCATCGCACCCCATGTCACAGCGATGGAGCCGTCTTCAATTGTCTATTCACTTATGGACGGTAGCGCATCCTCTTCTCATTGTGAACTCATTGCACATCATCCGACCTTCTGCTCGACCTGACACACATACATACTAACACACATGCAAACAGGCTAAGCCCGTTTTTATATAGAATGATACTATTTATTATGCTGGTCGTTGATTTCCGAAGCTTTTTTGTCTTGACGACACCCACCACTTCCAACTGCTTGAGGGGAATTATATGGCATACTTGAACATCATACTTCTCAAATGTCTCATTTAAATGAGGCAATTCAGCTAAAAGAACATAATCGCAAAGGCTAAGTCGTCATATTCCATGGTAACGTCAGGCCCCACACTGCCAACACCGTCAAATTGGTCCTCTTAGAGATGAGTAGTTATTCCATCGATTTTAGAATCAGGAGCTTTCTGATTCATATTGACTATATTGAGTGCAAGAAGCAATTTATGTTGTCCTTCAGATTTGCATTTACATTCTCGGTCCTATAGAATGAATCTATCATATGGTAATATTTTCTAAGAACCCATTCAATAAGCCTATCGAGGAAGTAGGGGGAGAAATGCGCTTTTTAAATTTACCCAGTACTTTCCCAATTATTCGCAATGGCAGGAGGAACAAATGAGCCGCAATCACACTTAACCGCATGCTTTACCACTACGAAGATCCAACAAACATCGGAAAACTCATCTTTTTGCCTAAAATATTCAAATACCTACCGCATTGCCTTCTCATTCACGTAGTTGCTCCAGAAATGGCACTAAACAGAGGAACGGCAATCCATATTGCCGGTGGCTTTGCTCTAGATTGCTACTTGTACTACTGTTTGTCACATCGTTTTGAGCACCTACAAACAACGCTGCTCATTTCACATGGATGGCAGCCCGCACATTTCGCTCCAGCAGGCATGTCGCGATGTTCACGTCTTCCCTCCATTCTTATGTCTCAATCGTTGGTGTTGTTTTACACAGGGCGAGATTCCATACACTCATACTTTTGCTAGCATAAGCATAGGGGCTTTCCACACTTTATCTAACGTGCTGAAGCCGATGACATTTTGCTTGAATTTTTTTTTTGAAATTCGCCTATTTCATAAGAAAAAGATGAAGAAGACAAAATACCTAACTTTCGTTCTGTTCCTACTATTGTACGCAAATTAGATAAGAAAATGACATTCCCGGAATTCTTCAGCAATGAGGGAAGGTCATACATATACAAAAAATCTGCCTTCTTAATTCCTGTGGCGCTGGTCTTTGTTTGGCCTCTCACTCTTTCTCCTCCTCCGTTTCCCTTGCCTCCTGCTATCTCAAACTTGGGCAATTAAACTGCCTACTCGATAACCTGAGAAGTTTTACAACATTATTTGGAGAGGAGTAAAAACACTAGGAGTGGAAATAATCCTGCTGAGATTTGTGCCTCAGCGACGACGGTTAACTTGACGGCAACTCTCAATTGACGTAGTGTTCTGCTACAAACAATTCAAGCTTCGCTGGCGTAAATATGAGACTGCTACGAAAGTGCACGATTACCTGGCTAAATTCCAGCTTGACATAATGCCGAATTTGGAATTATGAAATCACGAGGGTCGTGGAGGTTACCGGATGTGCAACGAGCGCAATGCACGGTCATGGGGTTGTCGTTTTAGTTTTCAAAGAGCGCACCTCCATCGCGGGCCAGCGAAGGACGTCGGCTACTTTTTGGCTGAAACGATCGACTGATTCATCGACCACATCGATTTTTGATTTTTCGCCATCCTTACCCAGGAGCAGGGTCAAACATGACGATAGGAAAAACCCACCCTCAATACGCCCCACCCTATTCGCTCGTATAACTCCCATCTTTTCACGACCTCCCCCCCCTCCCTCTTCCTCTTCTGCTACCGCATGTTTTTCTCTGTACATTGAACAGTTTCAAGAAAGAAGACACAAAATAAACACATTAAAAACCCAAAGTAGGAAGTAAAACAACCTTGAGGTCGGTATACATCCCTCCTCATCCGATCAGACCAGACTGCCAGCAGGAACGATCATGTCATTACGTGTCAAAACAGGACTGGTTGGAAGCGCATGCGAGGAATCGGTTTCAGCGTTGGCACTTGCGCGTCCACGGGTTCGATTCCCGGCACCTCCAAGAGATTTTTGCATAGGTCGGAACCGCTTCAGAATTTATTGTGGAGTAGAGAGGATGGAAAGATTTGAAAATGAAGTGAGGGAAGCGAAATCGATCGATTACGCATGCGAGAATTCGCCTACAGGGGACGCCAGTTTGTGGAAAACTATGGTTACTTGGATCTCCTACTGAGGTTCTTTGACTCAAAACCAGCAGATGCTTTTCTAACTATCCATAGAGGACGATCAGCTCTATGTTTTGCCAAAGTTTCAATTTTCTAGACCTTTAAATTTCTAGATGGGAAATCGATGGGAAGTTTGGCGAATTTCCCATCAATTTCCCATCTAAATTGCGGGAAAACTAGCGGACTTGGTGGAGCCAGATTCTGTACTCAAATGGGAAATTTCCTCAACTAAAACTCATAGCAGAAAAGTTTTCGTGATATAGGCAAATTGCTTCTCAGTGATTTCCCAAACAGATTCACTCCATTTTCACCATCTATTCAAATTGCGAGGTTTTCACTTCTTCAACTCCCATGAAGAGAGTTTGCCTTTCACCGGAATTTCACTACCTTCACGTAATAGAGCTCCAAGCATTGATTCTTCATCCCCATT
Source organism: Ancylostoma caninum (assembly GCA_037903475.1). NCBI lineage: Eukaryota > Metazoa > Nematoda > Chromadorea > Rhabditida > Ancylostomatidae > Ancylostoma > Ancylostoma caninum. The sequence continues at coordinate 1,403,287 of JBAJFG010000475.1, read as the reverse complement.
ATCGCACCCCAATAATTGCTCCTGCTTGCGTGAGTTAGATGGGGAATTTCCCCTCGGAGACCCGAAAATTTGAAAAATTTCCCATCGAGCTCCCAAAAGCATATGAAGTTCTAGAAAATTGAAACTGTGGCAAAAAATAGAGCTGATCGTCCTCTACGGATACATAGAGAAGCATTGGCTAATTTCGAGTCAGAGAACTTCAGCACGAGGTCTAAATCACCCTACTTTTCACTGTTCTGACGGTCTCATATGTGCAATCGATTGATCTCGCTACCCACAGTCTCTTTTTAATCATTTCCACCCTCTTTACTCCACTCCTCTTGATTCTGAAGTGATTTCGACCAGTGCAAAAATCTCTTGAAGGCGCCGGGATGCGCTGAAGCCGATTTCTCTCATGCTCTCCCAACCAGTCCTGTTTTAACTCACCGTAATGACGTGATCGTTCTTGCTGGCAAGGGCGGAACGTCATTTGTGATGTCATAAAACAATCATGAATTTACATTCAATGGTCAAGCTACCCCTCTACGTACCCCACCCACACCTCTCCAGTATGACCCCCCCCTTCTCAGCCCCTTCCCATACGACCCCCTCATGGGAAATTCCCATCGAACGCTTGACCCTGCCCAGGAGTCGGTGGGGACATGTCTGCTGGGGTTTCTCAATACGCTGAACACCAATATGACAACCATTTTGCACGAGATATCGACTTAATGATTTCAAAGACTTTTCTTCATTTTCGCTTGGGGACGAACATGAACATCTCTACTGGTGTTCCTCAATACGCTGGACACGAATGTGGCAACCGTTTTGCACAAAAATCGATTTATCGATTTTATTAACTTTCGCTTCTCTAGCCGATGGGGCGATGCAGACATGTCTACTGATGTTCCTCGATACGCTGATCATGAATATGGCAATCATTTTGTACCCATACATTAGTCCGATGTCACCGAAATAACTTTGCTGACTTTTTGCCCACAGGTCGATGAGAAAAGCTTACTTGAGCTTCTCTCACCAAAATTGTGGACATTTTAGTGAATTTATCGGTGACAGTAACAGGCGTCAGCAGCGTGAGATAGCCGAGATAGTAAAACACCCGAGCGAAGCCGGATACGGCTGCTAGTTACGTATATTGTTGGCGTCGATATAATACAGATCAATTAATGGTTTTTATATGTTTATGTCTACTTTGTCTAGATGAAGAGACAATACAGACATTAGACATAAGCACAAGAAAAGCACAAACGTGCTCTTTCTGTACCCGCCATGCCCTTCACCACACCTGTACTGCGTCTGTAGGCGTTCGGAACAGGAAGTGAGAACAAGGCACTTGCGTAAATACACCCTAAACTATGTATTACCTCAACAAATCCCGGCAAAACCTGAACTGTTTAAACTGTAATCTAACGAACTGGTTCTCTTTGCATGCTCTGCGATTGCAAATCTTCTGGAGTGTTTGACAAGTCCATGGCAAGACGATTTCCGCGAAAGGGCATTTTTTGATGTTTTAGGACGCACTAATATAACCTCGAGACATTTCTAGAAAAGCAGCTATGAACAGAATTCTGCTGAACAAAGCTCTTAGGTAAACCACATAGTTTTGACCACTTTAAAGCCACAGCCTTGCTATGTCATGCACCTGTATTTACTGGCGACTGTGATCGCCTACATACAGTGTGTCGGTAAGCTATTCAGACAACACAGCCTCATTCGTTATTTGCCTTATACAACCATCAGATGCAACTTCACGAGGAGTTGCAGAGCTTCGCATGGTATAGCGATAGCTAATTAGTAAAATAGCCCCACATTTTCGCCAGAAGAAGAAATTCTTTCATGAAACGCGGACATTCTCTGGCGTGCTGTATAAAAGCGCTATTATATGGCATCGCCTTTTATATTCATGACCTCTTTTTTCCTCTTCCATGGAATAATAAGGTTCACTGTCTATCAGCACCCCAACAAGGCCTGCGTTTTGCCAGGAGGTGCTGCATGACAGTCTGATTATCTGCGCATCCACACATTACATTCACATTCTGATTCTGTCCTCTTGATTTCTGTCATAGCTTGTCTGAACAGGTGGTGACGTGGTTGACCCTCAATCACTAAGGCACCTTCATGTTGGATGATGGTCTTACTGCTAGCACCTTCTGATGTACAACCCACCGCTTCTGACATGTCTTGACAAGTATTGTGTGGATAATAACAAGTTAGAACTGGTCAAAGCCGATAGGGTTTGTTAGGACACACTTGTGGCATACCAGGACGAGCCAGTGGCAGTGGATCACCAAAGATCATGCTTGGTAAATCCCTGGAACCGGTGCCATATACAGGTGACGCTGATGACGCTGACGACAACGACTATAGTACGTAGAAATGGCTATACTCCGAAAATCCACTAATGAAAGAGAAACCGAAACTTGAAACCATGGCAGGTCGGAACATGTTCTCCGAACATCTGCTTTTCTTTTCTCTCATGTTAAGCTCCCAAACTACAGATGCACTTTCTTTTTTTTGTGGCCGAACCTCGTATATTGACATGAAGAAGTCGACGCTCGCTGAACATCCTTTAATTGTCGGCAGCACTTTTCCTCTTATGCCGTTTTTATCTCCCTTGTGCTTGTACAGCAATGCTTCCTGGTGTAGTGTTGACTTCTATAGTTTCAGGCTGAAATGCGGCGAACAAGGATGGGTGATGGAGGCTCTCCTACTGGACCACGAGCAGATAAAGGTGAGATCGGTCCCGTATTATTGTGCGACCTTGTCTTTAGTCAACTAGTTCCTTTTGCAGTGTCAACTTTGTGATGTTTCTGAGCTTTTCCTATTTGTAAATTCTTGCAAATTCACCTAGAAATTGGTCTCTTCATTCATTCACACCGTTCATTCATTCATTCATTCATCCATTCATTCATTCACGCTGGGTTTTCTTTCGCGTTGCTCCCTTCTTCCTATAGTAAAGGCTCTCCCCTTCGATGAACACAACTCGCTGTACCTAGAGATCACCCCATGAGGAAAGACCTACAAATATTTGGTGCCTTTCCCTTCCTCCTAATATTCCTCAATTTTTCTGGATGTGAATACTCCCCGAAATGGCATTGTTCACATCCCGTAAACACTGAATATTTCTCCGCTGTTGTTCGTTTTTGACTCAGCAACGAACCAAAAACACCGCGCACGTCTCCGTAAATGACCTTTCAGTGTGCAGGACTAATTTTGGCGAGTGTCCTTCTGCACGCGGCTCATTGCAAGCCACTCAATTTGTGTTACACACGTCATTGCAGAATCGTTTTTGTTTTTCCGGAAGCTGTCGTGTACATCTGCACTCCCCACAGATGGGTGGTTCACTGCAGCAGGGTATGCTTTTGACAGCGGCATTTAAACGTACTGCTTCGCTGCAATCGCGCTAACTGATTGGAACATATCGAGTTGTTCTGGAAGCTCCATGAATGGAAGGACTCAGTCTTAGTAAGGTGATTCAATGATACCGTAGTAATGCTACACGATGCACAGAAAACAGCGGGAAAGGGGAACAAAGGGAGTTTTTCTTGATGGTACGGATTTCTGTAATCGGATCCATTCCGGAAAAGAAAAAAATCGTGAGAAAATCATGTGAAAATTATATGCAGGAAATTGTCGCAAAAATTCGGGCAAGCGAGTTTTTTTTTCGGAAATGTTTTCCTAGTTTGAGTTCACCCAGTGAACTGCAAGCTTTCTGATTATTTCACACCCCGAGTACCCACAGCACATTCTTCTTCCTTGAAAAGGAAAGGTAATTTTCGTTTGTGAGTTAGCATGTAGAAAAGCTGCTCTGGCCACAGATAAAGAAAGGTAGTCAAGGAATTTAGATATAGTGTGTAGTATATTCTACATGCCATGTAACTGCTATTTGGCCGGTATCATATAGTTATATAGCTCAGGGAGTGCGTCGGTGACATTGTCTGCAATTGCGGGTGCGACGCGGCGTTGGGTGCTCAGCTGCTTTGATCGGTTTAAGAACACCGCATGATGAGGAAGACTTCATTAAGTGACAGTAAGCAAACATCAGAATGAAATAGATAACACCATATTTATACGAAAAATTACAAAAAAAAAAACAATAGAAAGTGTGAAAATTAGACAGAACTGGCTGATCAGCTGGCGGACTCCATGACGCAGCCATTTATGCGGACAATATCTATATGCATGTTTTCATACACAAACTTTGACATTTGGCTAGATTTTCTGCGAATGAGAAAAGTCCAACAAGTTGGACTCATTGACTGAGTTTTCTCTCAAAAAAAAGCGGCTCTTTTTACGCATTACATTTTGATTCAGTTTCGGTGTGGACCCAGTGTGGAAATCCGGGCACGTGTTTTGAGGGAACCTGTGAAAAAAGAGTTTTCTGCTGCAGAGTTTCTGGGTCTGCGTTGGAAGATTTCGCTAGTAGCTCCAATGACACGGAGCAACCAGCAGTGATGAGGAGAGATACGATGACAAGTTCCTCACTATAGTTATCATTTCCATTGCCTGTTCATCTAGGTGCTTACATTTTGAACTAGCAAACTCTGGGGATATCCTGGAAGCATTTACGTCAACTCCTCTATGAACGGAGCAAAACATCCAGAACAAAGCAGACTTCGCAAGCAATCACGTAATACCGCGAAAACAACGATGTTGTGCTGGATTACAGCGAGAAATGGCATTCATTTTTATTTGATCACCTTACCTATTATTGCCAACCGACCGCAGCTCCGGCAAAAACAACCGCGATCGTTATTCCATAAATTTTCGGGCTTTCACAAGTGCAATTGTTCTCATTTTGTTCAGCTTTCCACACCATTCATTGGGGCGAGAAGCGGGCTGTCCTTCTTGCATACTCCACCCATCTGGCATTTACAAACATTTAATATTTGTTCTCTCCGTGCCATATTGTTCCTCATTTCAATGGGCAGTTTTGTCTTTTCAAAGCGGTGCATTTCAATTTCCTTTTTTAAAAAAGTCGTGATTGTGCGGAAGCTTTCCGTGGAATTGCCAGAGAGGGAGAGCGGTGCACTTCCTGGTTTAATAAAAAAAAAGGAGCCATTTCGTAAGGAGGCTGTGAGGAGAAGAGGAGGAGGGACAATAATGTATCCTAACTTCGATGAAGCTCGTAGTGGTTCTCTAGGCAATGCCATAGTAGTGGATTCCCCAGTACAGTTCATTTCCGTACGGTGATTCTGTTTCTTCCGCTCTCTCTCCCTTTGAGGCACGCGAATGCCGGAAAACCCTTAATTTACACGCTGTGGGTTGCACTGTTAACACAGCCGGCCGCTCTGCAGTCAGTTGATTTGAGCAGTGGCCTCGTCGGCGTCGCATTTTCCATCTGACGATGTTTTCCGTTAACCATGGACTAGTTTAGAGAAAAGAATGAGCACTCATATCCTCTACACCATTTGTCATCTTTGGCTTTGTTATTTGCTTCTGTTTCTTCACCTATTAAAACAAACATTGAAATGTCACTCAATCCAGCAAAACGAAAATATTAGGTTGTTGCGAAAGCAATTTCGGATTTTCGAACCATGAACTTCGGAATAACGTTCTGGAGTGAAAGGAGTTGTTTGTGTATGCTTTCTAGTTTTTTCTACTTGTTATTCCTTCCTCGTTCTTCCCTTTTACTCTCTCTCTCTCAGATACAGCCACTCTTGTTGGCTTCTCTTGAAAGCGGTTCGAAGTGTACATACTCGTTTGCGAAAATTCGCATCGAAATAGAGGACGATTTTTAGCTTGGTAATAATGCAGCTCTCTGGAAGGACTGTTACCAACACATCATGCGGGGGGGGGGAAGGGAAAGGTTCAACAAGGCCGTAGCTCAATGTTGGTTCAAGTAATTCAGTTTCTGAAGTACCTGTCTCATTGTTACCTATGTGTTCAAGTTCGATGTTGAGAAAGCCGTGAAAACTATGAGGAGATCCGTCCGAAATCACCACAGATGCCTTGTGGTTTATTATTTTGCTGTTTTCGGCCGCATGAAAGGAACAGAAATTATGGGAACATCAGACGACTACGTTACCTTCGAATTATCTTCCTTTGTTGAGCTACAGCACATTTCCACACATCACACTTCAGATGATCTGGAAGAGTAGGCAACCAGAAGTCCAGACTTTTCTACAGGTTGCGTCAGAGTTATTGACACACCTAAAATAAATTGTAGTAAATCAAAGATACGAAAACATTCTAAACAGGTATATGCAGAATAAAGCCCATGTCTTGGCGATCAGAATAAATCAGTCTTATTCGCAACGGGCTCCTTCCCTGCTGAAGCAGTCGCAGAGACGACGAGGGACAGGGCGCAGCACGAGGTGGTCATTGACCACCAGGACTTAGTAGCGTCCTGCAGATTCAAGGGGCTTAGCACCAATGTCCGGGGCGTAGCCAACCGCTAACCGTCTACTGATGTTAGAGACAAGCAGATTTCAGAGAGGCATTTCTGGAGAATCACCAAACTCGTGGCTGAAGACCACCGTTGTTCAACCACTTACTCCGTCCCTACCCTGCACTCTGGTGCGCTCCAGTGATAATCAGGTGTTGCTCAACCTCAACCTGTAGGTATCATGTTGGAATTTTGACTGTGGATGCGCACTACACCAACAAGTATCCCCCCAAAGTGGCACCCTTCGTTTTTGAGAAACCGACTTCGTTTTTGGAAAAAACCGCCATTAATGGTCAAAAAGTGGCTTTTGACCATTTTTTGACCATTAATGACGGTTTTTTTCAAAAACGAAGACGATTTCTCAATAACGAAAGATGCCACTTTGGGGGAGAGTTGATACCACCTAGGCGCATATCTTGGAGTTGACAGCGTATCGGAACACTTGCTCAAACAAGAGAAATTTCCTGGGAAAGCTCCGGGTTTGAGAGAAAAAAACCACGATCCAATGACAATTTCTTGTATCTGACAGGTCCTATAACAAGTTTCAACGAGTTCTAGCGGGATCAAACAGTTCCGTACTGAGATCGGTTTTTCGAGGATTTTAGCTTGAATTTGAGAAGGCTGTCTTCGCTAAATGGTACGCATTTCTTGCTGAAACATCATTCGTCGTCTCACTAACGCTTATTTAAGTCACTTTTTTAGTGCTATCTGCTTTTCCTGAAAGAACCCTAGTGTGTAGGTACTTAGTAGCCCATTTCGGAATCCGACTTAGTACTCCCCAACCGACACTGACCACCTAGGGCTGCGCCCTGACGAGGGATCGCATAGCGTCTGACGAGGGATCGCATAGCCACAAGTAACTCGGGTCGACTTTGCTCCAGATCTTGAACAGATAAACCTTTGGAAGCTTGATGCTTCTGTGCATGATAGCGCAGCTCTTGCTCTCTAAGATATCCATATGGGGTCGTCCGCAGGGTGGAATTCTGTTTCACAACGAAGCCTACTCTCTGCAAAATTGAGGTCCCTCAAGTAGATTTTTGAAACTGGGCCTGTACCACTTTTGTCTCTTGCACAAGAGCCAAGTCCTGCCCAAGTACTCATCGATTCAAGTCATGATGAGAACTAAGATGAGCACCGAAATGCGTTCTTAGAAGATTGCTTGGGAGAGAAACAAGGGAAGGAATTTTTTTGTAGTAAAACATAGATACATTTTCTTGGCGAGAACACGACAAGATTTGCTAACAAGGACTTGCATTCATGTGATGCTTAGAGAACAAGACCTGTCCTATTTCCCGTAAGAGCATCGTTTTTCCAAAGGTTACCTCTTCATACCATGAAACAAAAGTGGGCTAGCTTCAGTTGCGGCGCATCGGCAATATTCACTCCTGGCATCTTCGTGGCTGCTTTCACAAGGAGAGAGCGGATTTTTTGCATTCGTTGACACATGTCCTTCATTTTGGTTATGCATATGTAGTGGTGTTGCCGTTTTTACAGCATAACTTCAGTGCGTCAATATTTATGGCGCAGCCTGTAGATAAGTTTCTCAATTTATTATTCCCTTACAAATGAAAATTCAGTCAGCCAGTTGGTTTCCTTTTTTGGAGAAAGGATAGTCTGTGGAAACACCTCAGCTAAAAACGCTTTCGCACAATTTATTGAGCTCAGAATAGTTGGCTTCGGGTCTAAGAGTAAGTCAAATCAAGTAACTGCCACCGCGACATGTTTGGTTAAGGTTTTGAAGAATATCAGAGGATGTATTATTGAGGCTATCCAGGTTTATTCTTGACGCCTACATTGAAGATGGTGTTGCTATATTGGTATATTTTGCTGTCATTTACTGTAACAAAATGCCTACTACATGTGAGAAGCGTAATTTTCTCTTACATTCCAAATTTCCGAGCTCAGTTGTGTCGTTCGTCCTTTAAATAAAAATAAATTGTTTCCGTACCCAATATTAGTCATGAGAATCCTCTTTCGGTTTTTTTCCTTTTCTTCGCGCCCTTACTTCAACTGGGTCTACCTTGTTAACGGCTCCATGGAATTCGTCCAAAGACACGTTTTGCTGTGTTCTGGGGAAGAAATTTCGAGTTGTTCCTTCAATGTTAGTTACTGCAATAAGGTCGCGATTTTGTACAGTAGTTGAGGTAATCCGAATGGGTAAGGAGCCTGTTACTGGACTCGGAATCCCATTTGAGACCGCATTCATCGAAATTTGGTGAAATATTACGCAGAGTTCCGGCCAGGTGCATTTTCATTCATCTTGTAAGAGCTCGAATGATTCAGAATTGAAGTGCCGAAGTCATTTGGGCAGATATCCATGTCCAGAGGAGAAAATAAGTTCCAGGAAGTTTCAGTTTGAAAAAGTAGTATTCAGTAGGAAAACTACGGCTGCCTACTTTTAAGAAGTCATTTTTATATGAGGGAGCGACATCCCTGAAACCGATGGGTTTTTAGTATTTAACCATGTTCATCACGAAATCTGACTGTGCTCAAACGAATTGCCATTCCATTTGCAGGCACAGCCTCTGTGCCCCACTGGTACGCAGAGAATCAATCTCATGAGAGGACGATTTGCTCAAGCTGACGAGGAAATGAGCACATTTTTCCTGGAACCCTGCTTTGCAAACAAAATTCGCGTGGTGAAGTACATATGTAGCCTGATTAGTGAGGAAGTCACTGACGCATGTGTACGTTTGTGAATTAGCAATCCTATTACACGAAGACGAATAGAGCACATTTACGGTGTGTTCAGAGTCGAGCGCAGTGAAGTGCGCATTAATCGAACGTATTGTAAATTCTCAGAATGAAAATCCAATTAGGAAAGTCTCAAGGATATATTAGTAAGCCCTTCCTCTAACTTTCGCATAAATGCAGTCGTTTAGAAGGTTGTTCTTTCTATTTATGCCAACCTGGGAGGGGGGGGGGAGGCTGCAGCAGAAGGCCAGAAGGGCCTGCGTGTGGCGTGCGATGCTCCTGACCTTCTGCTGCGCCCCTTTTGCAACTGGTTATCTCTACGTCTCTTGCTTTCTCAATATTGTAGCCAAAATCTATGCTTATATGAATTTCCTGGAGTGCAGAGGCAGTGCCTTTACAGGTCACCCAACAATGTTCTTCTTAAAATAATCTCTTAGAACCTACTTTTTTTACTTCTATTCTAGATTTAATGTAACTAAATCACCGCATGCAGAATATACTTGGAAGCGAATAAAAATCGAATAACTTAGTTTGCTAATTATTCAATCGGGACTAGATTCGAAGAATTCAAATGTTTAAAAAAGTGAACGACCTAAATGCCTATTTATGGTTCCTGAAAAATTGTACTGCTCCCCGTTTTTCAAGCATTGACTTATTCAAAATTGAATTTTCGAATTTCGAAGAAATCGATAGGCATCTAATGCATTTATCCGTTCTAAGTACAGTGCAGAACCAAAAACCTCGGCAAAATTAATACCGTTTTCGACAGTTTTATGTAAAAAAATCTTCAGGATCCTCGATCATAGTGGTAAGCATGATTTCTTACAAAGTTGCTACAGTCTTACAAAGAACACCTGGAGTTTAGCACTTTTTTCTGGCAGACCTCTCAACACTCATCCCGAATCCTCTACAAAAGTGAAACGTAATGGGCAACATAGTCTATTCTTTCGCCTTCGACGTGAGGCAGTACTTCCTCCAACCTTGTCGTAAATTCTCGCCTGTTGTTGGCTTCATACTGCCACGACCTTCCAAGTGCTTCTTCAGCTCATTTTTTCTTCTGACAATCCAGACATCCTTCGATATAGTGTTCGGGAAAAGTTTCGACCCTAACGTGCTCCATTTCTTTCGACCAAAACTTTGGGAGCAGACATGTAGCTTGAAATCCTACACCAGCATGCCACGCAATATCTCCAAGTTGACTGGTTCAAAAATTATGGCGCTTTTCTAGCCTGACCGCGGAGAAATTCTCCTGCTTCTGGATAGTGCACCCGTCTACAGATCAAGAGTTGCGGTTGCTCTCATATGAAAATGCGGATTCGAATTATTGAATCACATTTCCTATAGTCCGGGCTCGTACTCGGCTACAATTTTCTGTTTGGAACTGTGGAAGGATGTCTTCAAGCAATGAGATTTAGGGACGAAAACAACCTGAACTCGTCTGTGCAGTTGGGAGCTACACTGACTCATTTGAAGAAAAAAGAGCTTTCTGAACGGTATAAAAAATTGAGATCGGTTTATAAAAAGTGCATAAGAGTGAGAGAGACCTACCATGTATGACTATAACATGATTTCATCTCTGCAAACCTTCTGGAGTGATCTCGGTCGGAATCTTTTTGATATCCTTACAGGTTGTGTCAATCTCTTTATAACAATAATCACATTTTCCCAGGACTTGGAGAGGAATGAAGGCATAAAAAATTTAGAACAGGTTATTTCGTTAGAGCATGCCTATTTTCTTCCCTATGATTGTGTTTACAGCACCAGTAGAGAGCAGCTAAAGCGCATGTACTCACGTCGAACACAGTTTTTCACGTTGTTTAAATTTGATTCAGCGCAAAATGAGGTCGACTGGTAATTGAAAGGGCATGCAGGAAGCTCAGAAAAAGTGAGCAAGCGCGCATTCTAGAGCTGAGGCACGCGTGTTCACCTCTGATCTAACCTCACAAATGGTTCCTCTCGTGCATACTTCCACTCTCTTTCTAATCATTTCTTATCCCAAGCAGTGTTTTTTTTCTTGCGAGAAAAAAGAAATTCCACGGTATTTGGAAGACTCCGTCTATTAGGAGATCGAAAATGGAATCTTGTCAGTATGCATCGCTGCGAGACCCGCAGCTATGCATTCCACTTGGCGTCTGCTGGTACCTACTGATTTCAGATCCAAGTGAACCACCCACGATGTGCTTAAGATATTCACGTCTAGGCTACGAAATCGGGTAGGACAATAGATTAGCCATCCCGGGTGAGCTCTGTTTCAAGAGCTTCCTCAATCTAAATACAAATCCCGGGCGTTGACCCAGAGGGAGCTCGCAGAACGAACCAAAGGAGGCTTTTTGATGGTTTTGTTTCGCTTGTTGACACGGCTTCTTGTCCAAGAAGCACGGCAACGCTACTTGGCCACGCTGTGTTCTTAACCCTGATAGGAGCAGTTTATACTGAGCGCATGCGCTCGTTGCGCATCAGACGCGCGCCTTTATTTCAGGAGGGTGAAAACATCACGCGATTTCAAAGAATAGCCGCGAGGCGCAAACCCGTGCGCCTCACCTGTGTCTGAGCTGCATCGGGGCTGTCACAGAACCTGTCCTTCTTCGTGCATCCTCTTATTTTCTGGATCCATAAGAAAGACCCGTGTCTGAGCAATGCGAATACTACAGATGCCACAGTGATGTAAATACAAAGCAACTAAAGAGTATTGCCACTAGCAAACTGGATAAAACGCGCGCGAAAGCTCGACTTTGGCTTTCTCCCTCCCTCCCCCCCCCCCCTCCGCTGCTTAACCTCATCGTTTGGGTGTTAGATTGGAAACCAAACCAATTTCCGCTCAGTGAGCTAGAACTAGACGACCTGTGGAGTGAAATGATAATGACATAGTTTTCCGGAAGTTTCCAGGTTTTGATGCAATTTGGGAGGCATTTGATATTCGAACAAATTTTACGCACTCTCTTTTATTGAGAATACAAGAGTGCTTGCCCTAAATTTGCCTCCATGTTGATGTGGCATATCGCTATCGCAACTAAATAGTCACGTTCAATTGTCCACAATAGGGAACAAGTCCCACCATCAGGCTTTAGTGGGGAGTGGAAATGCACGACTATTTGACTACGAACATGGTTTAGTTAAACTCTCTTGTTCTCAGCGTTTAACTCTTAGAATGTAAATTTAAAATGTAATTCGGCCATCCCGTTGTCATTTCTATTTCACTTTCTTGCAGTTTTTCCTACTAGAACCCTTCATGGAAGTAAGACCCTTAAACGTATGAATGAACTGTACGACCAAGCACCGAACGACGCGCCAACTTACATCTTTCACAAAGCCGCAACATAAATAGCCTGTTGGCGGTTCGAAGCGCTAGTGCAAATGAATGAACTGGAATTAAACGACAAATGAGCAATTTTCTTCCTGGTAATTTATCTACCACGAGGTTTTAGCTGGCTTATTGTTCGATTTTCGTCGAATGCATTGCGGCCTTAGTGGAATTGCCCTTCCAGTTCGGTAACGGTAGCTTGTGGCTTCCTCGTAGAAATGTTTTCCTCACCCTGATGAGTTTGAACAGGAAAAGTAGGTTCCACATCTGGGAATTCGTCAAAATTTCCACTCTTGCCCTCAGTATCCCCTCTTCTCGCAACATATCTCCTTGTTTCCATTTCTTATCAGTGATTCAGGCAATTTTCTATTCTTCCTCTATCTTCTTATCCGGAGAAGATTCGCAGTACCCAAAACTGTCGGATCCATGAAGTTTTGGTTTTTCCCTGGATTACCGCCCATTGGCATCGCTTTCTTCTGACTTTTTTTTTTTGAAAAACGTATACCTCCGAAATTCCGGAATCAGTAGTGGTGACTCATTGGATCCTGGATACAGTACCACAGCCTGTACAAAAACTTTTCGTTCTGGAGGAGCATAATTTGATTTGTAGAATGCCCTTTTCTAATAAAAAGCTTTTCCACTTGAATGTTAGGACTTCCACAACTGGTGACGTCCGAAACAAGTATTGATGACGCGATTTTCGGCTGCCTTCGCATGAGCTACATACACGCCGGCACGCGGGTGGTTTTTCGGAGTCATTGTGAGCTCGTCAAAAAGCATCAAATTTATTCATGGGCTCCCCATGGAGGCTGAGCAGCTGATGGCCACCGCTGTTCGGATGCGGACATTTACATGTTGAAGCCACCTCTGGGCCCTCTGTCTCTAATCCGGATCGGAGCCGTTATTTTTTTTATTTCAATAAAAATTCCAGGCTTTGTTAATCCGTTAGTTCGTTGTGTGACAGAAAAATGGCCGTTACGCGCTAATTTGTTAATTTGTTACTAACGCACAGCCCTAGTCCGGATATCGCTGCCCTTTTCCTGACGACGATGAGGTGAATCCTCTTCAGTTGTTTTCTTCGCCCCCATTACGCATGTTTGCCGTATGGAACAGCGCGGCCAGAGTCAAACAAAAGCGTATTTATCCCTTTCTTCGCGTAATGCGAGTGTAATCCCAGTGAATAAAACCTTCATTAACATCTTGGATATTGCTAATCTGACGGAGGGAGGTCTTCACGTTGGAAAATATGCACAATGTTTGATATTTATTCAGTATGTTTTTCGGAAGCGGGTTCTTGAGAATATTTCCAGGGCAGGAGGAGATTCGTAAGAGTTTTCAGAATTTTCCGAAATACAAATAATTATGCATTGCTCTTATCGCGTTACCAGAAAGGCTAGTATACCAGTGATTGGTAAGGTCAAACGCAGGCACCCCCAACCTCTTCCCCCCAACCTCCTAATTTTAAAAATTACTTCATAAAATGAATGAGAATCTTTTTTGAGTCTATTAATTTATAGGTTGAAGATTTTTATACGTTTATTCTCATGTTTTTATGTATTTGTTATGAGTTATTTAATTCTGAGATTGATATTTTTGGTATTTTTGTTTTACTCCCAGGACTCCGAGGCGAAGACCCCCTTCCCCCCTTATTCTGCTCATGATTGCAATTTTTCTACTAGGGCTTTCTTAGGATCAGTCCGTTTTGGCATCTCAGGATCTCTTTTTCTAAGGAAATCCTGACTTGTTTTCGGCTTCCATGACTCCACATTGGTAAAGCTATTATTTATCCAGACGTTTTTATTAAAATCCTTGCTTCTCCTGTATCCTACATTCCTCTTTTTTTTTCTGGGACCCTGAGCTTAAGACGAGAACGTTACGTTACTCAACGTTATCTCAACGCACAATTTATGGTAAATCTTAGGTTATTGCGAAAATAATTCAAGTTGTAATGTTTTTGCTGCGAGACGCTCTGACTCACCTCAATATCAACGTTATTAATCGAAATAAGAATTATTACAGCTCGCAAATCCTGGCAATGAGCCATATTTTCTGTTGCTGTCGTAGATTGGAAGTAGGATATCCTCGTATTGAGTTAGTTGTCCGTGATTCTTTCTAAGGATATCCAGCAGAAGCGCCCATGTGGGAAGTCCACATTGCCTCTTTTCTGTTTTTATCATTTCTGAAATTATTTTTTTACCGTCAATTCCTGAGCATTCCTAGGATCTGATTCTACTCTTCCGCTCAATAGCCCGAGTCATAGCTGCCTCACTTTCCGAACACGTCGTTTGCTTATCCAATGCACACGTTCCAACAGCATGGGTGAATTATTCCCAGGGATATTGGAATTTTCATTGGGACAACAGCAAGCGTGCACCAGTTTTTCACCTTTTGCTGCCTCCACATCAAATGTTCAGTCCACTCCCAACGTACTACCGCTTAATTCCCTTTGCGACTATTAGACGCGATGATAAACAAGGAAAAGTACATGGTTTCCTGTCTTACTGGGTGAATATGTGGATATTTTTAGTGCTGCTGGCTGTGGCAATCCATATGACGGTGTAGATTGTCGGCAGATTGATTCAGCTTTCACCTATGAGTGCACTCATATTGATGGTTCCCCGTTGTTTCCGAACGTAACTTTTTATTCGACTGCGATAGAACCCTACACAGCGGTGTCTGTGCCTGGCTCTGCTGAATGAACTCATGGGTCCTTAGTTTTTGTATTTAGTGCTGAATAAAAAGCTTTGAATTCAATCATCTCCGTTAATGAGCGAGCAACCGATTGGAATATCCGAGAATAATAGGCCCTACATTTCTTATATGTAGTTTCTCTAGGACTGTATTGCTCTCTCTTTCCTAGCATCTGAAATTTCTATGCTACGCCGCGTGTTGAATTATAAAATCATCTAATACCTTATTCGGTCGTAATTTTAATCCCTGCAGCGGTCCCACATCGACTTCTTGTTCCTGAAGATCACATGGACCTTATCGTCTTGAATCCTACCAGTCGTGTTTTGCGTTGTGTATTACATTACTGCAGAATTTACTATATTAAAGAAGGCTGGGCTTGAACGCGGAAACACCAACACCAGCGTGGGCTGAAGTTGAAGGCTGGAACGTTCATCCCAAACGTTGACGTTGGGAATTAGTGGTTCGACGCCGTGGAATTTATTTACATAGTTTCATATTACGTGTTCGTTACGATACTGATAAGAAAACCACACGGAAACCACACATTTTCATATCACGTTTCTAACCAACACGAAGGTTTTGTCCGTTTTTTTTTTGAGCTTGAAGCAGGGAAGTGAGGAATCTCAAACTGGAGGTTTAGAACTATCTGAATTCTGGGTCCCTTCAAGCTTCTCACTACTAGTTCTTTGAGGAATTTGTAGGAAAGGAGTATATGCAAAGCTATGCATATATAGCTATACGTATATACCGTTCGTTCCTCTCCATAACTTTCATGTTTTTGATTTCTCTCATCTTCCGAGTTCCGACTTTCCGGTTTTATGGAACATCACCGCTCATTGCTACTTTGAAGAAACTTCCGTGGAACTCCCTTCCCCACGTTACACATATTTGGATATAAAATGTAAATGGGTCGAACAAAAAATGCTACAAAATGGTGATACAACACCTCAGTCCAAGATATATCCGTGATAGGTACCAGTGACCCTTCGTCATGTTCTGCCTAGAGAGCGAGGGCCTCCATAAATAAAGTCGCTGCGCCATGAGGCAAAATAGGGGGCACGTCCAAATTCTGACCTCGACACGGTTTTTGAACTTTTTCTCTTCCAAACAAACATATTGAAAAGAACCGATCGGTCTGTTAGACCAAATCTGAGCTATACGGTGAATGTACAGACGACTTAGCAGTCGATCGGCATTCATTTCGGTTAGGTTACCCAACGTCGAGGTATTTAAAGTGAGTCGATCCCTGAACAACTGTGACCTAGGGGAAAAGTGAATATTCGATGAATGAAGTGCTGTCCCTTTCTGTTTTTGTTTTTCCCTGTTTCACTGCGTATAACACACGAGTGGAGAATCCATAATTTTGGTCGATCACTTTTTAAATTTCTTCAAACACCGGAAATTAGAAACCATACAGCGATTCATATATGCTCAGATTTGCCACGAAATGCTCTTCCGGAAGATGCCAAACACTCTAGAATAGGTGTTCCCCAACGAGTCCATTAGGGCGAGAGAAAACAGGGTGCATTCGTTATTTCACACCTGAATAACTGACCATCACTGACTGACCTCTATGAAGGTCCACGCACTTCCGATCTCTCCACAAGTACACGCTTGCTGGTGTGGGAGGCGGGAAGAAATTTTTATCACACACATTTGTTGATAGCTTTTGAAGAAGTTACTAGTAAAGAGGGAATATTGAGTCCAGATCTTTACCGCTGCAATGTTGAGTTAGAATTTCCTCCGGTTTTCGTGCAATTCATAGGTACAAGCTGGTAGTGACGACAATCCCCGAACCGCATGTATATGCATGTGCATGAGGTTACCCGAGGTAAATGTGTAAACACATCGCAAATTTACCCATCGTTACCTCAACAAAGACATGGTCCTGTCCTTCCATCTGTTCCCATATTCTGGAATCCAGGTGTCAAGCATAGACAAATATGTCCCCTGAAAGCTATTCTGCCATCAAATATCCTCGAAAATCGACCTGAACCTGCCATCAAACCCCATTTACTTGAGGATTCTTGGAGTTTGTCCAGATCCAGATTGATTCCGATGGATTGCGGCAAGTTTCCTACAACATTACTGCGAATGAGGGACAAATTCGACCGCTGTGGAAAAATCAGGATCCGGACCTAAAAAACATTGTGACACCTACGTTCTATGCTCTAACATGGCCCTTATTACGCACTGCTTTGCGTGGGAGTTCTCCAACTCCAAGTCCAATTGTCTGCAAGCCTCTTGCTAAATCAAAGATCCTTGCTAAATTTTTCTCGAGTTTGCACTTTCTGAGTGAATTGGAGTGACGCATGCGGTGGGTGAAAAAACATCATGAGACGCGTAATTCGACACCGCGGATGTCGCATGACTCAAGGTGAGGATTGAAATGAGTTCCCGGGAGCCTTTATCGCCACCACTGCCGCGTTCACAAATTTTGCAGTCACCACATTAAACGCCTGGAACTTTTTAACGACAGGTTTGAGGCGACGACGTCATCGCTTATGATGTTTTTTGGCAATTTATGCTTCAACGCACGAAATTGCATAAAGTTCAAGTCCGAGTCCTCACGTCTCCAGCACTCTTCCAATTCCTTTATTGCCAAACGGAGCCTCTGCACGTTTTGGAGAACTGCTGGCGCTCAATTAAAACGTGGGAATTCCTCACGTGTTGGACCTTTTTTGTGAAAATCGGTATGAAAAAAATACAGGGATCGACATCGCTGCCGGCCTGCGTTCCTCTCTTATCTACTGAAGCTCATCTTGAAATGTTTGCTGTACACTTTTTGCGTTGTTGTCTCTTCTTCACTATCCACTCCAGATTCTTCGGATTGACTAGGATCGACTGTTTTACTCAAAGCTCCTCAGCCATTGGCATTTCTCTCAAGATCTAGTTGAGGCTTTTTTCCGAGAGATTCACAGCCAGGTCTATGCGCTGCGATCTAAGTAAGCCACGCCCCCTTGGGATTCTTTTTCATTATTCATTATTTTACGATTTTTTGAACATATGTGTGGACTGCTCAGCTGGTAAAGATTGTTCCTTTTTTCTTAAAAGTTTCGAGATATAGTCATAGACTTTGGGTTTACTCCGCATTTTACTTGGAGGCTCCATGCTACCCTACCTCGTTCTTAGGGACTGATGATTACAAAGGTCACTGATTACTCCCTAAAATAAGGGCCAAAAGTCGGTTTTTGAACTCCTTCTATTGGGAGCTTTTGGGTGGAGCCATAGCGGAAGTACGAGTTTTCCTCACCACGCACATGCTTGTAAGTACCTCGCACCTTCTAATCTGCTAGATGTTCCACTCCCACCAAGACTATACTTGGTGAGGGAATTTAATGCTCCACCACTAGCTTCTTCTACTCTTGCAGCAAGGAAGAGCATGGTGAGAAAATCTCATACTTCCACCTCTGCTCCGCCTAAAATCTCCCGAGAAAAAACTTCGAAAGCTGGTTTTCGGTGCTCCTGCACAGAATCGAGTACACTTTTATGACCACTAATTCCTGGCGACTCCAGTCACTTAAAAGTCTAAAGAACGATTCCGAGGCTGGAGTGTACCTTTGGGAAGATTTTTTTCTACATAGCGGCGAAATTCCTTCCTGGAATGTTCGTCATTTTCTAATTTTCTCTCACGACCTCACTATCGACTTATAATCCATTATCCGATGAAGAATTGGAAAATGCCTTCAATCGCATTGCACTTTTCGATGTTTATAGTGTTTGTACTACCATTGAACGTTGTCTGAACCGATGGTTTCCCTCCAACTGTCATTCGCTCTATGTCAAGCCCCGGAAAGCACACATTTGTTACAGCTTGCCCACCGGCGCTGTCTTCTGGAAAGGGCGCCATGTCAGGCGGCTCGATGCAGAAGACGTTTCACGAGGCGATGAGACAGCGAAGGACCAGTCTGCCGGCGAACAGCCTCACATTCGGAAAAATGCAGGTCGGCTATTGCGTTCATCAAACATCATTCATTGTTTTTATGTTCGAGAGTCATACGGTGTTACGTGACATTTTTACTATGTACACATTTTGTTATGTACACAATTTCATATCGGACCACATCATGTGCACATGACGCATTACTCTTACTGAACATGTAGTAAAAAATTGCTGATTCAGGATGCAATAGCTGTGTGAATGAAAGAAATTCATGCAGCCTCTTCTTCATTTTGATATGGTGAGGGGGGGGGGGGATATTGCGCCAAACGCTATGTCCAGAGCATATTTACTACGTTGCACTTTATCTGCTAAATCGATTACGAAACGAGTAATCCTGAAATTGGGAGAGAGACCCTTCTATCCTTCATATTGTTTTTTTTTCACGGAGTGATTCAGTGAGAGCACCTTTCCTCTTCTTCGTTAGGAATTCGAAGCACTACGTTTCCTAATCCTACTAGGACTTTGCCTTTTTGCAAAGTCACTGTGAACTGTTCCGTACTCATCAGAAGTTGTAATCCTTGCCGACACAGCTAGGGCAGAATCTCCAGTAGTTCCTGGCCACCATGGTATATGTGATTACATTGCGAACTGCCGAAGAACTTCACGGCAAGGCTCTTCTTTCGTTGAGCCTATGGGCGAAGCCAGAGCGGAAACGATAGGTGTAGTAGTCGTGAAAATGGTTCTCCTAAACTGATGGTCCTTCGTGAAAATCGGGGGTAGGTGGCCAGCCTAAGCAGACGTCGACCGAAGGGGGGAGAGGGTTTCGTAAATATGTAGAAGTTTGGAGCGGGTCGCCTACTTAGCGGTTTCCCCTATCCAATTATATACAACATTCCCATTATCGATCGCTACTTCTTCCGGCCGATTCTTCCAAAATGGCCTGTTTTTCGAAAATTTGTGGCCATTTTTCAGCTTTCATTGAAATCCTTTTCGGAATACAGTCTGTTCAGGTAGACGGTGCACTATACGTACCGGTCAGCCACGCGGCTGAGCTGGCATTGGAGCGAGGTGATAGGCTTATCAGCTACTAGCAGCAACGAAAATGAATGTGGTAGACGTATCACCTCGCTCCATTGAGAACATAGCCGCGTGGCTGACCGGTACTTTGAGTGCACCGTCTGAATGAACAAACTATACACAGTTGCCTATGGCCCAAGGCATACTATACAGCGACGCTGTTGCTGCGACCGTTCACCACCACACGTTTCATCACAGTGGCTCCTATGCCAGCACAGTATTCCATGCTAACTGTGTGATAAGATTTGAGAACTTGTAACATTTTGTTCTCATCATTTCCATTCATTTTCTTCACCGCGACGGTGTCGCTGTGAAGTATGCCATGGGCCTATGTCTTCATATGTCTTCATCTCGGAATTCTGCGTCGAGCACTATTGGTCTCGGGGCACCATTCTGCGGTGAACGTTCTGCCGACCGGTTGACATGCATCCTATAACGTGCATGCTCCATGGCCTAGGCAAGATAGCGGGCCAGAACCAGAGCAGAGACTGCTACGGAGCATGCTCGTTATAAGATGCTCATCCATCGGACGGCGGAGGTGCGCAGAACGGTTCCCGAGTCTTACATCATCAACGCAGAATTGCAAGCCGAATACACAGATAACCGCTCCGTTCGAAGAGGATTTCGATGAAAGCTGAAAGATGACGTAAAATGTCAAAAATTGCCGATGTTTGAACAATATGGACAAACTGACAGTACGCAATTCACAAGGAAATAACGTGAGCTGCACATGATTAAATGGAGCAAGGTTTTGCCTCAAACGAGACAGCCGCACATTTTAGAGAAAAGCAATATCCGTCGCGCGGCGGGTCGCGCCGCGCATCTGACACCTATTGTTCTGGAATTTCCGTTTTTGTTTTCCAACGTTTCCATACCTGAAACCTCGCACTTCTATATATGAATCGTCGTCGCAGGTTTGGGACATCAGCAATGATTTGAGCGATAGCTGAAAATGCTACCGAACGTCACGAAAAGTTGCATGATCAGGGCTCAATTTTGACCAAATTCACGATGTTAGCTCACTTGTCTCCAAACTATCCTGCACTTCTCCTTCTTGTCTGATATTCTATCGGAGCGTTCTTCTATAACTCCTCTGAAACTCGACATAAGTGGGCATCAATATCCGAAGAATGTGGGTGGAGTACGATACTTAAGGTATTCCACTTATGGCCTGACCCCGGGGCTTCCGCACCATGCACTCTCTTGCTAAACATACAACTGAGAGCACCTTCTATCCTTTCGAGAAGCGGATTATGAAAAACTCTTACCAGGTGGACGAATTTTCTCAGAAGGTACGCTCCCGGGAGTGCATTATCCAGAAACATGGCCCTCCCGTCTTGGCCTCTTTTCTTTCTTGACTCTGCTCACAATCTCCCCGAAAAATAGGGCTCAAGAACACGACTTCTGCGGTCCTGCACAGAATCATTATGTTATCGTTATAATGAGCAACTCCTGTAGATCCTTTATCAAAAAAAAACTACATCGCAACTGCATGAAACAGATAGAGCTTCACTTGCGAAGAGTTCCGCAGTTTCTTCAGTATCTCCATTCGCCAGTTTTGTCCACTTGATATTGTGTACTTAGCTCTTCCTTTGCTCCACTTTCTTCAGCCCTTTCGTCTTGATGTCTTTGTTGGAATCCATAATTGTCCACTTGTTCTTCTTACAAACGGCTCGATAGTATTGGGCTTCACCTACATCAAACAGGTTTCAAACCAGCCAATAGCAGCGAAGTTCAGACTCAACTAACGGTGAACTTACTGAGATAGGTGCAGTCTGCGGAATGAGTGGACATACGACCCACGCCAGCCGACGGCGTGTTGGATCGGAGTCTTCCTTCCATTCACGTGGTGTTCCTTGGTAGCGTGTGGATGAATGGTCGACCGCTCACAGTGGCAAAATAGTGGAAACTGTAGATCCTTCCCAAGTGAAAATCTCAGAAACGATTCTGAAAATTCTGAAGTGGGACGCTGCTTTTAAGTCCTCAACTCCGAGATCTCCGGGGGTAAATATTTGTAAATTCTACAACAGCGCACTGGTAGCAAGCCCGGTTCCAATTTTTCCACATTTCGGGATTACTTTTTGTTTTTGTGCTGCGCTTATCCTCGTTCCTTATTGACAGAACCCTTGTCCAAGAGCCAACAGATGCATATCTACGCGTCCACTCATCTCACCGTGAGTTGGGCGGTGTACGTGAACAAATCCGTTGGTAATCTTTTTTTTTTTGGACGAAGCGCTTACGATGGGAGTTCACTACGTCTGGAGGAGGTGGCTGAGGCTTTGCTAGTTTCTTATGAGCTAGGGAACTTCCATTCCTGGCTCATATCACGCATACTACCGGAACTATTATCTCAGAATTGAAGATGAGATGGAACTTCGGCGTTAGGGCCACAAAATGTGGTAGTAACTTGACTGTTGTTTGCTTCTCTGTTTCAAATATGCAAATATCTACCCTAATAAGGTATCACGTTCAAGATGGAGCTGATATTAGTTAAACTTGTGATTATGAACGTTCTAGCATGTTAACAGCACACTGATACAAAATCCGATGACTCCCTTGCCTCATCACTTTTTCTTATTCCCGTCCAATCGAGATCCCTTCATTAGTTATGTGGGGATTTACAGACCACTCTTCATGCTCACGTGGCTTATCACGCACAACAAAGCTACGCTGATTGAACCTTTTATCCGAATTGAGGGCAGCTTATCTTATACTTAGAGGCCTTGGTTAATCTGCTGCTTAACTCTGTCGAGCTCGATCTTCGCAAGAAGAAGAAGGAGTGCATGTAGAAAAAACAGATATCTCTGGATAAAATAACCAAGAGTGGTTCCGCTTTTTGAGTTAGAAACACCACTAATTGCTTGAGAAATCGGAAATCCTTCCAAGATCCGTAAATACATATGCAGGCCTTGCAGTCATTCTGCCTATGGGCTGGGCAACTGTGCTACACAAAAGTGAGGTCTTGCTTACCTAGTTATATCTAATAGCGTTTCTAAAACGAAGACAAGCGATGAAATGGTTCCCGACCATAGCGTCTTTGTTCCAAAACCATACACCCTAAAATTGGATGAAGAAGTGATGAGCCGAGAGGTCACGTCAAAAAATCGTGTTGTTATTTTAACTGCTCAGGGGTGAATGACTTCTGCAGCAAAAATAAGATCCTGCAAAGCAAAAGGGTTCACACAAGGATTTTTGTCAACCATGTCCACAAACGTATCGAAAAGACGTTCTCAGTGTTTAATTTTAAATTTATTCATTCAATTTATTTAAATACACTGCGTTTCATAACTACAGGGTGACAACAAAGTCTTTGGCCAAATATAATAAATTGTAAGATTGGGATCACTTAAGCTAGCAGTCTGAAAATTTGCCTGGCCATGTGGAATTCATGCGCTCTGAGAATTCACTCTTGGATTTTGGATATCTCTTCTGGCTTCTCCGCAGAGTCGACAAAACCGTTGGCTTCTGCAACGCACGAGGGCGCAAGTTGGTCGAGAACTTATGACCTCATTTTCTCGTTAGGTCTGCACCAAAGAAGCTGGTATTTCAGCGAAAGTTAGCTCATATTCTATGCTTTAAGGACTGCACTTCGGAGATCCAGAGGTCCCCGTTTCAGGGAGAACGATAGTTATTAAGCGAATATGACGGTTTCGTGAAATCAGGAACTGCAGAGTCTGAGCCAACATTCTGTTGCTTTATCTTTTGAAACTTGATGGAAAACTTTTGTGGAAAGCCCACCTTGTTTGTTCATGAGTTTCCTGACAAAGCGCAAGAAATAATTGCTACAAAGTCTTTGGCCAAAGACTTTGTTGTCACCTTGTATACCTACGTCCACCCAATTTTTATTCGCGATTCTAAAAGATGCAGCCAAGAGAGACTTTTTCTGTTCCATCCATTAGATCAAGGGATAAGAATAGCCTCTAAGCACAATTATTCATTGTGCTAGTTTTTCTCTTAACTTTTGATTCCGTATTTATAAGTTTCCGCAACGTTTCATAACTATACGGCCACCCGCGAACAATTTTTTTAACAACCTAACGATGAAACCACAACATTTATAGCAGATTTGATGGGCTTAGCCAATCGGCCGTCCCTGCTTAAAGGCCACTTTAAAGAAGCGTGTTGGCATACCTCACCAGTTCAGCGAATCGACCTCTACATCTTTCCAGTCTTTGATGATTGCTGTTTTCAGCTCATCAATGGAGTTGACGACGATTGCTGTAAACATTGTGTGCTAGAATCCTCCTCAAATTCTCCATTGGGTACAGGTCTGCACTGCATCTGGGTCAATCCATTACAGTCACTCTGTTCTCCAAAAGCCAAGGTTTTGCATCAGTGGCTGTATACACCGCGATGTTATCCTACTAGAAGGTATACGTACTTCTGTCGACGACATCCTCTTGAAAACGGCTGTAAATACCTCCTAAAAGTATCTGCTTGTCTGTTGAGTCCATTCTTCAGAAAACGATGGCTATGTTCAGTTTGTTCCCGGCAGAAGACTCACTACAAATCAAATGTGATCCGCCCTCGATCAGTTTTGTTTTCTCCCCACTGTTTTGCTCGTTTTCTTTAGTGGTAACCTAGTGGTAACCAATCCTGCAGATACCCCCCCCCTCCACGCTTTCTTAGCAAGCAGGGTGCGAAACAAGTGCGATGGGAGGCTTATACTTGTAGCTTCCGCTGGTTAGTCTGTTTGCTTGTGGCTTCAGACATTGCGTACGCTCGAATTCATCAGCAGGAATCCTTACGCGATTATTAATTATTGCTCGATGTCGTGAGTCTAGTTCCAAGTAACTAGCGGGATATTCAGAACAACGAGGAATCGTGAAATTCGAGAAAACTGTACCAAGTGAGGGATCTTGGAGTAGCTAGAAGGCGTACGGAAACATATGATCGTGGTTCTTTCACTGTCATTGTCTGTTCCCATTCACTCGGAAAACAAAGTTTCTAATGCGTAGCCGGCTTTTTTTTCGCGGCCCTCTCGCAAACGCACACTTACGAGGTGTGGAGCTTTTTATCCGAAAGGGCGGTGCCGCTGAGCCTTGCGATTGGCTGTTTGGATGAATTGCCCAATCGCAGAGCTCAGTCCCATCGCCTCTTGCACGTCCCACGTGAGATACACATATTTATAAGTACTCTACATCATAGATGAATGGATTATTTGCTTTCTGCTATTCGTTTCATTAAAGTATGGGAATGTTGGCGATCTTCGCCGTTGTATGGTCCATTATACAAGCTTTAGGGACAGGCGAGTAAACCTAATAGGATTGCTTGATAGGTTTCTCCCATGGCGGTTCAAGTGGTTTCGAGTGGAATTTGGGAAGGGAACATGAGGAAAATGGTAGGATAGTATAGTAAGGAATAAACAAATACAATGTAAGGTATACAATATTAGTAAAAATTCCCAATATGTAAGTCATCCCTGTTACAAAAACCCGTTAATTTTCTGTGAACTCCTGCTTGAATTTGCGGAATTCACGTTTCTGGAAAAAGGAACCGGAAATTTCTGCCAAGTTTTGTGCAAATGGTGAATGTACATAGAATGAACTCAATGGTTGACTCTATAATTGCCAGTGAATTTCGCTTATTCTCCAGTCATTCCACTTGGGTCCCGGATATTGTTAAGGAACCTTCGGTGTAGAAATACCGTCCTTCAGCGATTTCAGGGCCCGTAGCCAATATGCTTTATTCACTCGGATAAACGCGCTTTATCGGATATATTTCTGTTGTTTAGAGAATTTGCTATCCAATAAGAACATACCCACGTATATGCTAATCCAGGATATGCATATCCAGTCGACTTCCATTTGATAACGGTCCATGATCTACTCCTTCAATCCGTGTTGTCTCTCGTTAACACACCGCTTTTGCGCGGACAAATGAATGCGTGGATGAATGATTAGATAGCAGGGTGGATAAAAACCAATGGGAACGGGTATATATCCGCTGCGTTTTCCCTCTCACGGTCGAATATATTGGATACGGCCTCAGATTTGTTTCTGCACGTGGTAAAGTTTGACATGCGATACTTGAAGTCGAATATTTGACCCCATGCGAAGGCCTTTCATCCCGCAGTTCTAGCCAAGACATATGGACACGAGGCTGGATTACGAATCGTCCAGCATGGCCAGATTTGGCCTCGAAAATCGTTTTGCTTGAAAATGTCCATAGAAATTAAAATGAACCTAACGTTTTAGCATCAAATAATGCTAATTTTAATATTAAATTATGAATAAATTCCTACAAAATCATTGAACAAACAACTGAATACAAACGGATACAAAATCTTCATCTATTATATAGAGGGGATTTTGAAAATTTGAGGTAATCGGCGCCCCCCCCCCCCCCATTATCTCCACCATTGCTCACAGCTACTGGATCTGTTCGCATCTAGTTTAGTTCTGATAGGTATGTAGAGACGAATTTTGTACAGTTTTGCTCAAAATTCCTTCATAGGGACAATTTCGGGGGCTAAATCTGACAATAGTGGACAAATCCGATTTCGTCCTGTAGTCGAATAACAAAGCCATCACTGTATTCGATGTGGAATTCCAGCCATGCTATCTCATCGTTTTTATGAGCCTTCAGAAGTTCCATTTTCAAAAAAGTAGAGATAGCATCCCCAATTGGACCAAATGAACTATTGCAGAACGTGCAAGTATCGAATGTGTCCGAAGCACGAGGGCTGGTGGTGGACATGCTGGCGAACCGCGACCTGCCGCCGAACGTCGTCTCGTGCCTGAGGGCCGTTGCGACGCTGCTGAATCCTCACACCGTTAGTACCGTGAGTTTTTCCCGGTAGCAGGAAGCGTGCTCATCGTCGCCGTTGTTTCAGCCACTCTCGATCCACTCGCTCAACGACTTCGGGCTTCCATGCGTCGTCGAGAATCCCTACAGCGGCGAGCAGCTGATCGTATCCAACGTGAGCAGAGTAATGTTGTTGTTTTCTGCCGTTCAGTTTCCTAGGGTTTCACATTTCATGACTCCCAAGTGTTTTCCACAGTCTTGGGAGCCACTCAAGAAAATGTGCACAGGTATTTGCTGTTATTACTTGGGTTAAATGCATTGATCTCCTCAGCCTATAGGGTTGTCAAGGGAGTCTGGATCAAATATGTTCAGGAACGGGGCTTTTTAATGCCTCCGGTGAAATTCTCCAGCACTTTCGAGTGTTGTTGACAGAGTAGCGATGTCCTGAATTATCGGCGCTATATTGTCCTTGCACACAATTGGGCTGTATTAACAATTATATGCATATTACGAATATGGCTCATATTTGCTCATGAATAGGCAATAATATATTCGATCCACGAGAAGGGAGCCTTATTCCCGAAAACCTGGAATGTTTGTGAATAGGAGGGCAGAAGCGTGACTTGCTGTTGACGTGAGCAAGTGTCGGATTTCCCCATTTGAATTCCAAGCATAAAATCAGTGTGGCTGGACGAATTGCATTAACATTTATGGACTACATCCAACAATGTTTCACATCTGACAACTACTGCCCGTTTACGGCTGTCGCTCGACAACGCATTATTCTTTTTTTTTTGAATAGAGCTTCTGTTTTGAATGGTGGAAGTGATCCACGTTCATTTTCCAATGAAAGGTTCGAAATGTAACGTCCCAGCCTATGCATTCGGGTTCGTGGCTCCTCGCTCCGTGCCAATCCCCCTAAATTCGGAAGTCATGGAGATGAAGTAAATGCTCTTTTCCCTCCCGAAAAAAAAATCAACTAGATGCTGGTGATCTATGTTTATGGGCCTGACCATAGCATTCATAATAATGGTCCATATATGCATCATTGCCTACTTTTCTTAGCTTATCCAAGGTTCCTCAATATTACTAACGAATGCCTTACCGTGAACGTTTTATCTGTAAGCGCACTCCTGGTGCATTAAATAAATAAATAAATTCGACGTTTTACTAAAGCACTAACACTGGGCGGCCCAAAAGAATTCCTAATGCTCGCATTCTTAAGTGCTCGAGTAAGGTTTTGCGCTTCCCGCTCACTCAGAGTGGACGAGTTTCCTGGGCAAGACGCTGTCCTTACCATTCGTTGTTATCGCTGACTAAGATGAGTTGCTCTAATGAAATATGCCCAATTTCGCCTTGGTAAACTCGTCCAATCTGGAAGAGCGGTTGGGTCAAAAACTCTTCTGAAACGTTGATGAGTACGTGCTCAAGCTGACCTGATCACTCAAAGAACCAAACTTTGAACGTGCCCTTCTACCGGCTACTCGATCTACGGTATCGAACGACTCAGTCTTGCGCTGAAGACAACCGGCGAATCTCCTCGTTCTCCCGGTGTTGCTACCCGAGTAGCGAGGTGTACACACATGGCGACATGCTGAACCGAACTCCCAAGCTTCTTTTCAAATTTACATATACTAAAGTGCACTCGTGAGTAAAGTGTAATGAGATCTCCAGGCGTTTTTCCTGGAAGAGGTGCGACGTCTTTGTGCTCGCTGCGTGTGGATCTTGAAGACTGCCTTGCTTAAAAAGTCTTCATGGTAATGGTAAGTTTCTCTCAGCTAAAGCGGAGTGTTGAACCGCTGGTTCTGCATACGGATAGCTGCCCATGTTCCATTTGATCTGTGCTCCACGTGATCCTAGTCACCATCTTCGTGATCCTGGTCCAGATTTAAGGTGCGAGTGACAGATGTCACGAAATTATCTGGCACTTTATCTCTGCAGCTTAGCTGTTAACAAATGAGAGTTCCAAAACGGGAAGTCTCTCTAGCCTGTGTGGAAAATGCGAAAACTACGAGATCTGTTCAATGAAAATTAGGCAACTCGCGGTTTCAGCTTGGTCACCTCGAGGTCATTTCACGGTCTCAGAGTTAAACTGCGAGGTAACTCCGAGGTTCACACGGTTAGCTGACAGTTTCGGACACATTACTACCACCCTACGTCTTTTTCTAGTTTTGATCAATTTATAGCATTTCACATAAGTAGCAAGTCCTTCTGGGGAGTTACACTTCTTATGCTTTGTATAGCTATAAGTCGAGCGATTGCGTATGTCCATTTGCTTCATCCCACTTCATGGATTCGGCAGAGATATCCCTAGCACTAATGTTACCTATTGACAAACGGAAGTCCATGCTACCTTATGGACTGCATTCTGAAATACGGCCAAGTCTAGCTGTGATGTTGTAAGGTTGTGCAGACGCACTGACATCATCACTCCATCGTAGCTCGTCTTCATAAGTGTGATCGATCCGTCACGTGGAATTTCTTAGCTGCTGGAGTGCTTCCATGAATATGTTAACACTTCAAACTGATTAGTACAACCCGGTACGCCCCCCTCCTTCGTCTCCACACCAGGCCCCGGATTCGTACATGGATTAGCCGTGGTCAACGTGGTAACGCACTCTGCATTTCCAACCACTACGACGTTGTCTATAGCCTATGACCACACTATGACGTTGTCTATAGGCATCTGCTAGCCATTGGTGTTGCCGATTCTCCCCATGATGAATCCAGGCCAAGGGGTTGATTTTACCCAGATAACGAAAACCTCTAAGAAAGACCCAAAAATCCTGAGAGATCGCTTTCACATTCTGGGCCAGGATTCACGAATGGAAACCAGGCCGGGGCTGGCATTCATTATCGCAAGGGGAGGGGGGAGTTGAACTCATTCCACAGGATAGCGGTCCCTTTGGCAAACTATGGAGTGAACACCAAAGAGGAACCTGTGTAGTTTACACAACCTTTCACTCAGCGGTTATCGGGTAAACTTTTTGAAGGATAACAAATCGTGGGTAAAAGTATGGGCGTCACTAAGCTTACGGGTAGACTGAATGATGAGTGCCAGCCCAGACCAACCTCTGCATCCCGTTTCTCCTGACACTACGTAATCTATACTGTACGCAATCACTTTAACCATCGTCTGTTTGCTTGGTTACCGTTTCATGAATCCCAGCCCCGATGGAAGCGTGAAAACGATCCAACATTTATAGAGGAACTATGTTGGGTGTAGTGCGGGGTTATATTGAGTTTGTACTACTGCTATATTATCTGAAACTTCATTTATGTTTCAATTCATAGTGAGGAACTTTTAACAATGCATAACGTTGTGATGCTTTGGGGGGGGGGGTAAAAATATATGAAAAATAAGGAAACAATAATGGTGTAGTTGTAAAAAAAACATGCCATTTCTGTCAATCTCAGGAGTCGTGCTCGCTGCAGATGGCTTTGTTCGATGCGCGATTATGAGTTCTATACTCCTTTTCAAAAACTACGATGGTTGAGTATTTGTGCCTATGATCTGCACTTCTCGCCTGCCTCCTCGAATACGGCGCTATTTCTCGCGTTCTTTCTTTGTCTAGTATCTTTATAACTACGTTTCTCGGTGAAGCACACTATAGTCGTTCCATCATGTAGAACGTAACCAAACCCACGACAAAGTGGTAACACTCGCCCTCCTGCTCTGGATATAGGCTCCATTCACGGAAGGCTTTCGGAACTGGCGGTGGCGAAAATGGGACTTTTTCTGGTTTCAATTAGGCATTCGCGTTCTTATGATAAAAGGCGACGAATCCAAGAGTTCCTGCATATGAAATCAGGATCTCAGTGTGTTTTTAGAGGGTTTCGCAGAAACTCGAGAAGTTCCCTAATGAGATGTATAAAAACTCTCCCTGACATTCCCACCAGTCGTCACATCAGTGGCGGTCGACTTTACGAGCGCTGACTCCCGTTACACCTAATTGAACAATATCACGACACTGCGTTTCCAACTTTTTAACTCTCTAACTGACTCTCAAGCAGCGGTTTCTTTTTAGCATACATATGTGGGTGGATTGATACTCATATCCTAGATTAGATTCGCTGAATCTACGCTTAACTTTGTATTAGGATGGGCCAGTGCATGTCAGAGGCAAAATAGTGAAAAGAAAGTGCAGCTCCGACGTTCCCATGATTATTCCCATCGATTGTCAATCGGCCTCAGGATATATGGGGATCTCGTACCCAGCTGCTGTTTCTGACGTTATTCGCCTTGGAAGGAGTTACCTACGCGAATCTTAGAAACTCGCATTTACTTCGATTCTATAGACATTTTACTCATTCTGTTAGTAAGCATCTACTTGAGCCTCCTCATGCAACACATTACTCGAATATTGTGCAGTTATTGTTTTTTTCCATGCCTTCTCAATCACAAGGATATTCAAGTGAAATTGTAAACGATTAATTGGACGTCCCTGCCTTGTAAAAGAGCAAGTATGGATTCTTTTGGTTGTTTATCCTGTGGTATCGTAGGTGTGTTTTCTTCTTTTCGGAAAGTTTAATGGTTGCATCAAATTTTCTCATTTTCCTCAATCTACCACCTCCTTTGGCATTAATCTCCTACCCACACACGCCTATAATTCTATCCTTTTGATCTGCCCTTCTTTCACTCTCAAGATGATTCCCAAGAGCAGTAGCCTTCCTCGAAACTTAATGGGATAACTCTATAATAAAACTGCTACTGCAGTTCCAACTTCCCTTCTTGTTAGTACTATTGAGCTGAAGTTGCCTGGTTAAAGTGAAAACTATTAAATTATGCCTCCTTCCTAGAAACCTTATCCAGTAAACCCATTATCAACACCTTCGTCACGATTAAATAAGGCCTTTCTAGAAAATACTCAAGGTGTTTTAGAATATATTATATTACCACCTCCTCCTGAACGCGACTTCCGCATTGCTGTTATTGCTTCTATATCATCGGGATTTATGAAGAATTAAATGCCCATGTGATATATAACTGATGGTGAGAACAGAGTTAGCTCCCCCTTCTTTTAAGATATAACCTCTTTTAAATTTCGCATTCTGCCAAGTTCTGGAAGAGAACAAAACCCCTAAATGCAATGCTGTTTTCTATAAGCGCAAAGCACTTCTTGGTTTCCTTAACAACTTTTTCCCTTAAATCTGAGTCCTTTCTCTCTTTCCTCCTTATTTTCTTCACCCCTTCGTTTTTGTTTCTTCTAATGCCACAGTCCTTCCCTTTGTTTTCAGAGCTTACTGCTAATATTAGGTTCTCTGGAACTACAACGATGACGTTGGATCTTGTCGTCCTGATTGAACCAATTAGAGCCGGCCTAAGTTGGGAAAGTCAGTGGGCGGCTTTCGGTCAGTCGGATTTCAGCCCTTTCGTCGTCCTGCCCAGGAGCTCTCCCATTTCATTCGACGACGACTGCCCTTTCACTCGGAATAGAGTACACTTCCTGAGCTTCTTCCTGCGCGGAATGCCATAGTAACCACGTTCTCCGCTCCCATTCTGGCTCGGCACTGATCACTTCTCTCTAGTCCGTTAGCATATTTGGTTGTGGATCTCAGTTTTTCTTGTTTGCATCCTCTGGAGGTGAACTCCTCCTTGTCCAACGCGGAAGAAATTCGTCTGCAAAGTCCGTTCTGTCAATCATTTTCCACGGAAACAAACTAAAACTGGCTAACTATCTAAAAATGAGCTGGAACTACCAAGTTTATTGTGACGTGTAAAACCATAGAGACGGGTTACGCTTGCACAGGTTACTTTGCCGGAATGAGATCTAAATCCAAATTTGGCTTATACGTCGGAATGCATTCTCTGGTCATCCATAAAAGCCTTTCTACAGAGTAGATGTAGTCCTTCGTAGGTACAGTAATCATCAGGGAGACCTTTTCAAATTCCATGTAGCTCCTCTCTCAATTAGCGAGTACTTACTTGCACATACATGCAGTTATTCATTCATTCCATTTCGTTTTTCTGGATGTACTCTTGACGAAGAACAAAGAATGAAGGTGCCCCGAGGACAAAGTATTATGATTGAACTCATAGGTAACTCGGTTTTTGATCAATTACGAAGGAGCGAAAGGCAATTAATTGGCTTCTCTGCATATTCGCGCAAAACCATCGCTAATCGCCAGATTATCCATTGAAAAATTGCAAGTTATAACTACATGAGCGGATCGAGATTTTTTCCAGGAAAGCTAGCTGTATTAGGAGAAATTTGTCCTCTTCACTGGTATATAGGTCGACGAATGTTGAAACTGATGTGATTCTCTAGGAATATTGGTGAACTGGAGGTGGTCCTCCTTCCCCAAGTGAAGAAGAAGAAGAAGGAAGCTTTGCCCGACAATGTGGTGATGGTTCCAGTTTGGATGAGAAGATATGTGTTAATCAACTCTTCACACCACTTACTGTCTTTGGTTTCGCTTTTGGTTTCGCTTTTGTTGCGAACAGTAAGATCACATTTGGATATAGGCTTGAAGTCAAGTAAAGCGGTGTTTGGGTTGGCAAAGTGAACGGTGAAGGGGTGAGGAAATTGCATCATCAATTTCCTGAAACAATTTCCGATATAAAGCCTCTCTAGCAGCCTCTTTGTGCTACTTTATGCGATTTGTTTTCAAGTCACATCAACGCATTGGTTCAACTCTCTCGACAAGATGTAGGCATAAGAGACTAGCGCTGAGCTTCTCCGTTTTTCTACCCATTCTCATCACTATTATCTACTGTTTTGCCAAACAACACCCTGCTACTCTTGCACAGTCCATTTACACATAGATGGACTCTTGTGAATCCGCAAGTAGAAGTCGTCCGTAACGCAGTTTTTGAATTTAACGAGAGAATTTATCTTGGCTACTGCACGGGTATGCATGGGCGATTCTAGGGCCAGGATGCAGCATTAGAAGGAACGATAATCTCACTTATACTTTTAGTTACCTGGTATGGAGCAGCTGAGTATGGTGAAGGTCACATTTGTGTGGGTGAATATATTGATGGGTGTTAAGCAAAGGGATTTAACAACTTTATCATCGGTAACATCAATTATGCATCCAAGCCCAGTAATGTAGTGATCTACTCACTCTCATATGGACGGATTTACTAGGCAAAAATGGTCACCCTCTGTTTCTGAAGCTCGTCTCAATTGGCTATAATAAGTCGCTAGGATAGTGATAGGCTCCACATTTTTGGGGATCTCGAGCTCTCCCAAAGAGCGAGGACCTTCCCATGAAAGTTCGTGTAAACCTTCACAGGAAAAGTGCGGCGCGCGTGCGGCACTGATAAGCAGTGTATAAGAAGCCGATGTTCCCTCTCTTCTCCCAAAAGGCATCCCGCTCTGATCTAAGCTAATCGTGAGCTCTTAAGGTCACTTAGAGCATCTTTTGAACCACATGTGGCTTGGGCCGACGCTACGCATGTGTCTGGTAGGTCAGTAGACGCACCAGGTACATGTGCGTGCTGATTTCCCCTGTGTAGGTTTCAGTTGTTTCTCAGTTTCACTGAATAATTCCAGAAATATTTCCCAAATATTAGTTTATCACTAGTGTATAGCTGTCCCGGAGATATCATTTACCTATTTATTTGGTTTACCTTGCAATGAACACTAACCGAACCTCTGCATTGTATAATAATGTGAGGGAAATCTCGCGGGAAAATTAAGTTTTTGACGGCTCATATTTCGATTTCCAACAAGATTCACCGTGGTTTCATGGTGGGTGGTAATTGGATAATTCTGCGGTATTCCCATGTTATATGCACTCAGCACGTGAGAAGCCGTGACGTGTCCCGTCATCGCACTTTTCCGCATCACCACCCATCAGCGACAGAGATTTTTCGAAGAACGAGAGCCACGTGGCATTTTCCACCGCTACCTGCTTTAAGAGTACATTGAACTCAGGGCATCCGCAGGTAATTCGCTGCTCAGGAGGGCAGGAAAACCTACGTATTCGATTCTTGGTTTTCGCAGCAGTCGATTTCATATCAATTTTGCAGGCATTAAGACATTTACCTGCTTAACCTCTTAAAGCAGGGCTGGAAAGTGGACGTGAAGTCTAGAAATTAGTTACAGGGGGCACGAATTACTGGACAATGTTTGCTCAATCGTTTCTCTGCCAGGACATCATGGCTTCTCGATGTTCTTTCCCCTATTATACGGAGAAAAGTGTGAGGTACTGTTCGAATGTGACCGTCCCCTTCATGAGCGCAGCCTCTATTTCTGAAGCAATGGGTCACTAAAAATTGAACTTCTCCCAGCTAAGCTCATCAATCCAGTGGAGAGGCTGGAATCGTCCAGAGAAATGTGACGAGGGTTGGCACTGGAGGCTTAGGAGAGCGGGGGTGCATAGAATTTGCCTTGCGTTCCTTTGTGAGATTTTCTTCTTCAATGAGCTTTGTTCACGTGATTAGCACAACGCTCAACGTCTCTTCTTGTTTGAATCCTTGATAGTTGAAGAGGATTTCGCGAGCGTGGACGCTATCCTCTAACCATATCTATTAAATGGATGACATTTTCAATCCATTCAGAAGGATCTGATGGATTTATAGTCAATTTTTCCCAAGACTTGGTCACTATTAGGTCTGACTTCGCTCGCTAAGGGAAAGAACCAAAAGAACTTACGACGTCGCGTCTAGACGCTCGGCAAAGAGAGAGATTTTGTTCACAGATTGCTCAACTCTATCACAAATCCAAAGATCATGTGTCCTATCCGCAATCTGCCGAGTAACTCATTAAGTAGTAATCCCCCTGTATCGCATCACTCGACCAAAGGGCTTCGGATTCTTCCAGCTTATCATCTCGACTTGTCTCGTGTCAGCCTACGCATCTCGTGCTTTCCGTTATCCCTTCGATCCTGACGAGGTTTTTCGCAGTGCGTTATCGTTGCGAGCAGTTAAAAGTTACTTCCAGAATGAAGAGCGGATCGAAACTTACTATTCCGCTGAAGAGGAGCGCGAGCGATTTGGAGAAGCAGGTCTGCTACTCACCGTGTCCTGGAGCACGACACAGTCATCCTGGAGGCAGTCAGGACCAGCATCGGTATCAGCTCCACCGCAGACTACCCTCGACTAGCATGCGCGAGCTGCATCTGATCGGACGGTGTACGA
The DNA here is from genome assembly GCA_037903475.1 of Ancylostoma caninum. Lineage (NCBI taxonomy): Eukaryota > Metazoa > Nematoda > Chromadorea > Rhabditida > Ancylostomatidae > Ancylostoma > Ancylostoma caninum. The sequence goes on along the minus strand of JBAJFG010000475.1, from coordinate 1,367,421 downwards.
GCTGTTCGATGGAGTACCGTTGCTTGTGCTGCAGCAGATGCTCCCATTCGGCTATCGACTGCTTTTCGGTGAGGATTTTGAGGTGATCCTGACATACCTAGTGATGAATACCTTCTTTTTTTGGGAAAAGCCGTTCTCTGTTCTGGCGATAGGAAGTCATTTTCATCTCAAGGGGTTAAAATGATAAATAGGGCAATTCGGCTTAACGAACTCGCTAATCACTACAAATTAGGGAAGTCGTGAAGCAGTTCGTGTCGCCCTTTTGAACACTATGGATGATCTTTGGGGAACCAGAAGTTTTTGCCGAATTCTAGCCAATTTTTTGTGGAGCTTCGCCCGATTTTTGGCAAATCTCGCCGCAGTCTGCTGGATCTCATACATAGATAGCCATGGATTTCGTAACGTTACGCTCGGAATCAATGGCCATTCACACTCTTCCTCTTGCTTGCACACTTTGACCATTCGCAGCTAATAGATTAAAAAATGAAATAGAAGAACAGCAGATATACAATCTCTCAATTTCCGTACTATATCGAGGAGCGCTTCACGAATAAGTTTCATTAAAATTGGAAGTCAGCCAGAATTTCTGAGAAAAAAAGTAAGAGTTGCTGGGAGGAGCAGGTGACAAAGTCACGAGGTTACCAGTTAAAATTCCATCTCTTACCCTTTGAGGAGAAGAACTTGTTTGAGTTTGCTCGGTGAAGCATAAAAATTACAAGTGTATCGGAACGTCATACATGCAAGTGCAGATAAACAAGCCTGTTAATTTTCTATTGACGAACACATGAAAGAGATTACGCTTGCAGTCACGAGGAGGCGCGGCGAGCACATTCCGCTGTCTTCATCTCTCTTTTCCCTGACTCTGCTCGTTGTTTTCTGGATTATGTGATCGTTTTTTTTTCTGAAACTGGTGGGCGAAACACTAAGCTTCAAAAAGCTTCCAACTCAAACATGCATATAGAAGAACATAGTGTTTATAGGAACGTCCTGAGAAGTGAACTCTTCGTGAACTTATAATCTGGAAACATGTGGAATACTCACCTTCTCTGTAATCAGCCAAGCACACGTCACTATAACGTCATCTTCACCTGCGTACGGTCCTTCCTGTTGATTCCTGTGACGCGACATCTTAAATTCATGTTTTTGTCCGGGCTTCCTGTTGTTGTTGTGCGGCCAACCACTAGGAAGTTCTCCCCTGGATTTGCTTGTCACTGCTTTCATAAAAGAATAGTTATCTTTGCGTGGAAATTCTCATAGAAACGACAGAACTGAGGCAAACTTCAGAAGGACCGTTATATTCAGATGAAGAAATACCTTATTGGAAAAAATTCTGGCCGTCTTCCTGGTTCTGATTATCCTTGGCGGTCCTTCTACAGGTTTGTATGAGCACAGAGATAGTGCAGATCACATTGTTATCATTAAAATCTATGGCTGTGCTTGCACGACTTGCATCTGTTCCCATCTTTTTTCTTTTCTTTCTCAAACACCAACACTCATCGAAATCTCACGAAAATCCCGGTAATCGATCGGGTTCTTCTTGCATCTCTATCGTCACTGTTATTTCAGAGCTCTGTTTTGATTAGCTCAGGGTCTCCGGAGAGCAGGGGCACAACAAGTCATGGCTAATTAAAATCAGCAGCAGTCAGCGCAGTTGTTAACGCGGCTCACTCGTGGACTCGAGTTTTTTTTTCCTGGAAACACATGGCGTCATCCATCGCGGCTTATCCCTACTATTATCTTGAGATTTTTGAATCCTTCTCCACTTGGAGAGCAGCCGTAATTGCTGGGGGAAGGCAACTGCGCAAGGTCTGTTAGCTCAAGGAGGGTCCACGGAGTGACTTTGTCTGCAGTTACGACCTCAGCGCGGTGTATATAGGCCAACTGATCTAATTTTCACACATTTTCTCTAACCTTTGACGTATACTTGGTGTGATTGCTTTCATTTTGATAGTTCCTTACTGCCACTTAGTAGAATCTCCTTTCAGTCGCACCTTGCGGCGTCCTCCCATCGATGTAACCAGTACGGCCGAAATTGCAAACAAAGTCACTCCATCGGCCCTGTCTGAGCTAAGAGACTTTACGTCAGCTGCATTGATAAAATTCTATTACGTGGATTTTTGAGATTCTGGCGATCATTTGGAATATTTCATGTATAACTCTTTAAATAATGCTGAAAAGACCTTCTAAGCAATAATGTCTCGTTTATAATGAGCTTAGTTTTGTGCACTTCCCTTGAATTGGCTGACTTTGGTTGAATTTTCTCGAGCCTCATTTCCGTCGCTTTCTGAAGAGCTAAGATGGACGGCGTCAAGAAAGTTTATAGCGAAAAAAAGCACTTCGAGAAAGGCAGTCCAAGGCAATGTATGCATGACTTCACCACTTTTACTTTTCACTTTGTCTGAATGTCCCAAAAATAAAGCTGAGCAGAGCAAAAGCGCCTTTTTGCATCATCCTAGTGCTTTCAAGACAAGTATCCCAAAATGAGTTTCGTTTTGGTGCTGGGTGTGATCGGCTTTCCCTCATTTCATTCCACCAGCCTCCCATAAACGCTTCCAAATCCATTTCAATTACCCCTGCAACAAATGTTTTTGCGAACAAAGCGCAACAGTCATTTCTGAAACGCAAAATTTTATACATTTGCATGCCGCTTATAAGGAACTTCCTGTTCCCGGAAGCTGTCGCAAAATATGTTTTCCACTGACGCATTTCCGTTAGAGCTCCACTACTTTTGCGTCGACGCTCCCAAAAAGTACCGTCCTGAATCACTTAAAATCTGGATTTTCTTGCAAAATGAAAAAAAAATCCTTAAAAAGCTTTACGTAGGAGTGAGAGCAGTAGACGAAAAATGATCTGCATAGGGGGGCTTGGTCTCATTTAGCGACGACTTCTCGCATGTTTTCACTCTCGGCCTTGTTTATGCTGTGCCTCATTGGCGGTTCTGATGGGAATGCTGCATATTTTTCCGCATAGCAGCTGCAGGTCTTTCGGGTACACTAAAATCCTCTATTATATGTATTTTCATCGCTGCAGAGGATGCATTCCTTTTTTGTTTTGGTTTTTTTTTTGTATGAAGATGATTTATGACTTTAAATTCACTTGTTCACACCATCGGCTGGATACCTTTATTTCGCAAGAAAAACCTCGTTGGTTGACCTTTGGGCATTTCTAGAGCGGAGTTATGTGACAAGACTGTTTTTTTATAATAACGAAGGACGGATTTGAATACAATGAAATACTGTCCCGATGATAGGAAAGTGGGCCATTTGCGATCCGATGGAGTATTGTTGCCTTGTCGCAGAACCCCTTGTAAGCGAAATTCTTCTGGTCTGTTGAATATTGTTGTGAGCATTGAGAAATCTTGGCCAGCAAATCCTAGCAGCTCAGTTTCCGAGCGGAACCCATCTACTTTGCTTCCATACGAACCTTTTCGATTAAATAGGTAGGCAAATAACATAAATAATAGTACTAGTAACAACGTAACACAACATAAATACATTTTCGATGGCGAAATCAATCGAATTTGGCAGTGATGGCACCTATACAGTCAAATAACTGTATTGCCTGACGGCAGTTATTGTAGGTGGAAGGTGTGCCCGACATTTGTACTTTCCAGACACATATTATAATAGAAGTACGTACTCCGTTGACAGTGGTTCGGAAAATTTCGTGGAAATATTTCCCATATTGCTTCTCGTCTCGTCCACTTCTGTTATTTCCCCACTCGTTCTGAATTGTAATTGAGAGGTTGTTCACGAGTAATACTTTTTGTCGCCAGCCTAAGCCCGTAATTTATGTTGCCTTCCACAGAGCCCGATGTGTTTCAGAAAAACCTCGTAGACAGCAGAAACGAAATGACATTTCGTTATTTACTCGTATGGCATTAATATGTCTGCTATGGCTGTGCAAAAGTGGTTATTGGCTGTTTACCAGATCTTCTTCCCTTCAATGCATTTCATTTTGCTGCCCGTTCTGCTCACAATGCGCTTCAACTCGCTTTGGTCCTTTTCTTCCTTCTCCTCTTCTTGTTTTTTCTTCTTTCATCCTAAGAGGTCATGATGGTCATAGTCAACTTCCTTTTCTCATGCCAACGATGGTTTTCATTTCCATTTTCTCATTGAAAGTACATAGAAGCTGGGGTCCCTCGGATTTTGTCTTCAGCTGAGCAAATAGCCGTTCATATTGGGTAAACCTTTCTCGGCGGAAATTTTTATGGATGATCTTTGTTTTGATTCCGGTTAGAAGCATAAAAATGGGTATTCAAAATATTTCGCCAGAAAATGTCGTAGTTGATAGGATAACATTGTTTGTTTTGTGCAGTACACACTATGCACGTAGTCATGGACATTCTCGAGTAAGTTCCCACGCACCTAGAGCACCTAGAGCTAGAGTGTACGAGTTTACCTACCAAAATGTGATCTATGTATCTTGTTATCTTCATCACTACCTGTCATCATTTATGCTATGGAGCGATATACCTGGAGTGGGCGGTGCTACCGAGCTCCGTGATTGACCAATTGGATGAATTGACCAATCGCAGAGCTGGACCGCACTGCCCTTCCCAGGTATAACGCTCCATACTCCTTCAGAAAAGCGGGTAGGCTTACCCGGGTACGTCCATTGATACAGGTCTTGGGGAAAAGCTCTGGAAGGAAAGTTTGAAATCCTTTCCATTCCCCTCGTTCTTCCCATCCGTCGATTAACCTTGCAGATGGACTATACAGTGCGTGTCAAAACTTTACGCCCACCCTAAAAATTCGTCGTTTCGATCAAGGATCAAGCTTTCTCGAGTAATGGCGTTCACTATCGTTTTCAGCGTGCTTGAAAACCCCAGAGACTTTCACCAAGTCTTTTCTAGGTGATCCTCTAATTTTTTATTAGTTTTTGAAAGGAAAATGCCGCGGTTCAAAACTTTACGCCCACCCTTGAAAATGTCGGTTACGGAGGAGAGTAATTGCGAATAAGCAGGGAAAAGATACGAACTGATGTAGTAGCGCTCAAGAAGACTTTAGGTAACCTTATGGAGCAGTCAAAATCAATGCCGGAGGTATTTTACCTGACACTGACTGAGCAAACTCTCCCCCGAACAAGTGTGAATAGAACAAAATTTTTTAAAGACTTTGAATGGCCGCAGACACTTAGGTGATATTTCCATGAATAATCTTAATACGTATAGATGGAGAAGTGAACACTAGAACACATTTCAAGGTCGACACGACGGCCATATCACCCGCCTGGTCTTTCTCCTTCACAGTGTCGACCGAGAAAATCAGCATTAAATTCCCACTAACTGTTTTAAAATTGACCAGTCTCTTCGCATATCAGCATTTGAGGACATTTGAAGCAAGAACACAATGCCTGTTCTCCGGCGGACGCCACACCACCCTTGGGGTCGAATGATTTTACTAAGCACAACTTGAGTAGCATGTAGGCTTGGGCGGCATTTTTCATAGTGTTTATTAACATGCAAGATGTCACTCATAACTTTGAATGCGCTGTTCACTGATGGAAGTAGAAGACAGGCAACGATTTTCCAGACCGAATCTTGCATTGCTGTAGGGATATATGAGGGAAATGGGAGGTTTCTTTTTCACCGCAACTTTGGCGGTTGAACATCGGTGGTCAGTACAGACCACTAACATCGGAATTGCACAGATAGGACTCCGATGGACTTAGCTATTCATAGAAGTGCTCTACAAAGGCCTTTGCTCGCATATTTTCTCCAACACAGCGTCCACAACTCCGCTAGGATTACGACTTGAGGCTTCTTTCTTGGCCGACACTGTGAAAGAGAAAGACCAGGCGGGTGATATGGCCGTCGTGTCGACCTTGAAATGTGTTCTAGTGTTCACTTCTCCATCTATACGTATTAAGATTATTCATGGAAATATCACCTTGGGCGGCCATTCAAAGTCTTTAAAAAATTTTGTTCTGTTCACACTTGTTCGGGGGAGAGTTTGCTCAGTCAGTGACAGGTAAAATACCTTCGACATTAATTTTGACTGCTCCATAAGGTTACCTAAAGTCTTTTTGAGCGCTACTACATCAGTTCGTATCATTTCCCCGCTTATTCGCAATTCCTCTCCTCCTAATCGACATTTTCAAGGGTGGGCGTAAAGTTTTGAACCGCGGCATTTTCCTTTCAAAAACTAATATAAAATTAGAGGATCACCTAAAAAAGACTTGGTGAAAGTTTCTGATGGTTTTCAAGCACGCTGAAAACGATAGTGAACGCCATTACTCGAGAAAGCTTGATCCTTGCCCGAAACGACGAATTTTTAGGGTGGGCGTAAAGTTTTGACACGCACTGTACTATACTACTGTCAGACACGCCAACAAATGTCCTTACCACGCATATGACATATGTATGTTTATAGCATTAGCTAGCTACGAGTAGCTAAGACATCGTTCTTACTCAGAATGATTTGAATAAATGATTCGATTCGTAGGAGTGGTCATTTAAATTTCATGAATTCGGACACATTCGTCATTTCTTCGCTGCGCTCGCCTGAAAACATGTGAGCTCGCCTGCAGTAGACAATTCACGATTCAGCTGAGCCTCATTTCCAGAGCATTCCATGGGAATCTCTTTTTATGTGTCCCAGTCGCCTTCATAAAAGTTGCCCTGAACTTCCATACACAGATTTCTGCAAATTCTCAGAACCTCTGCAATGCAATTTAACCAGCTTTTGAGAAACTAGTTTCAGATCGCATCTGAAACTAGTTTTTCGAAAGCTGATAAAATTCTGTTTTCGCCACTTCCTTGTCAAATAGTTGCAAATGAAAAGCTTGTAAAGTAGTTCTTTCGACCTCTCCCTTGCCAAGTAGTCGCAAAATGAAAGGCTAGTAAATTACTTGTTCTGAACAATTCCTTGCAATATAGTTGTTCCTTGTAAAATAATGTAATTCCTTGTAAAATAGGTTCCCGGAAGCCAACCCGTTAGAGCGGGAACGTTTTGTGGACATTCATTCAAAGTACAACATCTTTATTGGTAGCATTCATAAACTTGTCCAAACCGTGTCGGCAAAAAGCCACAGATCTAAGAACAACTCGCGCCAGAGCAGTAAAACGTTGTTTGCTTCTCTCATTCTCATAGTTTACTGTAAACGGGCGATCTTCGGCTTATCAGTTCAACTGCTCGGGTCAGTTCATCACCTTCTGCAGTCGTACATCACTCAGCCATATTCGAAGTTGTCCAAACAGGCTGCAAACTGGAAAGGAAATCGTTTCTACATTAGATGCCCTAACAGGAACTCTGAGAACTGTGGAGCACGAACACAGCCCAACAGCATAATGCATTGAGTGAAAACCCTAGCAGCATCTGCTTTCAGTTGCTGCCATCCTGTCCTCGATTGCTGCTCAAGCTTTCCTTTTTACAGCAGCAGTTGAGGGAGGATGGCAGCAGCTGCAAAGAGATACCTCTGGGTTCCTATTTGACGCACTACGCTGTTCGGGCTGCGTTCGTGCTGCACAGTTATCAGAGCAGTTCTAATTCAATGTGGACTCTATTGATTTGAATAGTTTTTTTTCTGTAAGAATACTTGCCTTAAATGTTTCGGAATGAATACTGAGAAAAGAAACCAAGCCTAGTGAAAGTAAATGGTCTTCTTCAACCGATCTATAGTCATGCATAATTCGCAAATCTTTCTTAAAAGGTCTTGAACAGAACAATACTGTCGGTAAATTGGAACTCGTACATAGAAAAGAGTACTAAAAAGTTAACTTGAGACATATCTTCCTATGAGTTCTACGATATAGCTTTTCTGGAATTTTTTGCCAATATATGAAGCTTCACTAGTAGCTGATTGAATGGAGTGAATCATCTGAATACCTGCTCTGAAGAATTTTGAAAAATCGAGAGAAAGATTCGAAACTTACGTACTGTGTGAGTAAAAGTGACCTCACTGCTGCTCTTCATTATATGGGACCGCTAAAGGATTCTTTCCTTCGCATGTGGTAAGGCATGTAGGAGGGTATCGGCGCAAAGACAGTGAAATAGTTGGTTTTGGAGAAAACTGGTGGAATACTTGCTTTGACTTCCTAGTGAAATACGTAGCTGCAAAATGAAAAGCTATTCGGCAACTTTTTTCAGGCTGGTGATGACGTCATACTAGTATGCAAGCTGTTTTTAGCAAAAGCTGCGAACTACTTCATTTGAGCTTGTTTGCAAGTTGTCTTTGAAAAATCCTTGTTTGCAACTTGCTCCAGGGGTTCTGAGTTGTCAATGACTTTTGTTCTTACAAATAAGTATGCATGAATATCATCGCGCTGTTGCATTCGCTTCATTATGACATCTGTGAGGAATAATAATTATCGAAGCCGTCAGGAGACTGATTATCATGAAATGTGGTCTATTAGCTCCCAGAGGGCGCCTGATCCGACTTTGTCTGCAGTTACGACTTTGCCTCAGAATGCGTCTGGAAGGATATTTTAGCGAATGGCAGGAGGGAACATAAGAATGGAAAGAATCACACCATATGCATATCAAAGAAGTGCAAAAAATAGATCAGTTAGCCGAAAAATGATGAGGTCGTAGTTGCGGACAAAGTCGATTCGGGCGCCTTCTGTGAGCTAATAGATTGTACCTCATTTTTTCGTGGGGACTTCATGATCCTGTTTTGAAGCACTTCACATTGGAGAAATTTGGGAAATTTAAGAGGGTGAGACGTTGTAGGGCTTCTGCCACATGCCCTGCTGCTTCGACCGCACTGCTCCCACATGCTCGACCTGTTTGCAAGTATCGATCGATAAGTGCATGTTAGTACCACTGGTGTGTGTCGATGGTGTCGCGGCTGGGGGAAGCCCACCTTAACTTTTTTCGGAGAGCTCGATCAGTGGGTTTCGACGACTTCACAAGGATTGATGTATACCATTGTAATCAGCAACTCCCGAAGATTCTAAATACACAAGAGTCTTTAAAGCGAACTTGAGGTGAGCGTCTGTCTACGATCCATGGATTACGTGCTCATCAGGTCGTGCGTTGCTAACGTAATAAATTAACGCATTGTCACCTGACGCTAATTTTCCAGTAACGTAGCGGATCATTGATTTATATAGACAAGACTCGTGGTAGGATGCTAGAAAAATCTGTACCCTTAACAGTCTTTGTATGGGAGGATTTAACGCTTTTTTTAACGCAAATCCCTGAAAGTCCATGGAAATTAATTCCGTTAAGCAGTCCGAAATTGTTGGGAATGGCTTAGATGTGGGAATTCACAATGTCAATGTATTGTGATGGAATAGTTCTTGAGCATACATCTCCTGCGTAGTGGAATAACGAAACTTGATATTCTTGTGCCCGCATATATTGACAGATACCCTTTTGTGTACATCAACATTCCCTAACCTTTAGCAACGATTCTATAATTGCCCATTTCGTGTAACTTTTTAAATATTCTGCTGCATAGGCGCGGTGACGTTATGTTGCAATTGCGGGTGCAAAAATTCTTTTGCTCAAAAATACATGGGCGTGCACCTTGAAATCGGCTTTTCGATTGGCCATCCCGTGACACAATGCACTATAGAGAGCTGTTGAAGCGTCTTTTGTGTGCGTAAATGGATTCAATCCTCTCTGCAGTGAACTACGCGTTAATTTCGTCCCATTCTCCGCCGCACAGCTCACTACTGTCCCTCCTACATTCCAGAAAAAAAAACTCTGTTCCGTCAATCATTCTCCACTGATGTTGTTAGTCATAGCACGATCACAACCCACGTCAAACTTTCCCCATGAGAACAAGTCTCGAATAGGGCAGTGATTGGGCCTGAAATCCCAGCAAAATGCGCTCGAAATGGAGTGTTTATTGCGAGTGGGTACATGTTTATATAAGTCTGCAGATGACGTCACCTTCATCTGATGCGGTCGTCGACTGGTCGCTCGTTGCTCACTTTTCGCCTCTCACTCCAGCCAAAACTAAAAAACTACTGTCTAACTAAACTAACTAAAAACTACTGGTTTCAGGCCCCTATGTCCTAGGTGATAGCGGGATTTTCTATCACTCACTCTGTCTGACGCGGAGAACTGGTCGATTAGCTCTTTTGGTATTAGTGGTTTACATAAGAGCAGAGTTTGTTCTGCAGCTTTTCACTCAATATGATTCAGGAGGTTATCCAAAAAGTTCTTCTCATCCTCTCGCTGGAGCAGTTTTTGCTATGGTTCACCTAGATAGCAAAGTGCAGCTGCGGCAAAAAAAAACTGAAAGGAGGTTTTCTCAATCTACTCCTTCCTTTTTTCATTCTCTTTGTTCTACGGAACACAAGGATGTGTACGCCCATATCCCCGGAGCTCTTAGCTGTTGTTCCATTAGCACCTTCATTTGAACTCCAGTAACACTTTTATTTTAACATCGACTTCATAACTATCCCCATTCTTATTCTCACAAATCGTCCATCTCTGCGGGAGGGCTACGACTACACCGGGAACTTTCTCGAATACGAGCACAGCTCTCTAAATATATACCCGGCGCACGCTGCTAGTGTCCATGAACCCTAGCACTGGTACTGGCTCAGGTAACAGCCCTCCGCCATCATGCATCATTGAGATTACCCAGGGTAGTGTCGACGCCTGTGTTAACGAGGATGAATTTGGGAATGTTGGCGAAACTACCCTGGGTAAACCCAATGATGCATGCCAGGTCTAGAAGGAAAGCCTTTGCGGAAACGTGGACTGATAAAGATGTGTTATTAAAAGCTTTATTTTGGGTTGGGGAGCGTTATACCTGGAGTGGGTGGTGCTAACGAGCCATGCAATTGGTTAATTGTGTGAACTGACCAGTCGTAGATCTTGGCCGCACTTCCTTCCCAGGTGTAACGCACCACACGCTTTGTTTTGATCAACAGCCAAAGCCATAAGAAATGTGAGCCACCACATCCTTACACTCCATAGATCATTGTAGAAAGTGAGTAATGAAAGGAGGAAATTTAAAAAATAAACGCACTTCGGTCTTGTCACGTCTGCATTCAGCCTGCATCGATCCTGGAAATGCTTTTGACTTGATTGGCTGTTTGTTGAACCCTATTAGACGTTCTGACGCTTCTACCTTAGCTCTAACCATCTTTAATGGCGCTGTGCATGTTATCCACAAGAATCTGTCAGAGGCCATCGAGTCCAACTGAGGAAGGAGAAGGAGTCAGATAATTCTCTTAGCCGCGTCAGCAACTCATTACGGCGCATCACTAAGTGGCAACTCCCTCGCGCTGATTTCACTCTCCAAGTTCCTCTCATCCGATAGAGTTTCACCAGAAGATGACCTTTTTCGAGGCCCCATGGACAGGGATGCTAGCTAGCCTCTCTGGGCTTCCAGAACTACATGCTGTTTCTTGGCCAATTTGTTCAGTTCACTTTCTATGCCACAAGTACACCTCAGCAGTACTTTTCGAAGCTCAAGGTTCATGTTCAGTTCACAGATTGCTGCTCATTCGTCCTTTATCAACTCGCCACAACAATAGATCAGTTATTTTCTTTCTCAAAGCAACTGAATAGCTACAAATTTCTAGCTTCGGCTGTTGAATATTCTATCAGCTTCTTTTGTTTCGAAGTAGACCTTACAATGAAATCCTGGGAATTTGTGCTGGCCTCCCATCCCCATCGTAAAGAGTACGGCTCCACTTCTAAAATGACATCGAATCCCGTCACCTCGTATAAGTGGCACTCAAAATCCGTTTCATGTTGGTTCCCCTTCTTTCTTGGTGCCCTTTTCACTGTATTCCGAGTCGTTCACTTCTTTCCTTTCTGAAAACGTTGCTCTCCAAACAGAACGACGTGCTGGTGTGGTGTTTGGTCGCCATCGAGAAATTCGTTTCAGTAATGGAGTTTGTGGCAAAAGACGCTGGCGATAAGCTTCGCAACTTCTGACGGATTCGGCTGCGAGCAAGTCGTTCATCCCCCGGCTCTTCCGGACGGAATCGCCGAAGTGGTTCATGAACACTCGGATGCTGCCTACCCCCCCACTGCAACGCTGCTGGGGCGGTCATTAGCCTTGTTTTCCCTATGTGTCCCTCAGCTCTCAGTTACAACCTCATTTACATATGCACTACTATGGCTCGCTCACTACTATGGCTCGCTTCTGCTTCAAACAGTTGTGTTGGAAACTTGTTTGCTGGGGTAGCGAGCAACACGAGCAGCTCCATGAAGACGTCTCCTCTGCCTTCGTTGCTTCTCTGGTAACCCTCGGCAAGGAAAATGGGATAACCAGGCTGTTACGGCGGGTCTCAGGGTGTTTTTCAACTTGATCCTGGATCGCGTCACACATATTTTTTGTGCGAACACGAATGAAATTATCCAATCGTGTTACTGCGTCATTTACGTCGGAGCTCCGCTGACTTCACCTGAATGTTGAGTGCTCTAAATGCAATCCTTTGTGCTCCGCAGCGACGACTTCTTGCGGAGGAGGTTGACGTGCCCCACGTCGCAGTCTTTGACGTGGTCCACTTCTGCTGTGCCCTTCCGAATTCACTAATCTTCCGTCGCCGTAATCCTGTAAACAAAGCAGAAATCCTGTGTGCGCAAAACATGTCTACGCTCAGGTTTTTGATTAGCATGGCCTCTATTCCGCGGCTTTCCCATGATATTACTTCTATAGAAGTTGCAGTATGCAGTGGAGTAGTATTGCTCTTCGAGCTCTTGCCGCTTATTGCTATGCAGCCAGCCCGGGTCTTCACATCATTAACTCAGATTTCCTCTTACCCGAAAACATCGCCGTTCGTTTGGAATCCAGCCGGCTAAATGAAAAATATCCAAAAATCATGCTGTCTGGCGGATCCATCCAGAAAGATATGTATCCGGAAGTTCCTACTCTTTGCTTCCTCCGGCCAGCAAGTCTCGTGGATTTTTACTAGATTTTCCTTTGCTGTTTTCCATTTAATGGATGGGACTCTCGATCCTACTTCTGGTTTACTGGATATAATTTGCATTCGTTGTGCGCTCATCTCATATTCATCTGCATTTTGAAAACAAAATCTCTGCATAGCTCCATTTTCTGCCCCTGTATCCGTGGACAGCCTTTACCTTTAAAAAAATGATTAGTGAACATCTTTTCAGAATTTCCGCACTGATGTTGCCGTGTTGTTTCTGCGAATTAGCCCGTTCACTCACCCCCATGAGCTTTCCTTGGTTTTTCAACCATGTGCAGGTGCCAAATGTTCAAGTTTCAAAGAATCCCTAGCAAGTATCCTCCAATCCATTTTTGTGCGGGTATGCTGTTCTTATGTCTCCATTAGCCATTAATCATGCAGTCTGTCAGTGGTAGTGGGACAATTTGTACTAGATGCGTGCCTTATGATGAAGGATTGGCACAATCGCTGCGCTGACGCACTTCAGACGTAAGTCGGACTCACGCGTTTGCGGTGTCGATCTTCACGGTGAATCCTCCGCAAATACATGCGTGCGCCTTACGCATGCATCTAATAAAATTTGCCATGGTTTCGCTTCATTCCCCGAATGTTCACATTTCTTACCTCCACAAATTGTTCACTTGTGCTTTCAGCGCAAAATTTTTGCATCTCCATTTACAATCCTGTTTCGAAAACAACGATTCAATACGGTTGAATACTTCACATACTGTCGGCCTTCTCTCCGATACCACTCACTTTAGCACTTACTTTGTTTCTCCGGTTCTTCTCTCCAGCTCTAATGAAATGAACTATATGTAGGCTTTTCGAAATGCCACGTCTCTGGAATAGGTCCCAAGACTCTAGACCTCATTTAATGCGAGGGTAATAATATCAGTAACATAATGTAAAGCGTTTGTAATCGGAATTTACCATTTTCACCCACTTATCTAGAAGCAGCTCAATGCCAAATGACCACATTTCTTGACTGTTTTTTTTTTTCGATTTCGAACTCATTTTGCAGTATTTTCCAAACATCCCGCCGTCACGGCTCCATTTTTTGAAAGAAAACAGGTGCCAAAATAGGTTTAAACAATATTGAAAAGATGTAAAAAACGACATAGAGGGAGTTTTTTTTTCATAGGAAAGTTTTTCACCATTCAAACCTATTTCAAAAAATTTCCTATCGAGCTCGTAGGTTCATTAAGTTCACTGATACTATTTCCAACACTTCATTTCCTTTCTGTACTTGAATAAATCCTCTTAAAATTCCAAAAATACCTAACACGATTCGCAGTTCGTCGTTATTGCTCAGGGTCAAGCGTGCGATGGTAATTTACCAGGGGGGGGGTCGCCTGTGGGGGAACAGGGGGGGGGGGGTCGCCTGAAGAGGGTAATATGATAACAGCAAGGTATGGAAGCTCATTTTCCACCAGCGAGCTCCAAGTTCGATAGTTCGAATGGTAGTTTTTCAAACACTTCAATAAGCTCTTCTTCTCTTAGTACCATGAATAACAAGTGTAAAATTGTCGGTGACCACTTTCTTCTTAAGGTTGGACGTTTTATTTGGCTGTAAATCGACTCTTAGGGTCCACTAGATATGTAGCTCGACAGGCAATTCAGTGAATGGTGTCCTAGAACCTTTGGACATCACTTGATACTCTGAAGCTATGGAGGCGGTTTCCCAGAATCAAACCTTAATAAGACGCGAAATCTCACGGCTTCTCGTTCGCTGGACATGTTTTTATGGCGATAAGACCACATAAGACATAACCGCAAAATTTGTTAAATTTGAGGAATGTTGACACTCAATACCTCACAGAACTAGAGGATAATGTAAGAAACAACCCTATGCGTGAGAAAGAGCAAATCTTCCTCTGTTGTAAAGCCTTGAAGATGTTCCTTTATACGAAGTAATTATGAAGTTATTCGCCTCAGAATAGCACCACAATCTTGAACTTACCAAAAATCAGGTTTGTTTTCCCATGGCCTTTTTCAGCGCACATTTAAAGCTGAGAAAACCTTAAATATGATTCCAAGAGAGAAAGTCAAGCTCTATATTCTTGGAAAATTTCAGCTCTCAATGTTACCTGGGACGAGTTTTATTCCGTTGGTAAATCGATGGTAAACCGTTAGTAAAAATGCCAATTTTCCCTTCTTTTTACCAACGAAAATTTAACCCTAATAATCCAAGTCTCTTGAGATAAAAAAATCTGCGCGAGAAAGCGCAAATCTTCCCCATAGCAGAACGAGTTAAGTGGTTTTCCTAGGTCACCTGTCAACCCCTTTTAAATTCATGACAAACAACCATACATCTTCACGGGTACGACTCTAATTCTGAGTGAAAGAACACTACTCGCGCGCTACTTCCACAGCTCGTAAAGGGTCCTGAGAATTTGCTTTTGTTCATACACATAGATACTTGACGTCAGACTGCTCCACATGCATTTTTCCATTTTGCAAGAATTGGTCTCCGGCGGTGATCGAACCCTGGTCCTGCTTGTGCATGAATACGACTTCTGCGTCACTCCAGTTGCTTATAATAAATGTGTTTATGTGCGGCATAGACATGTGCGACAACTGACTGGTTGTTTCGTTGATAAAATTAGAGATTCAAAAATAAAAATTGAAAATTGAAAAGTGAAAAATTATTTTTGAAAATTAATTGAATTCGACACATTGGGAAATTAATTCTAAAAATTAATTGAATCCAAAAAATATCTTCCGGATATTTTGAAAGTTGTTGAATTACAATAACTAATAACGTGAAAAAATTAAATGTTCTGGGGGGTCGCCTTTTTCCCGTCTACAAGGGGAGTCCCCTCGGGGTCGAATTTTTACCAACACCACACTTGATCCTGTTATTGCTTCTTGGAAGAGACTTTGGTGCAGTTCTAAAGGATCATGATGCCATGACTTACAACTCATGAATTCCCTTTATTCATTCCAAGTACAATTCCTCGGTCCTATGGAAACGTATTCTGCGCCGCATGTATGAATTTGATTTTTTTCCCTTCTGAGTGTCAGCTTGTGCTTGCCTCTCCTTTGACTGTTTCATACAACGAGGCGTTTCCTCATCTCAACTTATGAATAGAGGTTTCTGTATCTGCTGAATAAGCCTCAAACACTCAAGTACAAATCTTTTCGGATAGAATGGATTTTTCTTCACTTTCTGGCTTTTGAGGGTTTTCCCCGAAACAAGCTATGAGCTCGCACTCCCATGGACTCTTACTCATTTCTGGATCGCTGTTCATAGTACGAATGACGCGCTCACTCGTCCCAGCGTCAGTCTCACCTGTTTGTACCATCCATCAATTCCTAGCCACAAGTGAAGCTGGCTGAAATCCAATGGGAACGAGAATGACACATGTCAGGGTTCATATCCAATTTATTTCTCGCGGCAGGAAAAGGTCAGCAGTTACAGGATACTCCAAAAGTACGCAGCCAAGGGTCGGGACCGCGGCACGACTCTCTCGGGCAGAGACGCAGGCGATCAGCATGTAAAGCGCGCGTGTCATTGCCCAAGAGAGCCGCGCCGGGGTCCCGTCCCTTGTCTGCGTACATTTGCAGTTCCCTTGTATGTCCCCCTTTCCAATGGTATCTATCCAATATAATCCAACTGAGTGTTCATTTTTCAGCGCAGTTGCTGTGTCCTGATGCAAAATCACACGAGCTAAAGATGTAGTGGGCGGGACGAAGGGAGGTGGGGGAGGGCTCTTATGATGCTGTAAAGAAAATCTGTAACAAAACGCTCTGGTGGATATATCTCGGACAAATTTATGTTGGATAAGTGATTCTAGCAATTACTTTTATATACATACTCGTTGGATTATCCTGTTAGAAGTGCCCAATTTTCCTAAATGGTGAATTTGGAGTCCATTTATCTGGTTAGTACAGTCCTTTCATCCCATTCGAGTAGAAATAAGGTGGATATGTACCCTGAAGACTATGCTCATCTAGTACACCAACAAATCCTTCGGAAATTCTGATGCAGATGCGAATGCAGCTCACGCTATATCTATATCTATAACTTTATATCATTTTGTTAGAAATGCCCAACTTTCCTGAAGTGTGAGAGTGACCGCGGATATCCCCGATTTTTTCCTTCATCACTTCTCATTTTTTCCTTTATATTCTGAATCCGTGTATTTCCATTTCTTAGGAGTGTTTCCTCGATCTTTTGATCTTCATAATTTTTATTTCACAACAATTTTATAAAAGCATACGGAAACTTTAAAAATCCGTATCTTCGAATACAGCTTCATTGTAGAGCCCTGAAAGCGGAGAAGTTTAAGGATTTTTTGGGAGGATGGTGCTTATGCACTAAGAATCTCTGTTACATACTTGTCGAAACCGTCGTGACCTATCTATAACCATTACCTGATTATACCCATTCTAGCGATAGGTCCTCGGTTCCTACATGTCCCGAAAATGAGGTCATTTCACGCGTCAACTGCGAATACACTACGGATGCTCAGCCGGTTTTGATTTTTGAAAGGGCGGGAGTTTTGCTTGTGCGGAAACGACTTTAGCCTGACTTGAAAAGAGGATTTGCCACCGATTGTAGGGGGATGCAAGTGTTGCGAAAATATTTAAATATTTGAGAACAGCTTTTGAATTATGTGGATCTTGAACTAGGGTAGTGAAGGGATCACGGCCCAGGTGGCTGTTCTGGATTTAGCTCGTGAAATTAGGCTAGTTCACGGAAAATTGCTCACGAAAAAGATTGGTGAATTACTAGTAACAAAAAGAGAAACGTGTGTGCTACGCTACTTCAAATTTTTTAAAGAACATTCAGTAGGTTTTTTTTATAAATCACAGCGGCGGAAGCTGCTTTGATGAGGGGCTGTGGGGCTGTTGACATTTTTCACAAAGTGTTGTTAGGCTTTGCCGCCTGCCATCCGGGAAGCGGGCAACGATGTTTGATCTACACTAGCCACCTGATTCGCGCCTCTCGTGCTTTTATGTTACTGTTGTGAAGAAACTTTGATTCATCTCAGAGCCGTCGCGATCCAATTCTGTCACTTTTCGCTCCTTCTGTAGCCTCCTCATTAGACGTGAAGAACTCCTCTCTCGACCTCGTATCCTCTCTCAAAGACGCGCTTTTTGTTGAAGAGTGCTTCTCTGCAGATGCGATGTTGAAAACGACTCCGACAGACGGCACCCGCTCGTCGCGGCACTCAGACACCCTAATCTACTCAGCACTGTTTCGAAAAAAATTTGCCAAAGTTTTCGGTTTGGATAGCAAGGCCCACAAGTGCATTCAAACATGCCTCGAAGCCGAATCGCCGCAGGTAAACATCTACATTCAGTAAACTTCTATTTTTATCCACGCGGCTATTAGCACAGCGGTGATGTCCTTGCAGCCGTTATGTTTCCCATCTACGGGGTTCGTATCCGGCAGCTGTGGAATTCGAGCTACTGTGGGGGTGAGAGGCGACATGTGATCCTGTTTCCATAACATATTACCGTGTTTCTCAGCTCGGGGTGTGTCCAGAGCACGGCAGTTGAAAATGAAATGAATAAAAAATTAACTGGCAGTGGAGTTGATTTCGATTGTAGAAAAGATGCGAATCGATCGCCGAGCGGGAATCGCTGCGATTATCGGAGCGCTAGGGTGGTACCTTTGCATTAGAAATAAGAAGTGATCAGTTTTTTTGCTGTCTGATGATAGCTGAAGACAGCAAATAGGCTGAAATATGTAGACAATGAAATTCAGACTTCAGAAAGAGGTGCAAGGTTTGTAAAGTTGCAAAGATGTAGACAAAGTTTGTAAACAAGTTAATAAATTGAGCTAAATTTTTAGTAAAGATATCCACATCATAAATTGCCAATTTTTCTTTTTTTTTTACTTCGAAGCTCCTTAGTCGTAATATGCATCATAGCGTTATTGCTGAAAATTGAAAACTTAGTTCAAAATGAGTCTACTTTCGAACGCACTTTAAATAAATAAATACAAAAATATCTATTTCACTTCCAGAAAATCAGTTAGGCTTCCTTCTCATTCGGACGCAATGTTCGTCACGCTCTTACCTCCATAAAGGACCCTAGTCACTTCGTTGTGAAAGGTTCTATGGACCAGAGGAAAAAGGGTCCCCCGTATTAACATAATGCACACACATAACGCACATAGGACGCACGAACATGATTTCCTGGGCTGTGCTTTTAAACCAACGAACTTATTCGCAGTGTTTGATGAGGGGTAGATATAGAATATTGAATGCACTCTCACACGTAATACTATTTGCTTAAGGATGTATTTGTTGAAAATTGAATCTCCTATAAAGACAATGTTGAATATTGTTCATTCTCTTATTCTTACTAAATATAATATTTAAATTCGATAGGAGCGGTTGCGGAAAGACACTCGAGATGAACTGAATATATCCTTTCGAGATTTTGTATACGAAAGTTCCGCCTTTAATACTATTCGTAGATTCTTTGGTTATTCCGGAAATCTGCTGGATATTTTCCAGTTTGGATATGCGATCTTGATTAAGTCGAAGCTGATGGTCGGAGTACAAAAGTCAGTTAGTACAGCTTTGGAGGAAAGGAATGAAAAGCTGTAAGGCTCTTTCGCTTCTCAGAAAAGTCGTACTCTCTGAACAAGTTCCGAATATTCCGGAAGTGCTTCATTCCAGGAAACGAATTTTACATTAGACAAAGCTGGCTACCGTATGTATTTAGAGGCGGATTGATGAATTCGTGCCCTGCCTTGCGGCTCTGCTTGAAACTGCTCGATCAGACCTCAAATGTGCCGAGCAGCTCGGTTTTTCCGGAAAGCCATCCCCGCCACGGCTTCCCCACACATGTTTTCGCTGTGTGGACCTTCCTGTGTTTGCCTTGTATGGACGGCCTATCGAGCTCAATCAACACTTTCTGGGGGGCGTTAAATTCTGGATTCGCCTCCTCGCATCGCATCCACGTCGCTACGTTGCATTTTATTCTTCCATTGCCAAGGTTTTGGACCCCATTGAGCTAAGGGGTGGCCTAGGTCCCAGCGATGCTCATGGTCTCCATCTCCGGTCATCAGCTAGTGTTGGAGGTTCGTGGCGCAAATGTTTTGTTTTTCGTGTTCATCGCCTTCCACTACTACTGCCAGCTCACTGCAAGCACCTTGGCTGGGATTCATGAAACGATAACCAAGCAAACCCAGGCTAGCAAAGCAACTTTTGCCGTCTGCGTCTCTTAACACTATGTAGTCAACACTTAGCCAATCACGCTAGCCCGGTTTGTTTGATTATCGTTTCATGAATCCTAGCTCTGTTTTCTATCAGCAATCAGGTGCGTAGTATGTGAAAAGTGGTTTAATTAGCACGCGAGGTTCGGATTAGAGGGGAACAAGTGGAATAGAAGGTACCCTTCCAGTGTACAAGCCCCTTTTGAATTATGTAAATATACGGCTCTCTTTTCTACCTACATACTGCATGCTACTTATTCTGTATGTAGCTACCATATCCGTCCAGCGCAGTCATCTGTAGGAGTATGTAACTTGTGTGCCTCTATAGATTTTTATCTATGGACAGCAATACTGAGAGGTAGTAGCCGCGGAAAATTTGGTCTCTTAAATCTATCCATACATGCATAGTCCTAAATTTCCAACCAAGATCAACACGAATAGGTATAGGTATAGGTTTATTACGCTTGCAGGAGGCAAAGCGTTTTAAATTTCCATAGTCACGAAGAAAAAAGGAAATTCCTTGCGAATAAGGATATCCATGCTATAAAAAAGGAGCAATACGAACGAACAAATACTTGAGTGTGAAATGAGGTATCGGTTCTAAAAAGCTATATGATTTCATAATTCAACAGAATATCTGACCAATATTCCCCAACATTCCGGAGTGAAAATGAGGAAGTGGAAGTGTTGGAAAACATTTCTCTGCCGATAAGCAGCTAAATATGGATGGAGGATACTTGTATCCAGATTTAGATGAACTTACACTTGTATTCAGATGAACCTAGCGTTTTGGAATTTGCTTCGCAACCCTCGAGACTAATGTCGCTTTCGTTTTTGGTAGCTCTTAATCATGTGCGATGGGATTTTCGTACCGTTACAAAATTAAGAGATATTTCCTTCCATTTACCATGAACTGCTATTTGCAGTTGAAAGGAAAATAATACAATTGTAACAGTGGGTTTTCAAAAACTTGCCAGCTACCACGAAAATTGGGAAAAATTTCGAAAAATCGCTAACAACCCACAACTCCACCGAACACGGATGTTTTCTCACGGGAGGAAAACAATTTACGTGGTCCATAAGTATAAAATTGGATCCTAGCGCTCGGCAGCTGACACAATTTGTGCCCTGCAGGATGTTCTCACGTTATTTAACAGTGTTTCAACACAAATAATAGTTGTTTTCCGTGCTATAGGATGATGTGTGAAATATCATAATAGGGATGAGTGCCTCTCTTCTGCTGACGGCGAAATAGCATTTACCCAAGTAATGACAGTTGGGGGGAGATGAAGAAGATCTTCGGTTGGAATTTCATTCAAATTGTTGTTTTTTAGACTTCGAAGCCTCGGGTGTCAAACATCACCTTTTCCACCGTAACCAGTGCGACCGGCCTACCGACGATCGCCGCCGAACCGTGTCGACCCCGATCGAGCAGGTATTTCGCCTAAGTTTTGTATTTAAGCTGCCTATAGGAGTATTTTTCTTGGATAATTCGCAAAGTGAGCTGCTCAGAAAAGTCCGCCTCCGCTGAAAAGAAGGAATGGACCTCGGTCCTATTATGGAGACGCAAGATGATACGACAGAAAGACTTTTTCGGGGTAGTGCAACGTAGAGCCGATTCCCGGTTTTCGATTGTCCATGTTGATCAGTTCCGGCTCCGCTCTCGACATTGCTCCGTCATGCTTCAGAATGACAAGGCAATTTCCTGCTTGTATCCTACGACTTCTAGATTGTAGAATCTGGAAAGATCTATAAATTCTTCCACGTTGGGCGGAGAACTGACAGAAGCCGTCGTCTGCTCGAAGCTCCGCAATGAAAGATGGTCACTCAACTAAATCATTGAATGCAATAGTGAGAATGTTGATTTCATTGCAAAATGTGTATGCGCAGACGATCAGAGTTTCATGAAGCAGATGATGCAAAAAGGTGAGCACGTCCCGACCTCTGGAATCTCCTGCTCATCTAATATGAAGCATAACTTCTCTTTGGAGCGTCTCAATGACCATTCCTCTCTAAGAAACTCCAAAAGAAACCAATAGAGGTTTCCATGTCTTTTGATAGAAGATGATCATTTCACACGGCATTTTATTCATCCAGAATATTCCTTTCTACTACTGAAAAAATGGAGACTGGTTTCAATTCCCTTGGTCTATCCGTAGTACAGAGTTTCTGATTTCTTTTCAGTGGACTTTGAAGAGCAAGGCTCCCTCTACTAGTCTGAGAAATTTTAAATCCATCCACTAACAAATGAAATTGTGCCACAAAATCTTCGGCAACTGCGTGCATGCCGGCTTCGTCACCTCCACTCAGCTTTCCGTAGTCCTTGCTTCTGACACAGGAAGGGTTTTTATGGGGCAAAGTAGAATTTTCATTTATAACTATGTGTTTCGAGAAAAATTGTTTGCTGTTGGATTTTTAAATTTCCTCATCTCTTGGCTTTTGCGGTGCAATTATGCCTATCGAAAGAGTTGACAGAGCCTATATGTATACATTTGTCTCCCTTAACTGTTGCTGAGCCTGCTTATGCATCTTCAGAGCGATATCTGCAGGAATCTTTCCCGTTTTTATGCTTAGACTTAGGGAAAAGCGATGTCTCAAAAGTAGAAGCTTATTCAAACCTTGGTCCCACGTTCATTATTCTAATTTGAAGTTACACTGCACTCGACACTTGTCTTGACGTCCCTGCTGGTGTTATTTTTGGGTCCTGCAAAGTTATGTCAACATTTGCAAATTCTGAGTTGTTTGCCCTCCAGGAATGGGTGCTGACGTAGACTTGGCGCTTCCTAAGTCGTTTCCTCGTATGTCTGACGAAAATATCCATGAAACCGTTGTAATAGTGAAGTCATCTGGTTCATATCTTTTGAGATTAAGGCGAAATACGTCGCTGGGTTTGATTATAGGAGCCGAAAAAATCGTCAGGACAACAAATTGGTAGGATACGTTCCTGCCCGGAATCGTCTTCACCTTTCAGAAATGCGGGTGTTCTTCGGAACTTCTATAGCAGAATATCATTTTTCTCAGTGAGAGAGCGGTGACGTGCGCGACTCGGCTACTGAATCTTTTACCATTAAGTGAGGCAATTATGTGCCGTTAGAGGGCTGAGGTAGGAGCCGACAAGGCAGTCTTCGGCTTCTTCCGTGCTTCGGCGCTTCCTCGCAGTCTTCTCGGCTTCCTTGCGGCTCCTCCCTCGCTCCACACGCCAAAATAATGTTGCAAAGCTCTCTGCAATGCTGCGCTAGGGCAAATCGGGCTACTGCGCTTCCGCGGCTGCGATTTTATAACATCTGGATTCGTGGACATGATGATGGTGCTCACGGGTGGCATTGTTTTCCGCCGGGTGCCACATCGCTTCAGAATTGCCATCGCCGGACTCATTATTAGCAACGTCGTCGACAGCGGCGACGACGACGGCTCTCCGGTATCGATTCGTCGAGGCGAACGAGGCGGAAAAAGGCGCCGATTCAGTTTGTATCCCCAGGCTCTCACGTGTTTTCCCTCCTCTCCTGTTTGTCCCACCTACACCACACTGCTGTCCCGCTTGTCATTCTTGTATACTAATAGAAGGTAGAAGATAGAAGATCGAAGCTATGGTTGGTGAGCAGATTTGCCTCTGATTTATGCTCACTAGGGTGCGAATGCGTCGCACATTCCTAGGGGGATATTACTGCTTTTAAGCAGAAAAATGGAATTTCGGGCGAAAAAGTGTCTGGAATGCCAGATTTTGTGCCTTTTTGATTCCTCTGCTATACAGACGTTTTGCTAAATACTGTCTTAGCTTACATTTTTCACTACAACTTCAGAATATTTTCTTCAGAATTTTGTGCTTTTTGTATAGGCTGCATTCCATTTACACAGCTAAAAGTCATTTCTGTTGAGTCCTTTCTACTCACAACTCCTTCTTTGGCCTATAATCCTTGCGAGATAAGGCTCAGCTATCCTCTCGTTCACTAACTTGGCAGCTTAACTGGTGGATACATGGGATAGCCCTGACTGTAACCCTTACTGATTCGTCGGTTTTTATTACTAAGCTATTTCGTAAGTTTTTACAATTGATCTATTGTACTTGGGACCGAATAAAAACCAGATATTCGAGAATTAGAAGGCACTCAAGCTCTTCTTCTCTCTCATACAGCGCTACATTGGTCCCTAATGTTGGAAAATGCGATTTTCCAATTTATTCGAAATATTCCATATTCAAAAGCAAAAATATTATGAAAATAGATACTTAATGGAAAATCCGAATGTTGCAACACTGGAGACCAATAGAGTGTCGTGCAAAAGAGAAGAAGAACTCCAGTGCTTTCTCATCCTCGAATAAGTGGATGTTTGAATTAATTCCTAATCTGTTGATTAGAGTAACAAAACTATTCGGTTTTAATTCGTCCCAAGTATGAGATCTATCAAGGTTCGTTAAGGCTTGCAACAAAAAGCTCAGGACATTATTTTGCCATAGGAGGCGACCCTCCTCTGCCACTTCTTCAGAAACCGCTTAGTTTCGCAAGTTTATGAGATGCAGGGAAAGTGAGTTTGCTTGGAGGGTTCGAAATGGATAGCTTTTTCAAGCTTAGGTCTATTCCAGAAGATTCCTGAGGAACCTAATATTGATTCAAGTCTTATACTCATTCGCCAACCATTTTGACTGGCCAGTTATCCAGCCTAAAATGCCTCTTCTCTTTACCCTCACTCTATTTCTTGTTGTAACGCCATTAGAAATTTCTAATTAGGTCTTTTCACGAAACGATTTTGAATTTTAGTTTTTCTTCCTCGTTCCATTTCTTCTTGGGTGTCCTTGTGGGTAATTTGTCGTCCCATAGCTCTGTGGATTTCCGAGAACGCCGAAAATTGATAGTTTATTCGTTTTTGTTCCGCCACTAAGTGCGTCCCTGCATGGAATCGAAATGGCTTCCTGGAATAATTTCTCGACTGGGCTTGGGTCATTATACAGGCAAGTTGTTTTGCCTTGACGTGATATGTCGTAATTTTGGAAGCCGACGCCTTCTGACTCCTGTGCTTCGCATGTGGTTTCATTTCGTCGACGAAGGCTCCACTCTTTCAGAAAAAAATCCTTCGTGAGATTTCTGGATTTGTGATGCTTTGATGAGTTTGTTGTAGAGCACTTGCTGGTTTTTCTGCTCTTTTTCTCCTTATCTGGATCCACTTCTGGGATATAGAATCGGCCTGGGACATGAAATGCACCAGTGCGCAACTTCCTGCTTTTCCCACACCAGCGCTCGGAGTCCCTTCCTTGTATATTCTTCTTTTTGATGTTTCACAAATGCATTGTTTCTTTTCTCTTAAGTACTGTTTAATGAATTTTCTGATTCGGAATTCCTGGAATGACGTTTTTATGGCGTCATGGCATCCATGAGCCGGTAAAAATATGCGCATGCAATATGTCAAATATGTCATCTGACATCTCTCAGGAAGATCTTCTTATTTGTTGCTAAGGCTTAATGTAGTACGAGAAGGCGTTTTGTTCAGCGACGAGATCTACGCGAAGAGGGGATGAGTTTGTTAGTCAGGAATCACTATGCTGCTTTTTTTGACACTGACTGCGAAGGTGTCTGGATCTCAGGATTTTGCTACTGCTGGGTGTAAACCGTAATTTCTTTTGTATTTTCCTACTTTTCAAGGTTAGAGAACTTCTCCACCAATTTTTTTCCTCTTCTGGTTTTAGAAACTTTAGAAACCTCATAGTTTTCCTCCAGGATTAGGAGGCAGATCATTTTCCATAGATTTATTGGTGTGCCCCACAACTGTACAAGAGGACTCCATTGCCAGAAGTTTCCAGTCAACTTGACCAGCCTTTATTTGTTCGCATGGAACCACGTACCGACATTGTGTATTGCTGAGTTGGGTAATTCTGCCCGCTTCCCGTTCGTCTTTGTTCGAAAGAGCGCATGCACCTAGCGCGGTGTACTTTCGTTGTGTCCACTAGTTTCCGAGAAAGCTGAGACACTTATTCGGCGCAGGAGCATCGTCACGAAAGGGGCGTTCAAGCAGAAAATCCTGTAATCAATATTGGATATGTCAGGTCAAATTAAGTTTCGTTGAGCCAACGAAATTACAAGCATCCTTCCCTCTAATAGTACTAATTTTTTCTGGAATTTATTCATCTGACTTGTGGAGGAGAGTCTTTCAAAAATTCCCATCCGTCTAAAAGCGCGTAACGCGTACCAGTGCCAGTAACACCACTACATGAGCATCACCAAGCAGAGAGGTTGAAAGTAGCCATAGAAATAGATTAATAGGCACATCTTTGCTTTTAACACTGGTCATCTACCGCATTTCCTTCCTGATTTTGAACTCGCTTGCACGCCCCAATGGTGTTGTCCACAAATTGCAGCACAACTCAGCTGTTTTTCCCGAATCCATCATGAGAAAATCGGAAGAATTTCTCCAAATTATTGCAGAAAACGTACCCCAATGCATGCCACTCAAAATGCAGCCCCTGCCTGTCTTCATAGGCTTTGTTTACACTTCGTCGCACCACCACCATCGAGCACATGCGAACTGTTCAAAAAGCGGTCCTTCCCATATGTAGGGAGGGTTGTGGGAGTTGACGGTTATCCACAGCGTCACAGCTTCTTGTCTCGCTCTGTTTATATTTTTTTCCTCCGGAAATCACGGGCTAGCCCAAATTTACGTTGCGATTGTAAGCGCGAGCTACACGACGAGTTCGCCAATTTTGTGAACGAGAATTTTCTGCTGTTTTCTTTCTCCTCCATTTATTTTTGCATACTATCTAGCACCTAGTGGAACGACGGTACTTGTCATCTCGCGCATATCCGTCGCAGCGACACCATCGTCTCGCAATGAAGTATGAACACGGTCGTATAGTCAAATGAGTGGTTATTTCAAATTAACTTTCATTAGTAGCACTGGCTAAGTCTCAAACTTCCCCACTAACACCGGCGCTGTTTCCTCATACTCGTATTTAGCAAGAAATTCATAAGGCTACAGAGCTTTATGTGAAAAAAAAAGCCTCCTGTTCCCTTGAAACATTAGGTAAACGAAGTCGAAATCCCCATATTAGTTATTAGGTATTCAGCTCACAATTAGCTTTCTGGTACAGCCATGATTTCAAACTATTTATTTAGCATGAGCTTTTTTTGTTTGTATCGGGTTCGATGTTTAAGAAGAGCTCAGCACTTCTGTCTCTCATTTTATGTCCCAGAAAAAGTTTTTGAACTAATTGGTTTGACTAGCTGCTCCTGTGCAGCCGATAATTCGTCCATTTCCTCTCTCACACTATTTGGGTTGCCCACTGGCTCCGAAAGCTTTGTGCACTTTTCCTTCTTTCACAGAAAAATTAATAGTTCCATTTTTTTATAACATTCATGTGAGGGCATCTAGCAGAGACTTCGAAAGGAACTGCTTATACTAACCATAAAATAGGGTAATCGTTTACCCTTCTTTCCTAATTATGATACAAGAAACTTTCCTTCACTGTTTGAAAGTTCGTATTGCGTATCAAAATTCGTATTAAAATATTACGTTTCAGTGTTGTCAGATAATTTCCGTTTGCCTTAGTGGAGAGAGGAATCCTTCGTGTTCGATCGGCAAATCCAGAGAGCACTGAACCTTCTACCTTCTAAAGACCTGTGGCCGGAGTTTCCTTGAATTCTTCTAAGTTCTCAGCCAGGATTAGTGCAGTTTTCTACTGGATATTTTTTCCTTTCCACGGGTGATTAACAGCTATCGGGAAAGCCCTTAAACCTTTTACTACAGAAACCTCTTCATTGTTGATTTTTTTGAATTTTTTTTGAGAGCAAAACTTTCTATATCAGCCTTGGACTCGTGCCTCATTAGGATTACCCTTGGTAAGCGTGTTGACGTGCTTAAATTTACCCATGTTTACCCATTTGTCACGTTGTCTACACCCAGGTGCTACCAATGGGTAATCACATCGGTGGGTATGAAGTTATCCATCCTTCCAATCACGTATTCTTGGATGTTCAAGCCAAGAGCATCACGCGGCAGATGGTGTGTTCTCTTGATATGGAAGTATTGGGTTGATCGGAAGTCTTGCACCAACAATTATTTTCGATCCAGAATTGCTTGGTCTTGCATTGAAATCCTTTAGCAATGCAATGTGATAGAATGTTGAATACTATAAAAATTGGCAGACCAGGTTCCATCCATGAACAATAATATTATAGCTGTTCAAGAAGTGTAAAATTCGGTTCAAACGTTTAGCACCAAACTAGTAGCTTACATGTCAACAGCTAGCGAGAATTCTCCATGTGGCTCCTCCTGTAGTTCCTTTATACCCTGACTGGCAATTATCATCCACACCCCCAATTGCACGGGTCTTTTTCATACGCCCTGCTCTAATCCGAGTGACTCAGTAGCAATGACACACACTGCTGTTGTGGTATCGCAAAAGCCGGCAAGCTTCTTCTTCGAGAGCAGTGAGAATGCTAGAGGGAAACACTTACCGTCAAGCCTGTGAATGAAATGGCTGTTTTTGCGTCGCGCATAGCAACGTTTGCATAGGGAATCAGGAATCAACGGGGCCACGAGCGATTCGTGTTCGCGTGCCAATTTAGGCTGAAGGAATGTGCCGGAGCTTGTGAAGAAGAAAGAATCCTTGATGCATCTGTGACGAAACGCACGAGTCATCTGAATCTCAGGCACGACTCATCCTTGTGCATTTGTGGTCTTCCTGTTTTTAATCCCAGTAGAGCTGTTGAATCAGGGTTAATCAGGATTCAGAAGAACAAAGAGAACGAGGGAAAGCACACTGATTCTAATGTTCCCAATGGTGCCTGACACTGTTAGCGTCTTCGATAATGAGTAGCTGAATCACACAGGCCCTTCTGCCTCGAATGTTTGCATTGTCCCGGGACTTCAATTTTGCAATAAAAAAAACTTTCTTTGGGATGCGTAGGGTTATTTTCGTGGATTCTCGTATGCATCTTACGATCAGTTCTATGTCATGAACATATTTTTATAATCCTACCGTGTCGCCTACTGTTTGCTTCACCAAATATTCCACAGGAGCACACTGTCGATTCCAGAGATTTCCCATTTTAGGAATAAATTATTCTATTCACTTTCGGTGAACCAGTTATTTATTAGTGTCAAAATGGATAGCAGCGGAAGATACCACCAATCCCTCCAATCTTCAAATTTGGACGTAATTTGAATTTGAATTGTAAATGCCTTGAATTTGAATTGTAAATGCCTTCAGGATTTTGCAGAACGTAAATTGGACTATGCTCGGAAATTCATCTTAATTCGCTCTATTATATGAGATTGTCTCATTCTTAATCATTTCCAAGTTTTTTTCCCCAAACTGCCTTACATTTTCGGCGATTCACTTCTGGTTTTCTGTCTATTTGTCCGTCGCTGTATTTAGCCAATTAAGTTTAAATTACTTGAAACCCTAGTAAAAAAAGAGGAAATGACCTCGTAAAGACCACACACAGCATTTTAAAGGGAGCGTACGTAGTTTTTGTCATCCTTTGACTATTTTCTTGTCCTGTACGAAGTAGGATCCGTAGGAGAGGTATGTTTTCCTCGTCATCTTTGCGAAATAAGGATTATATCTCGGTCACTTTTTGAACTTCTTTCACGTCTCTGTGAACCAATGAACAAGGCAACGATATTCGTGGAAACTGATGAATGCTCTCGAAACACATTCACAGTGCTTTTCATTTCGCTCTCCTCACTGACGCAAATTTTCGATTAAGGAAACGAGTCGCGCATTTTTCAATGCTAATGTACTTAGAGTTGTTCGATTCAGCGCTGTCCGCTCTCCTCACCGAGGACGGGGGAGGCTGCCCGCTCCTCTCCATTCCATGTCCATAATGTGAACGCCCACGTGTTTAAAAAGGGCAGAAAACTATGAATCGTCGCGGTTTTTATGCAAATCCTCGGCCGTACACCCATATAATCCGCGCGAGGATGGAGTGCCGTATCACGAGGTTTCGGCTGCTCAGTGACGAGAGCACTGCCGATCGGTCTTCTCTGCTACTTCTGGCTTCTTGTAGCATGTTTATGTGCGCTATTGCAGAAAAGGAGTCTAGCTCTCTTGATCAACTCTGAAAACGTTTTTACATTTTTTGGATTTCTTAAAACTTTGCTTGTTCTCTCTGGATACTTTTCAGAATATGGTAATCATCCACAGCAGAATCTCTTCAGCGCTTCAGGCCCAGTTAGGCATCTTTCGTTGTAGTCAGCAGCATCCCCAAAAGCGTATATGCGAATATGGAGGCTGAGATGTTGACGCCAGGACACTAATACCCACCTCTGAGCGTCGCAACTCTTGCACTGGGTGGTCCGCTTGCATTGCGAGACGACATGACGTCATGGATCCTTGCTACGTTCTGTTTATACCTCATTGCTTTGAGCGTCACGTGGTGGAACGAATTCGCGTTGCATCCGCTAGCAAGCACGAAGCGTCGACTTCATAGCTGTTCTGGATTAGGCGTTGTCCTTGTTTCCCTTTTTCACTACAGGCCGCGTCGCTCATGCTGTCGCCGG
Source organism: Ancylostoma caninum (assembly GCA_037903475.1). Taxonomy (NCBI): domain Eukaryota; kingdom Metazoa; phylum Nematoda; class Chromadorea; order Rhabditida; family Ancylostomatidae; genus Ancylostoma; species Ancylostoma caninum. The sequence goes on along the minus strand of JBAJFG010000475.1, from coordinate 1,336,927 downwards.
GATGGATTGCCACACAATAAAGTATAAACACAGGCTCAGACAGATAGACCTGCATGATATTCTAGGCATAGTGCTCAGTTCTTCATATATTTACGATGTTCTTAATGCCCAAATCCGAAGCAGTCGAACGTGGGATGTGCTCTAATCCTCAAGTCCAAGCTAGATAGGACTTTATTCAGGAATCTTTGAGTTTTTCTTATCCTCTGTTGCAGTCTGGGTTAGTGGTGCTTTCGAACGAAATTGGAAAGAAAAACATTTAGTCCTCATTTGTATAGGAGATAATTGGAAGAGTCCCTTACTCCAGGGTTGGAAATAAAAAATTTTGTCCGACAGCTCAACGTTACACAGAAAGTCTATGCTTTATACACGTAGGCAGGAGATTCCAGAGGTCGGGACCCGCTCGCCGCACCGCATCATCTGCGCTTTGACCCTCTGATTGTCTGTGCATCCGCATGTGATATCACCACAATCGTTCTCAATTGATCATCGAGTATTTGTACTAGCACTGGAGTCTTGTACAAATCATACGAGTTTTTCGCATTCCTTCAGCGACACTGTCGCGATATGGTTTCATGTGTCATTTCACTGGGCACTTCACGTCCTGAGAAGTACCACATGGGTCCTAACAGAATGGAATGACCACAAGTGTCACTTGAATATGTTCGTTAACGGACATCTAATACCCAGCGTCATTCCTGGCCAATGGCGGCGCGTGCGTGAAGCGATCCTTCTTAGCACTTCCTGCATGCAGTTACGTTAAAAACAATTTGATTGCTCAGCCAAACGTATCAGGTCCTGAAAGAGTTTCATAAGAGTTAAGTGATCGTCCTAAAGACTTCTAATCCCATTCAGACCAGTTTGCTGAATGAGCGCTAGGCCGAATTGATGCAGAAGGCCTGCAGCTGAGAGTCGACAGGCAACCTCAACCGAAACTCCTTCCGACGCATAGCTTTTAACTCGACCGATCCAAATGGTCCTCTTGTGATGTTCGCGTTTGTCGTGTAGAAATCTGTAATCAAATGTTTTGAAGTCGTCGCCAATTACAGCATTGTAGTAGTGCCTGGTGCATGTATTTGGCTGGCCATGCCCTGCAGCAAGTTGGGTATTAGATGTCCCGCAAACGAATATGTTCAGTATGTGACTAAGCGTGGCAGAATCAGCAGATCACCTTAATGAAGCTGATTTGTAGCGGTTAAATCGACAAGAACGGAACTGAATCAGCATTACTGTGACTATGAATCACTTTTTTGCTTGCATGCTTTATAACAGGTGCACTGATCTCCTATCTAGTTAAATTCTATTTTGTAATGGATGCGAGAAATCATATAGTCTTTTGGGACGACCATGCCTCTGAATGGAGATTTTACTAAGTGGCAGTAGCGAACATCAAAACGGAAGGAATCGCGTCACATACACATCAAAATTTACCGAAAAAGCGTAAAAATTAGGTGAATTAGCCGACACTGTAAAGAGCTCATAAATGCAGACAAAGCCACTGCAACGGCCTTCACTGAGCTAACAAACTATACATTTTTCTACAAAATTTTGACTCAGAAAGCATTTGTCTGCCTTTGTTTCCATGTTTTCAGGCAGTAAAATTCGGTAAATCTGGGACCTGTGCAATACTTCAAAGTTTTGCAGCTTCATTTCTTCGTGAGATGATGCAACCCTCGTTTGTACTGTGACTCTACTGGTTTTTTTTTCTGGATTTTTCTGAAGTTTTCTGGATTCGAACAGCTGAAGCTTCAAGCAGATTAATTTTGTCCTCACTGATTTTACTTGTCTCACCTGCTGAGTGAATACATATGTCGAGTTCTCACTTTTTTCTTGTGCTACGTCAGTGAGCTTATTCTTCCCGTTGCCTAATCGCTTATGGATTGGGCTTCAGGGCGTGCGCGTCACGCTTATGCTGCCACAGCGAAAGGAGTTGTTTCGAAATGATGGATGAGTGAGGAGGTGCTGAGGGTTGATACGTGTGAAGCTGTGGTAGGGTTAATTAGAGACCAAGATGAGGCCAGCGGTGTATGCGTGCGAGGGGGATGTGCGAGTGTGGATAATCGAATAGGAGGGACTTCGTCGTCGCTGTGTTCAGCTTTCGAGCCTTCTCCTCAGAGCCATAGGCGACCAGTGACCACCTCCCTGAGCTCCACTCAACTTCCTTCGCCTCGACTTATCGATTTCATTTTTTTCCGCATGACGCCAACTCTTCCGTTCCTATCTCGCACTCAAGTTCGTTTCCTTTCATGTCATACTCTGTTGTATTTCTCATTTCCGTTCTCTGATGTGGGACAAATTTCATGCGACGCGAATCGTGACGAAAAAATCGTGCCATCTTTTTCGATAAGGGCTCACTTGGATCGGGCACATGATGTGAGCTGTAGCTGTGGTCCAATGGACAAGGGCGGAGCAACCGAGATCCAGCCGTTCGGTGTGCTCGTCCGTCGCAGGATCCACGCCGCTCATCGCGATCTCACCCGCATCCCGAACGCCATCGAGGCATTCACGAGGTACTGGGCCGAGGAATACCAGAGCAAGTCCGAGTGTTCTCGCTCATGCAAGCGGCGCTTAATGGGAGATATACCTCGGAAATCAATTGCACGCGTCTGGAAAACACGAGCTGATGTGGCTTAGTAAGATTACCCTCTTTCGCACTGCCACTCTCGCATCGGACGCAATTTCACGGCCTGAAAACGGACACACACCGCGGAAGTGCAATCCAAGTACATCGCCGCGTTGCCGTAGACAGTTTTCCGTGATATCGATGGGGAAAGCTTTTCTGTTTGTGATGCATCTGGGCAGCGCCACTGCGCCTGACGAGGTGACGGGGGAACATATCCGCTTTGGAGTTCAAAGAAAAAAAGGAATTAATTATTTATAAGGGTTTTCTAGCACATATTCTATACGAGATAAATAAACAAATGTTTTTTTAGCTATTGGAAGCCAGAACCGTCGCCAACAACCGATGGCCACTCTTCACATCTTCAAAGCTCACCAGGTATATTCGCGATACCTTGTCATCAGACATAACTTTTCCTCGTTTCGTTACTACTCATCGGTGCACCGGAACAATGTTGTGGATCCAGTTCCCTTTTACTGCCTCTGCTTTATGTAGGTTATCGTGGAAGAGGGTCCCAAAAACGCCCTTAAAGGCATTGCTTCACCTCAGAATCGGTTTCATCCTATATCAGCTGTTAGATTTCTCAGGATTCGTCGATTTAAACAGGGTGGTTCCTTGCAAAATTTCGCAAAAGCCCATTTTCAACTCCTTATTTTGTGTAGAGTTTGGGGGTGCTCATTGAGACATCTGCCACCAATGCCATGGAGGTAGTGGAACCGATTGTTGGCACCTGGCGCCTCTTTGCGACAGGGGTCTCAATGAAATTCCCAAATTCTCTACGAAAGAAGGTGCTCGAAATGGGTTTTTCTGCTACTCCACAAAAAATCATGTGCACTTCTCTATTCTGTGTTTCCAGAAGACCCTTATGGCAGAAATTTCTTTAAAACAGTTCTAAACTGAGAAACTATTCTCAAAGACCTTTTTCTGAATTTTTCTGCCTCGGATGTGTTGTTCTTTAATTGGGCAAGTATTTGAAGGACAGTAAAATTGAAGAAGACACTCCTATCTTCCCAAATTTCTCTACGTTTCCGGAGTTCTTAATGGTTTACACTGCTCACTTCTCTATTTTATTTCTTCTACGACAGGTGGACTATATTTCTCATCGCCTTTTAGGTACCTCATCCGGGAACGAGAGTCCAAGCCTGAAGAAGAATGCAATTCGGAAAGAAAGGTGAGCATTAAGCTCTGCATCTTTTGTTCTATTTTTATTTCTTTTTTTGAAACAGTTCTAATGTGATTTTCACTCTTAACAAATAACCTTAAATATGAAGTTAACAGCGATGTAGAGACCTACTTTTCTTTTTCAAATGCACTCTTATGCGCCATATTCTGCCTAAACGTCCTTGGTTTTGATTTCATTTTCTGTAAGGAATTTCGTTGAAGCATTAGTCCTGGTCCATGCTTAATTTCTTAGCTACCACCACATTTCATTCACAAAAATCTCCACGCAATTTCTCGAGACTGTGGGCTAAAATTGCTGGCAGCACTGGATTGATGGATGTCTATAGAATGGGGCTCTCAGGGGAGTTGCGGAGAGAGCCTGAAGAATGCGAAAATATTTGGTGAAGTTTCTTTCTGTGGGAAATCCAATAGCAGGGGCGTTCTGCGGAATCCAAGCTGAGTCTTCTCCGTAGGGGTTCTGGCAAAGGTGGTTGGAGTATTTATAGCACGAAAGCATAATCAGACCAAACAGTGAGCAAAATGATCAGGATGGGAAATGCGTGACTGTTCCTAATTTCATTGAGTTCCCTTTTGGTTTTTTTTTATCCTCGCATAGTCCTAAGTAGACTTATTAACTCTATTAATTAAGTATAAACGTTTAACCATTTACAAAATGGAACCATCTATTTCTATGACTTTAAAGAAGCTCATCTAATGAGTAACCTCTCCAATAGGCTGTTTTTCTAGCGGCTCTTTGTGTGACACGGTGGTGACCACTGTCGATGGTCAGCAATTCGACACCAGAGAGCTGGATGGCGATCGAGGGATGTCAATGGTCGCTGATTGGTCGCTGCCGATTTTTGAAATCGCCGAGAAGCATCAAGATACAGTACTTAGTCGGGTGAGTGGCCCTGATATCTTTTTTTTTCGCATCAGGAAACAAACCGTCAAAATACGATAAAATGTCTTACGAACCCAAAATGAACAACCTACTTCTATTGTTTACCTTACAGTTTCAGATAACCCACTGCTTTCAAATTAGCGCAAAAATCGTAATTTTATACTAAAGCTTTGCCTATTTTTTATCTGAGCCGTAATTTACTGCATATTTTCAGCTCACCTACACTGTATTCAAGCAAGCGGATTTGTTTCGGATATTTAAGCTGTCACCCATAAAGTTTTTTAACTTCTTCCATGCCCTTGAACGCGGATATTGGGACATCCCTTGTAAGTTCGTTTCGTAGCCCAAGTGAAGCCACCGTTCTCTTGAAGTCACCATTGCAGACCATAACCGAGTCCACGCGGCTGATGTCCTGCACGGTTGCTACTACCTCACTTGCCATCCAGTGCGTCCTCTGATCGGACCCACCACCTCGCCTGACTCTCTTCTCCCCCCGCCTCTCACTCCGGCTGCACCCATCTCCGCTAGCATGAGCACTCTTGAGGTAGGGCGGTTATCTTGTAGTTAACTCTCAGTTTCAAGTTCGATTTTGTTTCCAGTTGATGGCTTTGTATACCGCTGCCGCTATGCACGACTATGACCATCCCGGACGGACGAATGCGTTCCTGGTTGCTGCAGAGGACAAGAAGGTAGGCTTATCCCGATCGCTGATCCGGAAGTCGTGCCATATGTCCAGGTCATGACATTATCTTTTTAGGCGATCCTGTACAACGACCGATCGGTCCTGGAAAATCACCACGCTGCTGAAAGTTGGCGTTTGTTACAGCTAACAGAAAACAACTTCATTGAAACTCTTGATCCAGCTGAAACGAAACGATTTCGGTGAGTGGCAGTCTGGATCAGTTTTTCCGAAAAAAAAGTAACGATGACTCATTATGACCCCATTCAGCGGCTTACTCCTGAAAGAGAAGACCAGTTAAACCTTCACACACCATTTGAAAGATTTAGAGCCACTAACTCCTTTTTCAAAGCCTTTGACGGTTCCTGAAGGATTGATCCGTCAGAATCAGATTTTGGAACAAAGATTCAGTCCGATGGAGTATTTTCACTGTTAGCATTTGTAGTTTACCTATGTCTGTAGCTTGTGGAGGACGCAGGAAGTGTGTGTGTGCGTGGGGGGGGGTGTTCCTGTCGTGGGGTCTCCGTTGCTTTGGGGAGCCAGACGTAAAGTAAAAATAATAAAGTAGTTCTAATTCAAATACCAAGCAACTGATAGTGAATGTTTGGAATACAATCATGAAACTAGACAAAAATAAACTCGTATTAGACTTTTATTTGCTTTATAAAGTAATCTCGAAAATTCGGCCACTCATTCTCGGGAGGTGGGGGGTGGGGGCGCCCCAGAGTCCGCCACTGCCTGTGGCTTATTTGTACCTGGGACAGAATAACATAGTCCGTTTCGAGACCCGATCTGTTATCCCAACGCTAGAAAATTCATTGTGTTTGTATTTCAACAACTACCTTCCAGATATCTCGTCCTGGAATACATCCTCGCTACTGATCTCAAGCAACACTTCGAGATTATCATGATGTTCAATGAAAAGGTGCGATTATCCTACTACCGTGATCAGTACACTTCCTAATTGGCGACTGATTGCAGAGCAGCGAAATGGAGCTCCTGAATGAGTCAGATCGACTTCTTATGGCGAAGATGATCATTAAGATGGCAGACATCAACAGTCCGACGAAGCCTTACGGATTGCACCGGCAGTGGACAGATCGTATTTGTCAGGAATTTTATGAGCAGGTGAGCTGAGTGCTACCCCAATTTTGTGCTGTGACTAGTTTTTTTTTTCATTTATTCATCGCATGAAACATGCATCAAAGAAAACGAACCAATACACCCTATTTTCCTGATTTCAACTAGCACAATGGAGACAATATTAGAAAAACAAATATTTAAAGCCGAACCTAGAAAAAATTACGAAGAACGGGCAGATACGTACATGCAGGTGGAGAACAAAAACTCTGATTCGGAAAATTGGCGGAAGTACATAATATGTCACATTTTCACGACTCTTTCAATGCGAAGTTTTCGTCTTTAAATATTCGAAAAAAAAATCACTATGACGCAACTACATGTAGTTATTTGATGTTTGCCAGCACAGGTAACGTCAGTATATGACTATGACTAAAACTGCGTGAACACAAATACATATTTTAACATCTCGTCATCATACAACGAGACTTAAACATTTACTGAGATTTGAAACACCAATGGGGTGAAGATATGAAGATAAAATAGATAAAAGATTCAGTAATTGACATGAAGATCACTCTGATTACTAGAAATGCAATTGATTCTCCTGAGGACTTCAAGTACTCCTCTGAAATCATTCCAAATGCTACTAGTCTACTAATAGGAACGATCGACGTCTTGATAAAGTTTGGCAGTAGGACTTCTCCCACCAAATATGCTCGGTACGGATTCTCCTGACTATTGAAAGAGTGAGAACATGAGGGGTATAGAATTAAGACATTAAAAAACATCATTGTAAGACATACTTCACAGTAATCTTCCTAATGGACTTTACCAGTTTTGCAATCGGCTTTTGACAGGGTGATGAAGAGCGAAAGAGAGGCATGCCTATCACTCCCTACATGGATCGAACGGACGCGCAGGTGGCGAAACTCCAGGATTCCTTCATCGCCCACGTTGTCAGTCCGCTCGCACTAGCTATGAATGAAGTAAGCTTTTACCACGGGATGAGTTGGGTTCTGTAGCAAGTACTAGGTTGACGTTTGACGAGTTTTAGGCTGGTCTACTTCCCATCCTGCCCGGTTTGGTCGAGCCCGAAATGATGATTAATCTCAAGCACAACCACCAAAAATGGCTTCATGAGATTGATAGCGCTAATGCTGAAGCAGGTGAGCTCATCTCCCTTTCGACCCCAGTTCAGGCCTTTGCGCAGTAAATGAGTATCTTTCTAGTTCCGACCCTCGGAAACGGAGTCATCGAAGAGGAGAGCTCAACAAGCGAAAGTCCCGACAATCGAAAGTGCAGTCCTTCACTTGACTCCGAGGTTGAGGTAACACTCCGTTTCTTTTTTTTTGGCGATTTCTGCTAGGTTGGATTTCGTTTATATCACAGTAGCTAGAGTAGAGATGTTCTCTCTTCAACTGTAACTCAGTTTATTTTATTTTATTCTGTATTGTGTTTCGGCGCTGACAGGGGAGTGTAGAGAGCCGTGCGGTGATTTCAGTGAATCCCTCTGTGTGCCTCGTTCCATTCCACTACACACTCGCGTCTTCCATACTCCTTCCTTTGTTGTACTCTATTCCTACGATCGTCGATCTTTTGCACCACAAATGGTGAGCCATGCACCCCAAACACACACTAACACCAGTGCACCAATGCTAACATATCGTCCATTCACGCAGCACTTCGTGACTAGTGGCCCGACTGTGACTTGTGCCGTTTGTGTTGAAAAAAAAGTTATTGAAATTTATAGAAATTCGCTGTGCGCATCGTGCATAGCGACCAACTCGTTTGATTTGTCTGGATGAATAAAAGAATACAGTCAAGCTTGATCGTTATGATAATTTGCCCTGCAACACTAAGTAATAGTAGCAATTTATTGACAGCTGAGACACCATTCCACCCGCTTAGATTCAAAACAAAATGGCTTGGTGAATGGATACATGGGTAAATAAACAAATAAATAGATGAAACTTAGTGTAGAGGGTTGCTTGAAGTGCTGGTCATGAGCATCGTACTCATTTTTGTACAATTAGCTGTACATTTCTGTTGGTTAGAATAAATATGTAGGGTATCTTTAAAAAAATCTTCTGAAACTCCGCATAGATGGAGTATTTCACGCGAACATCGCAATTGTCAAGATACCTTTACACGCCAATACCATTTTCTTACCGAACTCGAGGTGTTCCTTGAATCTGTTCCAGTACTCTTACCGTAATCCTACCTATCCAGCACAGAGCGGGTATGAAGTTGTTGATCAGCACTGGAAAACTCGTCTATTTTGTCAAGGGATGAGAATTCTTGAATTTTAGCAGTCTATTTATGAGACACCGTACACTAATACATAGTAAAGAAACCTCTTAAGAAAATGATGTTATGTTACAAAATCGGTATGGTATTCGTCAAGCCTCCAATAAATTATCTCCCCCTCAAGAAGAATGTCCTGTTAAAAATAGATATTACGTATTTTGACGCATTGGTGTCGATGTCACACTTTAAAACACCTTAAGTTCCTGTGGTTTGATGGATAGCTTTTCCTCGGTTTCTTTTGCTTTCATTTTTTTTTGCACCTTTTTTGTTCTGACAACTTGAGTGGAAAGAGGGCACCATCTCATATGTAATTCTTTCTCTACCATTTCTTCCGAAAACTACATGATACGGAAACTCTATTTTTGTATGGAATCTGAGGGTATTGTCAAAATTCCGCTGTTTTCCAGTCTTCAAGAAATACCTAATCCAGTTTGCAGTATATTATATCAGTTGCTTGGAAATTTAATACTAGGGAACAGCGGATGGTCCCCTCCGTTTTCCAGTTTTCGTTACTTTCAGTTCAACTAATTTTTTGTTTGGACGAGTTCTATGTTTTCTGAGTGTTGGTATGGATTCACCAAAGCAACCCTTTTCCAGGAACAGTTCGATATGTGCACAATCCATGAACATGACGAAGAAGAGTACTTGTAGCCGTGGTGGCCAGCATCCTCCTTCTTGTCTCGTCAGAAAATGCCCATCTACCGCGGTGAATGGCTTGCCAGTGAAGTGGTGCCAATTTGTGCATGTGTGTATGCTATGATGGGGCTGTTTTTTTTTGTCTTCAAAGATTCTATGAAGAGAGCTGGGTAGCTTTTTGTTGACTCGTTTATTGTCTCTCGCCGTATCATTCACATTGATTTATGTTGAACTTATCATTCTTTTGCCTTATGGATTCCCTTAGAGTGTTGTCTAGTTTGTTCTATTCATCATTTCTTGCGTACTTGTCCACGATCTCTTGCCAAACGACCATTTCCTTCGGTTAGGCTATTCCTCGTACAGGATTGCACGGAGCGGATAATCCGTGTCCATATCCCTTGTGATGACTTTCTAGAGATCCCTTACTAAATTTGTAATATTATTTCATCCTGTGGAATTCATGTATTACTAAGGTAAGGTCCGGGTTAAATTTGTCGGTGTCTCTAGCAGCGGATCCACGAATCCATCCTGACGTTTTCCTGACTCTTTTCAATTTGTCGAGAAAGAGAAAGAATAACTTGGCAAAGGACCATTTCCTTTTGATGGGATGGGTTAAAATTGGAAACGATCAGCCCTGTAAGGGATACCACGCTCACTTCGTACTATGAAGTAGGGCAGATTTCTGTGACGTCTAGTTACTGACGGACCTTATCTCTAAGCTACGCTCTCACGGGACATGCAATGCATCGCTTCTATCGTGCAAGCAACTACGGTACATACAGTTCTATTTCTTTACCAGTATATTATCATCTGTCGTACAGCGAAAACAAATCAAATGAAATTTTATTTTCATGTCGTATATGCCTCTACACATAAATTAGATTTTAGCGGAACATTTAGATTTGTTAGAGTTAATGAATAGCTCCGAAGAAATGCGCCTTGAGAGGTAGCCTTCAAACTGCACACTAGCAGAACTTAAGAAGAAATGGAATGCGAATGAAGTGATTAGGTATTTCTGGAATGGTTCTTTGCTCGTTTGAGAGTACTTGATTTAATAAAAAGGCAGACGGGTCTCTCGTGTTTGTCAGCAAGACAAGGTCGAGGTTCTTTTGCAGATTCAGCAGCCAGCATTGTGGTCATGCAGACAAGAGTGATAACGGTGTGAGAATTTAGAATATTATCCTCATGAAAATAACTCCTCTCTGACGAATTCCCTTGACGCGCAAAATTTTGACATCACCTGTTATCGGTTGCCAATGGCTCGAAAACATTTTCTGTTCGCATAGGAAAAAGGATATAAAAATGCTGGAGAAGGTTCAGAATAGTTTTACTACGAAGATGATGATAAGAAGTGAAGGACTCGACTATACAAGCATAGCATCTGCTAGGGTTAGGAGCATGCGATATAGGCTTCATGGTCTCGAATCGCGAAAAAATATAAAGGATGTCTGTACTCCTTACAAAATGTTATGTGACATGCTGAGAGTTGATTCAAATAGATTCTGTAGTACAATACCGCCGAAAACGAGAGGTGGCTCGGAGAAAACTTTCATACGAGTCCAAGAACAACACTAAGCCGTGTATGTTTTACATGCCGAGCGGGATCTGCTTATGTATCTTTAGAATACATACTTGTTCCCACCATTTGAGTGTTCTCCTTGTTCAAGCGTTGAGTATGTAGAAGACTGTTAAGCTACTAATGAAATGAGAGGATCGCCTGTCCATTTTGGTATAATTATATCGTAGATTGTATGTACTTGATGAGACCACTGTCTTTTTTTCACGTCCAGCTTAAAGGCAGCACTCACGCTGAAAAAAGTTCCCTTGCATTTGTGCTTATTTTAAAGGTGCCATCAATTGGAGCGTAACTGTAAAAGGAATCGCACCGAATCGTGCAGTTACTCGAGTAATAAAACTCGTACGCATGTACAAATGCGCCCGCCATGCTCAACCCCGCCCCATTCTCTTTGATCGTGTGCGGCTGTGTCTCTCAGCTGATACAGGATCGATCAGTATTTTCGGATAGCGGTGATCTTTCCCGCACCTCGGCGGCCGCAGCCATTTCAGGCGATGAATCTCGTACAAATGGACATGGATTGGCAAAATACAACATAGTATTCCTCGCAAACGTAGCCTTTTTTCATGGTCTTTCCTCTACTATGGGCACAAGAGTAGCCTCCGGAGTAGAATTTCAGAAAAAAATCGAGGACGTTTTTTATCGTGAGTGCTGTCTTTAAGTAGCGTGATAAACTATAACTATAACTGTATTTGACTCAAATATATGACCCAAAAATCTTAATACCTTTCAGTGGTCGGAACCAAATAACGCAAGTTATGTTGGTAACCTTACTCTAGGCCATTCTTACTTTACTAGCTTGTCACTCTCTGGTCACTACATCTCAGTTTCTTTTTTCCTTATTCTTTATCCAGTCGCTATCATCTTAACAGAAAAACTGATATAGTGCTGTGTTTGCGGAGAGTAAGCGCTTTGCTAACGTCTCATTACATCCGCATCGTCAGTCTAATATTATTTGCTTGATTTTCTTTTTTTTTCTATCTCGCCAAGCCATCTTTGTCAGGATGAACAACGTTCCAGAATGATAAGGCCACTTATATTCAGAGCTTCTGCATCAAATCCTTGTGTCTGACTGTTCGGTACTATCAAATTCTACATTCTTCATAGTAAAAACACTGAAACACACTATTCGCTCAGAAATTAATATTGAACGAACAACAAACGTACAACGGAGTGGTATGCGATCTGCTAAAGAATTGATCGTACAACCCATAGAATGAAGAATTGGGCGTACAACCCACTGGGTCAAAGTCTTCTTTCCAGATGGTAGAGTCAGTTAGGAGCCGAATAAAGATGTGATAAACTGCTCTCCGAGAAGGCACAGCGAAGACTCTCTCAGTCTCTTCTTGGGCGAAATTAACTCGTTGATTTGCGACGCTTTTGTACAGAAGTATCTGCCCAGTATGCGCACTCCAGAGAGAGAATCGGCGTCTTGCTGAAGTACAAATGCATGCAATTAGTAAGGAGTAGTCATCATTTTACATAGCTGTCAAGAATTTTAGTGAATGATCGAATATTACCAGGAATATCCTTTAGTCTGCTAAGTGCTAGATAATCGGAACCTGCTCTATCAATGAAGAATTGCGATCGGAACTTAGTTTTAGTTCTAGGAAGGTATAGTTTCACTGTATTAATTTATTAAGTATTGGAACAATGTTTTAGATTTCTACGGTCTTTACTCACTCTTCTAGGAGAAACATATATTTATTTATTAGTTATAGAAAGAAATTGGACTTGAATATTATACTTCCTGCTCCTTTGAAGAGAACACCAATAAAGACTTGAGAACCCCTTTTTTTCTAGTGTTGACTTGACAATTCTGCTTGAAATTTTGTCTGGAATCAATCCCATGAAGGAACTGCATGACAGCGTCACAGAAGGCCAGCTGTCTGAACTCTGTTTGATCTTGGTTAGGACAGCCCTTTGGAAACACGCGGAAAAATGTGAGACAAGCTTCCAGAAGAACAGCAGCGGACACCCAGAAGGAGTACAGCAAAATGCTAGAAGAGCGACCGGGACCTCTTATCACCTTCACTGTAACCTGGGCACATACATATTTAGCATATCCACGACTTTGGATCACAAAATTTTCTGCATATCTCAGAATGGGCAATCAAATCAAGTCCAAGTATGTGTTGATGCTCCCTGAGGACATCTTTCCTGTCGCTCACTACAAACATGGATTGAAAAACAAAAAATACATGAAAACAAATAAAATATTTCAGCTTCGTAGGTTTTCTTCAGGTTCTCTCAAACTAGGTGTAAAAGTTTTGGAGTACATATGGAGAGAAGTGAAGAAGTGATTTGAATTAAGCACTCTTCCTCTCAACATTTTGCTATGAACACTATTAGCACAGCGTGCACCAGTGGCGGACACACAAAGCGGGCGGGGGGGGGGGCATAGGAAAAAGGTGGGGTCTCCGCCGTCTTGGGGACCTAGACAGAAAATAAAATTAATAAAAATATTAATTACAATAATAAATGAATAATAAAAATTATATTAAAAAATAATATGAAAAATGAACAAGTAAAAATAAACTAATACATACAAGATTTCTATATGTATCGTAAAGTAATTTCAAAAATTTGCCGACCCATTCTCGGGGGGAAGGGGGGTGGCGCCTCCCCCCTCCCGTCCGCCACTGGCATGCAATACATACCAGCTAGAACCAGAGGCAGAGAAAATCATCAAATTTGTCGAAAATTTCACTTTATACAGGGTGGTTCAAAATCACGGAGGCACACCAAAAGATTCTTAGCTAGCGTTAGGGAGCAAACTGATGGTTCCAGTACAGCATTTTTCACTCGACGAACATGATGCACCACCATGATTTCAGGATTCTTCTAACAGCCACGAGAAACCTATAGTGGCACGGGCGTAGCCTCTCCCTAGATTTCCCCACGTTTCTGGGAGGTTTTCTCCGCAAATTAGGCAACTTTCTGAAAGTAAAATGGGATTCTGTGCGTAAATGAACACCAAAATGACAAAAGTGTGATTTTTGACAGAAAGTTTAACCTAGCGATTGCTTCGCGCCTGAAGTGGTCCAGTGATGAAGATAATCACTGTGTAATCAAAGTCTGCAATGGGGTGGCGCTTAGTTACTGTCCCACACTAAAAAACGGGCAGCAATCCTATGAAAGCACATTCTTCAGTGATCTCTTCAAGTACAAATCATTACCACATAAGGAAAGGAAGAGCACTATTTTCGTTGCATAATCTTTCTTATTGTGTAGATCACAGCACTTAGACTCTCATGGTATGATTTCACTGTGAGCCGCACCCTCATTGACGAAGAGCTTCTCACGTCTGAGCAAGTATACACTTGACACGACTGGGCAATTATGCAGTCTTCGAAATTATAGGATACGTGAAGGAAGTTGTTAGGATTCTGAAATATCTAGTATGGTTTCCTGCCTGTATCCCCATCTAAAATTTGTTGCGATTTTCGCTGAGAATGCTTTTCTTGTGGAAATGAACGTAGAAGTCCTTGAATTCGTATACAAGGGTGTACTCAATAATTAGTCGTTTTCACGGGCAAGCACATACGACGAAAACCTCCACTGGATTCCTAGCCTGGATGAAGCTCCTACCCATCGAAACGAGAAATCCCGCATAATTAGCTCTTTGTCAGCGTGACTGTCTCCAGTCTTGCCTCCGATTGGCTGTCCTTTTCCCCTAAATGAAACGATTTCGAGTACTCGATTTCTGCTACGCTAGAAGAGAAGGCTTGTCTGAAAAAAAAACAGGCTGAAATTTAATTTTTGGCGGTGTCACTGGAGAAAGCTCGCAGGGAAGTCCCGCAAAATCACGTTCTGACTAACTAGCCTTACTGATTAAATTGGAGATGAACACTTTCCAAATATTAGGTTGCAGGAAAAGTTCTCGCGGTTTTTGGAACAGTATATTTTCTCGACTTTTCAAAAACTGGGAAGCATATCAAGAAATGTATAAAGTATTATACCATCACGTCCTACCACTCTTCGCCCATCTTCGGAAAGCGTTTCGATGCTACCGGCATCGAGTTGTTCTGGCATTGACTTTCAAAAGTTGCCCGACCAGTGATCCAGGTCATCGTCATTATCGAACGCTTTACTTTGCATATCGTTAGTGAGGGACAACAGACGGTGGTCACTATTTGGCGCAAGATAAGAGCTGTACGTTGGTTAAGTCACCACTTTCTATCCAAAGCCGGGTAGCTTCTGGCGAGTCACACTTTCTATATGTGGACGAGCATCGCCGTGTAGAAATCGGATTTTGCCGTGATTCGGACTCTTCTCTGCGATTTTGCCAATCTATCGGGCTTCTGATAGCGCAGGTCTACCGTGAGGGCAGGATCGCGTGGCAGTAGCCCATAGTGGACGATGCTTTTGCTGTCACAACAAGCAGTAACCACAACCTTCAGAGGCTGATCACCTGACTACAGCTGCGGCTCAGGCTGCTCATCCTTGTCAATTCTGTATTGGCGGTGCTTGGTTTTGACGTACAGGCTCCACTTCTCATCTCATGTAAACGTGAACTTCGACAAGTTTTAAATGCTCCTGTACAAGGGCACTTCAGCAGACACCTCTTCACGGCGCTGGAGAACGCACCCGGTCAGATCATAACCACTCGCTGTGATAATTTTTTCACCTTGCCCAACTGACGCAGATGGTCGGAGATGGTAGTAAAGTGAGCATACAAGACTTGCGTCTTACCACACCTAGTTTGCCGTGGATCTGAATCCACCAGCTGTCGCAATCGATCATTGTCTACTCTGGATGCGCGCGACCGTGCGGAAAAATGAGTTTGAAGTTTGCAACACGAAAGCCTCTGGACCAATCTTGTGCAGTGCATTCGTACAGCGTTAATAGGGCGAACTGGACGTGGCTGCCGATTCACCAGATTTGAAGTCGTATAATAAAAGGTCGCAAATGTTCTGCTAAAATTCCGTATTTCCGGAAGGGATTGGGCAGGAGTTCACAGGTAATGATAGTAATAAACTTACACATACTTGACCTCCTTATACACTACGTTTCATAACTATACGACCATACTATTTTCTGCAGTACTGAAAGATGCAGCCAAGAAAGACTTTTCTGTTCCATCTATCAGATTCAGAGACAAAAATACCGGGCTGAGCACTAATTTTCATTGCGCTGGTTTTTCTCCTAACTTTCTACTTCGAATTTATGAATTTTCTCGACGTTTCATAACTATACGACCACTCGTGAACAGTTCAATTTCCTTAAAATCTAGCAATGAAACAACACCATTTACAGCAAATTTAATAGGCTATCGTCCTTCTAGGGTTGGAAACCACTTCAGGCGATTCAGCATACTGTTCATCAGGTTCTTCAGGAAATCGCTCTCTACACCTTCCCAGGCGTTGATGATTGTGGTTTTCAGCTCATAAATCGTCTGAAATTGACGATGATTGCAGTAGACCCATCGTGCTAGGATGCTCGACAAATTCTCCATTGAGTTCAGGTCCGGGCTGCATGTGGGCCAATCCATGACGTTCGCTCTTTTATCTAAAAGCCAGCTTTTGGTTGCCTGACTGGCATGCACTTCGGCGTTAACCTGCGGGAAGGCATACTTCTGTCGACAATATCCCTCGGAAATGGCAGTCAATGTTTATGTGGAGTGCCATGGTACTTCATCGAGTCCATGGGACCCGACAAGAAGGCTATCTCTAGTCTGATCCCGGCAGAAAAATCACCCCAAACCATGGATGATCCGCCTCCAAAGTTGTGGCGACTGAAGGTGGTGGGGTTCTTTTGCCACCCTTTCAGTAGCTCATCGTGTCGTCAGGTTCGTCCAAATTAAACTCTTGCTCATCTGTGGGGATGATCTGAAAGCATTTTTCGAAGCCTCATTCGTACTGCTCCGGCTCGGAAAATTATCACTGGTTTGCTCCAAACTGTGGTCATGTTCCGTCTAGTGAATCCTTGCTGAATTGTCTTTTAGAGAAAAATTAGACGTGGAGCGTTCTTCGTAGTTTCTCTTACAACATTTCCGTTGCGGTGTAGCGCTCTTTACAACATGCTGTTTGAGACAGGGAGTTTCAGTTCTGCTCGGAACTGGTTGAGTCACAAGCAACTGTTGGACACTTGCCTGCGGATCTTCCTCTCGTCATGAGCTGTAGGATGTTCCGTCCTCTGTTATCCTTCTTGTTGTATCCATCAGAATCTTGCACATAAGTGGAAACGAGACAGTGAGTAGAACCACTCTTCATCCCGACAGCTCAACCACTTGGTCCTGCATCGTTCAGAGGCCGGAACTGAGGGTTCTGTTCTATGCTCACGGATGTACCACGAGGGATACTGAGAAAAATGTGAAACCCACCACTTGCCATCCTTGCACATCCATGCAGGGGCAGCAACCTTTCATCAATTTTCATCATTCGTTAGTGGTCGTATAGATATGAAGCGAGGGGCAAACGGTCCCAGCGCATTTCAGAACTTAGTAGATAAGTATGCGGTGTAGAAATTTGTGCTCCATGGTTATTTGGTCCGTTGAATTTATTGCCAACAATAGAAAAATTCCAACGTTGATGCATCACGCACGCTGCAAAAATTAAAGTGGTCGTATAGTTATGAAACGCAGTGTATGTATAATATGTACAAACGACATGTTGCTGCAATTCAGCATGGGGTTGAGAAAGCACACTTTCGAAAACCGCGAGAACTTTCCCTACAACCTAATACTTTGCCTTTAATAGTAGATCCCATTGTAATGCTTTTCTTGGCTTCACATCTCCCTATTTTCCTTCATTCCATCGGAACAGCTTCCAGTTCGTAGAAAAAGCCAAGCAATCACGGCGCGCGCGTCACACGCGGCGATGTGGGCGGGGTGGGAGACAAACGCCGCGCCCCGTTAACGGTTACCCCGTTAGCAGCCCATCCAGACCAAGATGTTGCCGCACCTGGGTAAACTCAGATGGATTGGAAGAAGTCAAAAAAGTGCCCTTCTGCTATCTTTTATTTCGAAATTATTATGTAGAGAGGACTCAGCAAGGCAATAAGAGCATGCGGGAGAAGATTGGGTCTAAAAGACTGGAAGTCGCAGATGTACCACCTTAGCAATAAACTTGCGCCGGTTCTCGGTCTACAGGGTGGGCCATAAATACGGTTTTACAGAAAAGTGAACACCGAAAAAGGATTGGTACGTAAATTGAAACAGAGTCGTAGGGTTTATGTTCAGTAGGTCATGTACAACATGATGCAACACTTCACCTAGGGATATCCTCTGTCAGCTCCAGCACAGAATCCGAGATTGAAAATGAGGTGACTGACCGCGGCGTGTAAGTGGTTGGGGTTCAGGTCATCCAACATTTTTTGAAGTGCTTGTCAAGCTGATCCAAATTCCGAAGAAGTTATGAGCAAGCCCTAGTCTCATCAAAGCCTACTAACCCTACTGATTGAGATCCAAGCAAATGATTGGTCACTCGATGGAACCAATACGACCTAAAATATACAGTGGACGTCAGTGCGTTGGCCCATTCGCGGCCTCGAGAAGGAACTCGCGCAACCGCGCCACGCGCGCCGTAAACAACTTTTCTGCTACTGTTATGCTATTTCTAGCAGTTTTTCTACCCAATTTTAAGGATTTCCGACTAAATCGGGAGAAAAGAGCCTAGACATACATAGTAGCCGGCGGCAGACGACACCGATCCCGGCGCGCGCGACGCGGTTGCGCGGCGCCTTCTTCGAGGCCGTAGATGCGCCACCGCCATTGCCGTCCAGTGCATTTTTGGCCGAGTTCTGAATCAAACATAACTTGAGGGCCGGAACACTGTTCCGCTAAAACGTTGCAAAAGGACATCTCAGCTAAGTTTAATTTCAGGACAAAGCAATTTTCTTCAGAGGGGAAGCGAACGTTGTTACCGTATTCATGGCCGTCAACAGCGACCGACGGTCGCCGCTGTCGATGACACGCCGTCGTCGATCCCGATCGACGACAGCGGCAACCGTCGCGGCGACAGACGTGAGTTTTTCGTTTTTGAACTGTTTCTTTATGATTTTCTGTAGTTGTTAGTTGTTCTCAATTGAATCTATGTTTCAGGTGCAGGGTCAAGCGTGTGTCGATAAATTATCAAGAGGGGGTCGTACGGGGGGTGGGGAAAGAGAGGGGGGGTCGTAAGGGGAGGGGGGGGGTCGTGGTCGGGAGGGGAGTGCCTTAGTGTGGAATAGGAGGTAGAAATTTAGGCTAAAATTTTCGCACTTTCGTAATGAAAGTCCTACCCAGTCCTGCAGGCCGCTAAAATGTAATTTTATGGACCCTACCCAATAGTGCTTTAACCCCAAGTTTCAGGTCTCCAGCTTCAAGAGGAAAGATTCAGCACGGGAATTACGGAGATGAGGTTTCGTCGATAAAAATGGCCTTTTTTCCATGTTTTTATCGACGGAGTTGAGTCGCGGTAGAAGCAGCTGCGGAAAAACGAGCTGTGCAGCCTGAAAGCGCAAACCTTCGACTATTAAAAATCTGAAAAAAATTGGGACCTCAACGGGCCAGGTCTTCTGATATTCGTGTCCGACTGCAACCATGCCTCTGAACGAGTCTAAATTTTAGGCTAGAATTTTCGCACGTCCGTACTGAAGGACCTAACCAGTCCTGCAGGCCGGTAAGAAGTCATTTTATGGTCCCTACCCGATAGTGCTTTAACCCCAAGTTTCAGGTCTCCAGCTTCAAGAGGAAAGATTCAGCACGGGAATTACGGAGATGAGGTTTCGTCTGTAAAAATGGCCTTTTTTCCATGTTTTTATCGACGGAGTTGAATCGCGGTAGAAGCAGCTGCGGAAAAACGAGCTGTACAGCCTGAAAGCGCAAGCCTTCGACTATTGAAAACCTGAAAAAAATTGGGACCTCAACGGGCGAGATCTTCTGATATTCGTGTCCGACTACAACCATACCTCTGAACGAGTCTAAATTTTAGGTCGAAATTTTCGCACGTCCGTATTTAAAGTCCTACCCACTCCTCCACCCCTATAAACAGTCATTTTGTGCTTTACGGTCGATCATCTCGATCTACTACAAGCGCATGTCATTTTACGCCATTCAAAAATTCTAGCCTCGGAGGGGATCGAACCCTTGACCACGTCGATGATGTGTATGGTTGTTTTTCGTGACGACTACGAAGGTATTTCGTTTAGAAACTCTGTACAGACGCTTTCAGATTGAAATTCGCTCACCGCACACGCTTCAACCCTCAGCAAAAATTTTAGCCTCGGTAGTGATCGAACCCTTCACCATGTAGATGATGTATATAGATGTTCTTTCTTGATTAGTTCTCATTAGTTTCTTGATTTCTCATTAGTTACGTAAGCAACATTGCATAGTTAATGCACGTTTTTTGTCCACCGCGTACATTTCAGCGTTTTCCGAAAAACTTTCCAACAACTAGTTAGATACAAAAGAGTCTCTTTCTCCTTGCTATGCTCTGGCTCCACCACACCTCTCGCAGTACGAACACCTGAAATGGGATATCTAAATATCTAAATTCTGCAAGCATAGAAGGAAATTTGTGTGCAAAGGGGGGGTCGTATTTTTGATGGCTCAAAGGGGGGAGGGTCGTCTGGGGGTCGACTTTTTACCATCATCACGCTTGACCCTGTTCAGGTGAGGCATACAGTGCAGAGTGGAGCAGTCGACTATAGTGGGCTACCTCCTGAAAATGGGATATCCATCAGGAATCGTGAAAGGAAGGTGTGAGTGTTCAAGAATAATGGTTTATTATTAGTTTTTCAAACTGTGTTTGTGTTTCATTCTACCATGTTCTTTTTTTTTCATTTTTTGCGTTTGAATTCATTTTTTATATACCCTCCCTACCCTACTGGTGAGCTGGGGGAGGGGGGAGTCCTGCATGTTTGAAGTCGGAACAATAATAAAACGTAAATAGAAATACAAACACAGTTTGAAAAACTAATGATGAACCATTGTTCCTAGCTTTTCATAACTTCTTTTCACGATTCCTGATAGATATCCCATTTTCCGGAAGTAGCCCACTATAGTTGACTGCTCCATTCTGCACTGTATGCCTCACCTGAAACTTAGATTTAATAGAGAACAACTAACAACTACAGAAAATCATAAAGAAACAGTTCAAAAACGAAAAACTCACGTCTGTCGCTGCGACGGTTGCCGCTATCAAGATCGACGACAGCGGCGACGGTCGGTCGCTCTTGTCGGCGACAGCCGCGACCGTCGCTAGCGACGCCCTGCCCACGATCAATACGCACGACGGCCACTGTGGGGGCGCGAGAAGACTGTTTGTGGGTCGGAACCCCTTCGAAAATGTCCACAGGGTGGATGGCCGGAAGACAACGAACACGGTTTTTAGGCCCTGAACTAAAGAGTACAGAAAGATGGCGCTTCAGTGGTTTATTGTCGAATACAAGAGCAACCGTTCTACTGCTCGAACAGATTTAATAGTGCCTTAGCACTTGGCCCCGCCTCTTAGTGAGCATTAGGGATTGGGCGGGGCACTAGGCCGAGGGTGGGGTCCTCATACCAAGTATGAGGACAGCCACTGTCGCCGCGACCGAAACCGCTATACTCTCCGAGCAGTATAGCTGCAGTCTTAGCTCGGTGTTTTTCTCTCAGCTCTTACAGTCCATCTTCTTCGTTTTCCCATTTCTCTTGATGTGGTAGAACACAATGGGGCAAAAGCAGCTAACCACCGTGTCCTGTTTACTCTGTTCTGGGTAGTGTTTAACCAGCTCTTTCAAGACGTTAGTGACAAGGCAGAGCGTTCGACCTGCACGTGCAGCATTTCCAATGCTCTCTTCTCTCCTTGCATATCATGATTGCCCACGAGCTGCTGATGATTTGGAGTAGGTATCCCCACAAATGCAGCATTGATGTTCTGAGTGGTTTCTTCCACCAATTGTTCTTACTCTTATAGAAATAGGCAAATTCTAAGGATGTATTGAGTTTTCATACATTTATTGTCGGTCTAGTTTTCGTGCATGAACCTCATACGAAAATTAAACACAAAACTAAGCTTCTTTTTGTACTCATCAGTAAATTGAAGGAGACCAATTAAAGACAGCACTCATGACAACAAACGTCGATGATTTTTTTTCTACTCTTGAGCCTACTCTTGTGTCCACAGTAGGGAAAAGACCATAAAAAAAGGCAAGGGGTTTGAGCATGGTGAGCGCATTTGTACATGCGTATGAGTGCTATCACTCGAGTAATTGCAAGATTCGGAGTGATTCCTTCTGCAGTTACGTTCCAATTGATGGCACCTTAAAAATAAACACAAATGCGAGAAAATTTTTTTCAGCGTTGGTGCTGCCTTCAAATTGAGTTTGGCGAGTAATGTCAAATATGTACGCATATTTGTGTTAGAGGGGCGCGTGTGGCGCAGTGGTAAGAGGCTCGCTGCGCACGCACACGATCGATGGTTCGATCCCGCCCGAGGCCAACCAAGCCTTCCATCCCTCCGGGGTCGGTAAATTGGTACCAGAGGAGTCTGGGAGGATGAAGCACTGACTTGGTACATCGGGTGCCCCCCGCAAGTCACTGTACAGGGCACATACGCATTCAACGCCTCTACGATGTTCAGATGAAGTCGAATGCGTGGCGCATCCCTCGTGACGGGATTGATTAACGCCGACCACTTTATCCTTTATTTGTGTTAGGTCGTCAAGCATGTAATGTCTAATTTTTAATAAGAAGGTTTTGAGTTTTGTTTCTCGAACTCCATGCGCTACAAGCAATCCAAATATGCCCTTTGCTATCGACACAGCATTGCCATCTTAACAGGGAGCTCGGGTGCGCCAACAGCTTTGAAGAGTGGGAAGCTACATAGTAGCAATCACGTGGAGAAGAGCGTTCCCAATATCATTTTGGAAATTGAACATTTTCACCAGCAAGAAGTGAACTTATCCTTAGAAGGCGTTGTGGTCGAGTAGGGCAAGGTTTCGCCAGGTGGCAGGTGGATTTCCATTTCTTCTCTTCTGGCTTAAAGAGCGTGGTTTTGTGAAAAATGGTCAAAAATTGGCATTCATTTCTGAGGGTCATACTGGAGAAAGTTCGTTTATCAAGACACTTTACCTTCACACATCATCTTGAATGCCTCAATATTATTGATTATGAAGGTCACGACTTGCTGCTTACGCAGACCTATCAGCTTCCTCTACAGTTTCCGACTCATCGTTATCCAGGTTCATCATATGGCTCACTTTGCAGCTTCATGTCACCTGAGCGGAACTTCCCAAACAACAAAACAAACAACAAAACTGTTCAGTTCATTCACTAGTCAAATGTGCATTGATTTTTCCAGCTTCATATGCTGTAATGATTCGAAGATGGAATCCATACTCGAAGATGACACGATTTTCAGTTTTTGAGTAGACCCACGAAAAATATAAATATTTTCAGACAATTCCAAGTGAGATAATCGTTAAAAAAGTGGAGAAATCAACCAATTTTAACCCATTGACGATCGCGTGGCTCACCGGTGAGCAGCGTTTTTTTGGTCGCGTGGGACCGCGCGCTTCTTATCAAGTGCTGGACCTTATTTTCGAACAATTTCGCAGTATTTCCATACGGAATGGGTACGATTCTTCCTAAGAAGGCCTAAAACAAGCAACTGTGGTTCAAGAAAGAATTCTCCTTTATCGCGAAAAATATCACGAAAAGGATGGGATTTCAAGATCAAAAATTTTTGCTTTTCATTTCCAGTGTAGTGGATGGAAATAATCTAGATAAAAGCCACATTTCCTACATAGAAACACGTTCGTTACATCCTGCACCTCCTTATTCGCCAGACTAGAGCCACACGAACAGGTATACTATCTGAACACTCCGTTATATCACTCAAAACACCCTTTGCAAACTTCTTTCGCCCTCAATGAAATCCACAAGGGTTCAGATCCTCTCCTTCTCTGGTCCGATGATACAAAAATCCCCTAGAACTTAATTTCGAGTTATTTTTGCAGAAAGATCAGTTCTATTCCCAATTATCCTATCGTAACAGTGTAGAACTCGGCGGGCGCCGCACTCTTAAAAGGGGCGTTGGTCCCACGCGCCAGATACGCGCGCCGTGGGTGGGTTCAGGAAAGCTGGTGGTTTCAGTTTTGTTATATGTATATTTTTGTAACCACCATGTTGTTTTGTATGCTAATTTCCGAATCCAAATAGTTTCATTTATAAGTGGATTCTTGCGTGTTTTCCAACGATAGTATTTTATGGAATAGCAACTCAGAAAAGCCATTTCAAAATGACTGAAAACGGAGTCTCATCAGTGACTTCTCCACTAGTGTGGAAAAAGGATGTTTATAGTGGCAGCAGGCAGAATAGCACCCACTCATCACTAATTTCAGTTTTCCACTGTTTTCACAATGAACATGTTCATTAAAAGCAAGTGCCGCAAATTTTTGATACAGAGTTTTCCTTTTCATTTTTCACCTTTAGTAGTATGAACATTGCTTTTCCAATTCGAGATTATTTCTCTCCTACCCTACAAGCAATATGTGCCAAATCACCTCGGTTTCTATGTTCGGTCACTGCTATGTTTATTGCACCACTCTGGTAGAATGGATTCTTCGCTAATAAAAAAAACTTTTTTTGAAACATTTCTTCTGCTGTTTCTATATGTACCACTCATCTCCAATATGAAGCTCCCCTGATAAGAAAATCGAAAAAGAAGTTTTTGTGATCGACAGGATTGTAATCGTCTCAATTTGCCGGTCTCAGCCATTGAAGAAGCTCAATTTTGAAATTTGTTTAAATCCCAGTTGACGTTTGCTTGGAATGCTGTGTTATACATGTGGAAGGCGACAGAGTGCTCGTTCAAACTGCAAGTCGACTACGTTTCTGAAAACCGCTATTGGGAGACTAAAGTTAAGATGTTGAAGTAAGCAAACATTTAAATAAATTTATCTAATATTGTTACCAAAATTTTAACCAAATCATTCCCAACCTCTTTTTATTGCCTGATTCCATTGTATCGAGTTCTTCTAGGAAACCATCCCACGGGTGCCTCAGTCCTTGGCCATAATTATTGTAATCATTTGATGTCAGATGACACGCAGGGTTTTCATCACTGGCACCGCGTGAACTCGAACTTTGGTCGGTATCGCCACGACGGCGAGCGTTCGCATTGAGCCATGAGTGGGAACGGCACTTCCGGCCAAGTGAGCCATAGGTACAATTTTCTCGGCGGTGGACAGCAAAGCAAAAATTCCATCTAATTTCCTTCATTCAACGACACAGTGATAGAAACGCAAACAAATAAATCCAGGAGAAAGATTGCTTGAAACAACGTGAACCATCTTTTAATACGTATATCTCAGTACTCGTAACAGGACATGTGAGACTGCCATAGCCTAGCGAGGAAGAAGGAGACCCTAGCAATGTGTGACCAAGTCACTCAGGAAATGCAAGCATAATTTTCGATTTGGAGTGATAGTCGTTCGTCACTCCAAGTAGATGTCCTCGGTTGGATGTGCGAATGCCATGTATTCGTCGTACGATCGCTTGAATGCTCTTCTGGAAACTTTATTTTGAGGACACTAGGCGTGTGAACTGCCTTTCAGTACAAAAAAATTGAAATATGTTCTATAGATCAAAAAATTTAAACTGTTCACTTCGTAGCTCAGCTCAAAATCAGCCCAAAAGCCTCAAGCACAAGATTTTCGCTCAAACTTCGTCGAGATTTTTCGATTGATTTTCAAAGCGCTGATTACGAAAATCATCTCATCTTCACCATAACTCCACAAATATTAGGTTACGGTAGGTGTACAGTAGCAATCTTTCAGAATCTCTGATTTTCTGATAGAAGGGCTATGTTGAATGTTCACGAGTATTAGTATCATTTCGCATCCCATGTTATTTTTTGTCATACTAGATGGCAGTTTCTACCACATTTTACAGTAACCCCCTAAAATACCAAAAAGATGGTATAACTTTCGTGATCAACACCACAAGCAACTCTCCCCCTACAAATTTTTAACGGATTCATGAGGCAGATCTAGCCGAGATGTGTCACAAAATTCGGCAGAGACCAACAGTGATTCGTCTCAAATCGCTTTTCTCATCCACGCCCATAAATGTGTATCTCCAAATTCAAGCCGAATTCGGTGGGGTGTGGACCAGTTTTTCTCTTGAATCCCAGGAAAAACTTACCCAATCGACTCCACAATTGGTTGCGTGGATTGACTCGACAAGAACACATGGCACGCGAATCGAGGCAACAACGGGTGCTTTGTGATGAAACCGAAGTATCTGAAAAGGCTAACAATAAGTGACTGTTAGTAACTGTTAAATGGGAAAACGGAATCAAAACGCACTTTAGCTGCTTAGGGTGAGCTCCGCAGAAGGAGATATTCTGAAGGCTGTAGAAGAAATCGAATGTGGGACATTGGAAAAACTGAAATCGTGCAATAATGCAGAATGTTCTCAAGAGTGCTAATGGAAACTCAATCGGGAGGAAATTGCCCACATTTTTCCGTCGTTTGTCGATCACGTGAATTCCACGGAATGAGATTTCCATCAACACCGTTTGCGGGACGATGATTTCCTCGTGGTTCTTGTACATGGAAAGCACCTGAGAATTGGAGATTTGAGCAGAACTCAACTATACTTCACGGTTTTAAACGTACCTTGTTCATGGCTTGCACTAGAACGTCATTTCCCTTATGGTGTCCGACTTCGATCGACGCTAACATTGTCAGATAAAACGTATCTCGCTCGGACTCCGTTACCTCTGAAAGCCCAATAAATGAAGCCTTCCACCTTCTGCCATTTTTACCATTAGTTTTAGCATTTTCTGCATTCTTCATAGTTATTCTTCGTAGACGGAGTCTTCCTTCATTTGATTTTATTCTATAGAATTTATTTATTCTTCAAATAAACAGCATCTCGGCTTCTGTTCCTCACAACGATTAAGGCTACCAGGTGATTTTCACCTGCTTAGCGCTTCTTTGGGGAGAACTGACGAAATCTTCTCAGTCCGTAGGCGCCTACAGGGTCACACTTTCGGTCAATGTAGAACAGAATCCGGAATTGGCCAGTGGTGAAGGACCAAGAAACTCGGCAGCATTTTCGAGGTTCAGCACATAGTTATTTGATTAGCAACAGAATAAATTTCCTTGTACTAAATATTCTATAGAATTGTACTCAAGATTCCCACAGTTTTCACTTCTATCTTGCTCAGGGATCCAGAAAAAAAGCATGTTTCTCTGAATGTATGAAAGTTATTATGAAACGTACTGTTCGCATTAGACGGCAGAGCTCCCATACAAATCTCCTCCACAATGTCGATCTCACATACCACCGCGGAAGGAAAGATCCCCGACATACCCGTTCTAAGGTTTGTTCCTGCAAAACAAAAACGAACGGAAATTGGGAGAATTCAGTAAAAACGGCAAGAAGATCTAAATGGACAAGAAGTTCGACTCACCATAGCACCAGTGGTCCTCGCATGTTCGATCCACGTGAATAGCATCTCCAATATCAAGGAGAACCTCGTCAGAATGCCTAGAATGTTGAAATTAGCCGCTTGATATGTCCCACTGGCATCCAAGACTGACCTCGGAATGAAGGCTGACTGAGCTCTGTGAGTGGGATTGAGGCTGGACGATGTCGTGCATGAGGAGACCCCACTGGAGTCGTCTGGTGAGAAGAAGGCTGAATGAAGTCTTGTTAAAATGCGGCACATGATTTTTTTGTTTTACGTTTTGTTTTCAAAAAAAAATCTCTACAAATTGACAATTTCACCCACTAACAGTTATCAAATAAGAGTTTGTGAGACCTTTAATGGATTTCCGCATTTCGGCCTGGAAGTGGGTTTGTTCAACACTTTTCTCTAGAGATTTGGATGCTATGGTTCGGAGACATGTGGAAATTTCGAGGAGTCTTGTGGAATAGCTCTTCTAGTTATGAAAACTTCTCACATTTCCTTTGTTTAATGTGTTGATTGCCATTGATTCCGTCCTCCTCGTAGTAAGAATCCTCGAAAACGCTCCTTCCCATCACTGAGTCTGTCATTCCTGCAATAGTTATTTTCTGACGTTTGTTAACCATATTCTATACACAAGCGTTAGCAAAATGACACTTGAAATAACGCATGTATTCCAGACTATTATTTCGAAAAATTAATAAGTATTTAATATTGTCCTTCTTTCTCCTTTTTTTTCGAAATAATTACTAGACTACTATATTACTTCTTTACCCTTCGAAAATTATATTTTGCTTGGGTTTTGAAATTGATAGGAAGATCTCCATTCTGTCATGGCCCTCACAACACAGTGCACTCCGCCGCGGCGCAGCTTGCTTTTGACAGAGTGCAGAAGACAGCAAAGGTGCCGCGGCTGCAGTGTAGTGTACTGTGTCGCGCAGATTCTGGTATCCGAACATGTTTGTCTATGCATTGTTATATTAGTTCTAACAACTTCTAATAACTGCACTGACTAGTCGTCGTAAAATCAAATCAAATTATTTTATTTTCAGCAGTATTGAAAACTCTGTGGAATGGAGGAAAAGTCGAGAAGAAAATGAATAATCTTCGGGAGCGAAGAAAATCTGCCTCGATCCCTACTAACATTTCATAACTCGCCATAAATGGAGAAGATCGTGTTAAAAATAATGACTGGATTTCCTTGTATAACAGATATGATAGCTGTAGATATGTCTCCATGCGAAACTAAAGAACGATGTCCAATTTGATTCCGCTAAAATCCAATTGAAACGCAACGATGCGAAAGTGAAAGTTTCTGGATGCCTCTAGAAATTCGACGATTTCAGCGCAGAATGTGGAGCAATGTACGAAACTCGAGGAAGGAAGCAGAAGACAATAAATGAGGACAACGGTCGCTTTTTCGGCTTCCTCCAGCACTCCAGCCTTTGACATATTCGATTTCAATTTTCAAAATGTCGCGGTCGATACGTAGAAACTGCAGATGCGACGAGGTAGAGAGCTATTACAAATGCGCTGAAGTAAACGGGCTGCCGCCATCCATAATCGGGGAGTCGGTGGCACGCCAGCACTCGTCGGCGGAGGCAGTCTAAGGACAGCTCAAGAAAAATGACAGCCGCTGTTAGATGAAACCTGAGCCCAATTTCTGCCTTATACGTGATCCGCGCTACTCCTTTTCGTCAAGCGGGATATTTGTGCACGAACGCACTTTCTGGAAAATTGGAAAAAGAAAAGAGATCACAGTAACCAGGTAGACGTGTGCAACAACGCAGCCATATGGAAGGTACAGCAATACAGCAACAGGCGCTGAGAAAGTTTGCGCACGACGTTATTCGTGAGGTTTAGAAGCGAGTTGCTTGGATTTCGAGAAGGCTATAAATTATTCGTTTGCACTTAAAAACGTCAGGTTGCACGCATGTTAGAATGGGTGAAAAGGTTTGCATGAAAGTTGAAAAAACTTTTGAAAAGCGATAGATTCCAGCATTGAAATGCGTGCAGAGCTGAACACCTTCGGAAAACCATCCTTTGCTACGGAATTTTTTTATATCCGAGGCGGTTGGCATTTTTAGATATTTTGAACCACATTTTTGGAGAAGAACCCTAACTAACAACCATATATCCCTGTTGATGGAAATAACGAACATATGTTGAGGTCCAAGAACTTTTTATGTGATTGCTCAAGGGCGTCCACGGGAGATTCTGTTTAGGAGCAGAGTTTAAAGGCAGTGTGTCACCTGGTTTTCGTGTCTGAGCTTTCACCAGATTCTGAATTTCCTCGACGCACTGAATCGAAGGGTATACCTAAAATGTTACAAAAAGGTCTTTAAACCCTACTTTTAAACGTATTTCAGTACGGGATTTGTAACAGTTTGTCGACCCGAGTGGACGCGTGAAGCCGTTGATCTCATCGATCAGACATGTCTAGACGTGTTGGCCAGCATTGCAGACGTGGCGAGCAGCCTGCACAGCAACGGACCGCTCCGCCCAAGTGGTCCGGGAACTGCACCTCCGGACCCTCCGAAAACGGGGTTTTTGTCATTTTTATGAGTATTGACGTACGAATTAGCGTGACGAGAAGATCTAGAATCTGCTGGTATTTTCAGCTCACGAAACGAGGTGACACACTGCCTTTAAGGTGCGGAGGAAGGACTGCTGCTATATGATTTTTCTAGAAGAATCAAATCTCACTACTGAATAGACAGTGTGGATGCGCAGACAACCAGAAAATGTAGGGACCGCACCTCCGAGCTGATTCGCACCACAAGAGTCCTAATACCTACAGGGGCCATAGATACGGTAACACAGAAAAGTGTACACAGAAAAAAACTTTATGCGCACTTTGAATCACATTTGTAGGTTTTTTGTTTACTGGGTCACATTTAACATAACGCTACCCTTCACTCAGTGATACCCTCTACAGCTCCGACCAAGATGTTGAGTGAAGTTGCTGACCGCGGCGCGCAATTCGTTGTGGTTCAGGGCGTCCAACATTTTTTGAAGTGCTTGCCTAACTGATCCAAATTCTCAAAAGGGGATGAACAAGCCCTGATCTCGGGTATCACCAAAGCATAATAACACTACTGATTGAAAGTCAATTAAACGGGTGCTCACTCAATAAAACAAACAGGACCCAAAATATATTTTTGGCTGATTCCTGAATCAAACATGACTTATGGGCCGGAGCACTGTTCCGATGAAACGTTGCAAAAGGAAATCTCAACTGAGTTTAAATCCAAGATAAAGCATATTCTTCAGAGAGAAACAGGCGCTGCAAGATTGCACCTCCGAACGGGCGGGTTACGAGCCAATAATGATAGGTTTGCGCTCTTATATATAGCCATGCAGACGACTCGATGCAAGAGAAGCACTAAATCAATGATTCTGCGTTTGCAATGTGTTTTCCAAGGAGTATAAGCTGCCCTTTCGTAGTTATGCATGATCAATGTGGTTGCGTAACCATAACGGCCACAACTTGTGTACATTAAGCACTAGTGACGTCTGATTGTCTTGGAAGGGTCATACATGTTTCAGCACAACATCAAGATATTGAGGGCTTGAAATACATAGAAGAATCCTCCTCTCTATCAACACACAATCTGAAGCTTTGTGGTTAGTGTTTGTGGTACGCAATAGGGCGTCCAAGTGTCTTCGAAAATTGTGGTTGGGCTCATTGCAGTAGGATATTATAGCGGTAATGACTATTACGTTGACTTCTTCAAGTCCTTTAATGTCATGCTAGAACCTTAAAAATTAAAAAAAAACTTCAATGAACATGTCCTACATAAGTATTTTCAGCGCTGGCAAGGGTTATTCCTCTAAGCAGTCTTTGGAAGGCGCATTTCCTAGTATTCGGTTCGCAACAGTTGCATTCGTGCTTAACTATTCTGCCATGGTATGCTACACCAACTTCACCCGGTTATCGAACAAATGAAATGAAATGTGCAAATATATAAATAAATTAACAAGTCTGATATTAATTAAAACTCCCTCTAAGTGATTATAATAGGACATGAAATCAACAAATTTAACTCACAAAACGTTTTTCTGGATTGGAGGAGTTTCTTCAGCAAAAATGACATGCATATGTGGGTAACTCTTTACCCTACCAAATAGTATCACAAGTTGTTCAAGACGAACGTCTCGAAAAGAGCACACTCATTTGTTTCCGGAAAACTCATACATTCCAGAAGAGCCGGTAGGTCACAACCTCTCCGGAACGTTCACGAATCGTGCCACAGGAGTACGCGAGCAAGAAATAAGTGGTAAAAAAAGGACATACCATCTATGAAGCATAGTGTGTGACCCTCCTGTGGCTTCGGCACAGATTGATGTGGTAAAGACATGGTTTGATAGCGTAGTGAGACTGGAAGAAGTGGTAGCCGGCGACCCGTCAGAATCGGTGATGGATTTACTGAAAGAGAATAATGTTAGCGAGGTTGTGTGACATCCTAGACGCTTTGCAGCACTGTTCTCAATGAATTCGCTAGTAGGCGATGAATATACATCTACGCCAGCGCAACAATAACAACACATGACGGATGACAGAAGGGAACGGCATTCGAGAGTGTGGGCTTCCAAAAAGAAGTGTAGCAAGAGATATTTGAAGATTTGGGAAATCCTCTTAGATATTTTGTTTGAGGACGTCAGATCATAAACGATTCATCAAGATTCTGCCTTTATAGACTAAGACAGGAGAAGTTATCAAGTACTTATCCACTTCCGATCCTGAATTGAACAAAGCTAGGCTTCGCAACACATTTGGAAAGAATTTGACTCGTCTATTTATTTACTTATTCATTTATTCACTTATTTTTAAGCTATTCATTGCAACCAGCAGCAATCATCTGCTTTGCGAGTAGCTCAGCCGACTTGCTTCTCTATTGGCATTCAACCCACGTCTGCCAACGACGGGTCGGATTAGCATTCTCTCCTTCGGCTGATGATCTCCCCTTGAACTCCGTTTTTTGGTCCCACGTACGTAGTCGGACATGTGAAGTAGAGACAACTCTCGATGGAACACTGATTAAAACTGTCCTTTCATAAATTTTGACTAGCTAACCTGGTTTAAAACTGTAACTTTATTTAATAACTAAGAGTTATTTAGGGAAGACAAAGGCTATAGTGAACTCCTCTTAAAAACAAATTGACATGAATGGGAGTTTCACAGAATTTGGATGAGAATTGGGCCAGTCGCTAGTTTCAACTCAGTTCAGTTTTTTCCTAGCTAGTTTTGTTCAGAAGCTTGTTTTCATGTAACGAAAGGGTTGAAAACGGTGCAAAACATGGTGGGCGACTGATGAAATGAGAACGAGCAGTAATCTGCTTCAGCAACACAATACGAATATTCCACAATTCTTTGTTCAAGTGCATATTTTGGAGTTGAATAAACATTTACAGTGTGGAATACAAGCTGTACACAGGGGCTCTGTCGCATCGATTCCCGGGAACTAAGGGTTAGTTATCATACATTTTGTTGCTCAAAAATAGGAGTACCGAGAAAGTGGTAGCATCAAGTAGTAACCTGACTCGTTGACAAACTGTGCTGGTGCTGATACAAAAACTGATACACTTTCCAGCATAGACTAATAAGCTGTCAAATGTTTCATTCATTCATTTATTACATTCTAATGGTTTTACAATACGACCTTCCGAGAGAAATTGGACACACTTCTTTGGAAATGTACTAGAATACTTTGTTTTAAGAACTTGCCAGGACACTAGTCCCAGCCATTGTACCATGATGAATCATAAAATATTAATTAGTGCTCAGATATATTCGCACCAACAATGAATTCATTTAGCACTAATCTCGAAAATGCATACTTCTTGTATTATTAACTCTTTAGTAGTAAGTATCAAGTGTATCTATCGTAGATGGACTTTACGCACATCCTAGCAATTCATTTATAGGAATTTATATGCGTAGAAACATCACTTTCTTTTGGAATATCCGCAGTTGACTGTTAGAAATAGAGGATGAATTGGATGTTGCTGCGTTTTGTTCCGTCCTCTGTGTGCAACAGATTTTCAAAAGATTTTGTTTGAATTCTAGGGTTTCAGGAGCCATAGAGAAGTGAATCGAGTTTTTCAGCGATTTGCATTGCTCAGAACCAAAAACAAATGGGAGAGCTCAGAGTGTTCGCATCAGCCACTACTTCCCTTAATGGAAGTATGAATGCAAGGTTAGTGAACAAAAAAAAACCTTCAATCTTTGCTACACTGACGACTGATTCATTCGGAGCAAAATGTAATTTACCCTAATGTAAGGAAGTGTAAGCCGAGAGATTGATGTTCTGCAACTGCTCCCAAGCGAGATAGGAACAAAAACTTGGGACTCGAGTTTAAGCCTGATGGGTTGGACGCTTGATCTCTGAAGTTAAATTGAATGTCCTCCCTCGGAGAAATGGTCCAACTTCCGCCCAGCATTTTCCATTACCAAGGGTATCCTATTGCAGGCGACATTTCATCCGAGGCAGTAATTTCACTGCGCTCTTTCGATGTGGTTCCGAAAGTGGGGAAAAATATGGGGCTGCTCTCGCAACCAGAGAAAAAAACTTTGAAATAGAACAGCGAAAGAATTAACTGGTCATGAGTGAAGAAGAGCACATATGTATGTTGGTTCATGTACAAAACTATGCCGTAACCAGAAGCTTTTGCTACAATAAAAAATTTTACGGAGGAAACAAGGTGTGTAGCTGCTGAGAAACTTTTATTTCCAAATTGGTAAAGCCGGGATTAAGGACAAAGGAAGAAAAAGGAAAATTCAAAAAATTAGACTGATCGAAGCTCTGTAACCCTGACGTGGCTGAGTTCAAAACGCCACGGCAGGGCCACAACATTTTTTTGGCAATTAAACTTGAAAATGAATTGAAACAGAACCGAATACTGAATTTGAATAAAATCAATTACATCTCATCGTTATTTTATTCCTGTTTTTGTTCCCGAAGATTTCACAAACACGGATGTCTTCAAAAAAAAATAAGGGCAAATACAACGCAACCATCGATACCACTATATACCAGGCACAGCAAAGACGGACAATCCGCCGGCAGAGCACCCGACGATGGTCGGCGGGGCGCGCAGAATTGGCTGAAGTGGCCAGAAATGCTCACGAAAAACAATCACGGCAAATATGGTGGAGGAGAAATCGACATTTCCGCTAAACCACCGGCCCGAAATGACGAGTGCCGAAGGCACAGCACTGACAGGGGAAAATAGCTGCGGCGGATCTGCTCCGGCGAAGCCAGGATAAGCGTTGGATAGCCAAAAGAGAAAGGCATCAGGAGGGCACAAAATGGCGTGCTACTTGCGCAGAAGGTTACGTATTAGAAGGGAAAAGTAAAACAGAGCCCAGCTGTGGTCGGGTAAGGTCCAGCGGTATGAGATGAAGAAGATGTTGTGCATGTAGAGCCGAAATGAGAGAGGAGAAATCGATAAGGAGACAATGGCGGAATTGGCTCGATCGATGTGGAGAAGCATGGCGGAGCACGCTGCAGGCCAGACGTAGCAGCCGTGCATTTCTGGGATCACCCTCGGCGAAAAAGCCTTCCTGCCAACGTCACAGTCTTTGTGGTGGGCAGATGTGGAGGCCGATGCACTACAGTGGGTGTAAATGTGCACCGAGAGAGACATTTTCCTGGAGGTCTAATCTAGGCCACTCTCCGAGGCCGATGCATCCCAAATGCTGCCAGACAACCTCGGGCCTTATTTAGCTGCCTGCATTCGCACTAATTCCGTCAATATTAGAAAATGTGGTTGTTCCACGTCGTACATGATGTCCGTGCACAACCAGCACTGTAATTGACGCTTAGGTTCTGGCTTTGTCGTGTAGGCGAGTAGCCGAACAAGAGCACTTCTCCTTTCGACCTTTAAATTTGCATCTGGCTCGATGTGCAAATTTTTCTGGAAATGACATAATGTACGACATAACACCGCGGTAACAAATCCTAGCACACCGTACTCTTTCTGAAATTATTCGTATTGGATCATAACGGTTAGACTGCTTCACTGGGTTGGATACGATCCGTGAGTACTTGCCACCAGCAGAGCAAAAAACCGAGAAGTTATATGGGTGTAAAACATACCTATGGCGCCCATAACTGTATCTCGTGGATTGTTAAGTGAGAGCAAATTCACTGTACTAGCTCAATTTCGGCGAATTTCAAGAATGCGAGTGAGTATAGCATCTTTTTATTTCTTCTCCCAATTTTTTCGAATTTCTTTTGAGAATTTCTTTTTTTCATTCATTCACTGAATAACAATTTTCTGTGGTTTGACCCACAATCCCAGCGGGAGAATCACAAATAACCATAGGACGTCAACTTTTACCAAATCTTCCTATTCACTTGTGAAAGAATTCGGATGAATATCGCCCACATTGCGCAGTCTGTCGATGATGACAAGTTTTAAAAAGGGCCCAGACAAACTTTCGGAACTTCCACGGAGCTTGCCCATTTTCGCAACTTTCGCGGAGCCTGACTTACTACTGGAGATAAATTTTCAGAACTTCCGCGGAAATATGACGTCATTCGTCGACTTTTTCGGGAGTTCCGTGGAAGTTCCGAAGGGAGACGCAAAGAAAGAAGTAGCATCGGAGCTTCGAGACAGATAGAATGGTCCAAGAAACTAACATATCAAATGGCATGTTTTCGTCCAATTTTTATAGTGGTATGTTCTTGCTTGACTTCAGCTAGCCATATAAGAAGCCGTGGTAGAATGCGGAAATTTTTCCGCTATTTTCTTCTTCGAATTTTGCTTCGGAATGCCCATGACATCTGTAATGTCGGATTTCGGGTAGAGCTCGTGTCAGATAGATGTACCTTTGGGATTATTCCCATACACATGAAAATTTGTTACATTTCTCCAAAGAGGATTTTTTCCACCGTATCATTGTAGTTGAAACTTCGTGCAGATAAGAAGCACAGTCAGAGGGCAAACCTGCTTGAGGCTCAATTCCAGAAAACGAAAACACTATTGCTGTAACCATGTAGTGTTACGTAGGGGAACGACCATTTATGGGACTCATGATCCAACGATTTTTTAGTATAAGGACGCGTGGAGGTGTGAATTACGCCATGTTCGTCGATTTTAGCTTATTACTAGATTTATGATTGATTCACTCCATAATGCACGAATTACGTCACTCTTATTCGATTTCGGGTCGAGTCACCCGCGGAAGTTACGAAAGTTTGTCTGGGGTGGACAGGTGGAGCTTAATGGAGACAGAAGCAAACTGATCAAGCTTTATCGCTTCCATCTTTGATGGGTGAAGTCCCATATCAATGTCTTTCCACGAAACCTCTTCAGCACAAAAACTTTGACATATCTCTAGATCCGATAAGTTACAACGCAAAACAGAATGAAGCTGTATCCAAAAAAGAGAAGTCCATGGAAACTGGGGACCCTGGCAGAATTCTCCCGGGCATTTGCAAAGATTATTGCGCAATCTGCGAGAAAATAAATTGTTGACGCACACTGTGGTTAAAGCGCTCGAGGCAGTCGAGAGTTCCTTCTGAATTCAGTCATAGTTGCCCTTAAAATTCACGAATCCACTCAATACCCAAAGCTTCTTTTATAAATATTTCTTTCATCATTTCTGAAGCTGCTAGTCGTAGCAGCACTAGTCAGCTCCGTCATCGGCCCTTCTGTACACAAGCAAATGTCACGAAGTAGCTGAATGTGGATAACGCCAAATGATAAAGTCCATTTCCAGATGATTAAAAACCGTAGAAGGAACTAGTGGCGCTTCGGAAGTGTTTGTACTTCCATCCCTTTCATCCTTTATTCTTTACATCGCAGCGGAACGAATGATATCGGATTACATTCGTACAGAGTTCAGCGGTTTCCTTATTCTCTACATACATTCGTTCCCTCACGCTCGACCGATATGGGGCACCACGCTGACCCACTGCGTATTGGGTCGGGGTCTTCGTTTCGTTCTGCTAGTATTACGTACAAGCGGGATGGCGATGGTTGACCGCTCCCCAGTCAATTCCTAGTCAATAATTGTAATGTTGGCGAAACTGAACAAAAGTTCAGAAGCCGACTTCTTTTTTGACCAGTGAGGTAGAAAATGTAACTGTCTAATATCCAGTTCCTCGCCATAGAAAGGCGAAACATTTCCAGCAAAACAGTCTTCGTTCCTGAATGCATCGGCATGGACCACCATATTCTGGAAAAAAAACCTGAGATACAAGTCCACATTAATAGGAACCAAACCCAAGAACGCTGAGTTATGAGCATTTCCAAGGCAGGGATCCCAAGAGGGGACAGGAAAGCGAAACGAAAACATGCCAAAACACTGACGTCACAGCCGGGGCCAAACCGAAGAGCGGAGATGAGCGCGCTCAATGAGGTTGGAGACGAATAAACAGCGACGAGAAGCGGACGGGCTGGGGACCGCAGCAGCCACTTTTGGCCGACACACCCACGTGAATGCCAGTTAACTGGGATCCGGAGCGCATGATCAATGCTGGAGCACTAAAAGGACATCTGTCACCAGCAGCCATCATGTCTTACGCCCTGTCTACAGCTTTAAGAGGGGACGACAACAACGTGTACGCCGCGAAGGCTGACAATATTTGTGGAGCAAAATTAATTACGAGTCGATTTCCATAATGTCAGCCTTATTGGTAAATAGCCCGGGTTCAAGTATAATACAAGGTTCATTTGTAAATACCTCTTTATAGAAGAAACGGGAAGGAAACCCTCACCTTTATAGCGTCACAGTACTGAGATGGATGACGGGGAAGAGTCCGATATTTATTTAGTTATCTACCTATTTATTTAATTATTTATTTATTTACTTATTTGTTTATTTGAATACAACGTATAAGATAGCCGTGAAAAAACAAACATAACAAATAAAGCAAGCGTGACCCTGATCATAAAATTAAGGGAACCTATGACAGAATAAAGATTTTTGCCATTCTCCGTTTGAAAGAGGCCAAAGACCTGAGGACACTAGTGGTCTTAATCAAACGAACAAAAGCCGAGCCGTCTAACGGTAAAGAATTTTGCTCTGACCGTGGTTTTAGGTCGCTGAAAGCAAATTTCCCCCGCGAGCGATTGACGGAGTTAATGTAGAAAATTGCGAAAAATTAACTCCGGACTTTCCACTTAATAATTTGTGTACCAAGCGAACATCATAAAGATCCCTCCTCGACTCTAGGCTAGAAATATCAAAGTATTTATTCCTAGTTTTTGCATTAGGAATTCTGGAATCGAGAAAGCCACCTTTACGAACCAAAACTTTTCTTGCGTAGTTGTTCTGGATTTTTTTTAATATTGTAATGTCTTTGCTTTTAGGAGGGGAGAAAATGACAGTTCCGCTTTCAATCAGCGGTCTAACGTAGATTATGATATGAAAGTGTGATATTACAAGATGCCAAAATTCTTGAGACAAGCATAAACTTTCGTTGCAAACATGCAGAAAAGGAATTTGGAGAGTATACTGGTCTATGTTTGAACTCTGTGCAGGTATGAACATAAGCAGCACATCTAGTTTTAATGAGTACTCCTCTGGTAGCAGCACAGACCTTTGAAAACGGAGGAGGGAGGCCGAGTCAGGGGCAAAGCTAGCTCACGCCAGCTTCCCCCCACCATTTCTTCAGCTCTTCATGGAAAAATCCGTAAGGGAACTAGAAGAGGCCCTTCGCTATACAATCACTAGAAAACTCCATTAAAATTCGGAAAATGCATAGAGTGCCGCCGGGTTTGGTGCCAGTTTTCACCTTCGCCGTGGTCAAAAGTTTTCACCCTATTCCGGAAATTGCGCAACAACCGTTAGTTTTACTATACGTAGCGCGATTCCATATCTGTTTCTTCTAAGTAACTCACAGCTCCTGTCTTCCTGAATAAATTTATGCAAGTTTGCGATTTCTAGGGTAACCAAGTCGCGTAAGTTATCATTCTTCTGAAGTGCGAATATTGAGAAGACGAATGCATCTCTTATCTATTCTGGAAAATCGTTGATTTTTCCTGGATTCTAGAAGCTAAGGCCAT
Source organism: Ancylostoma caninum (assembly GCA_037903475.1). Lineage (NCBI taxonomy): Eukaryota > Metazoa > Nematoda > Chromadorea > Rhabditida > Ancylostomatidae > Ancylostoma > Ancylostoma caninum. The sequence continues at coordinate 1,297,558 of JBAJFG010000475.1, read as the reverse complement.
TTCAACCGTTTCTGGGAATTTTGTCTCCCTTTCGAAGTTTCAAAGAGATGCTTAGGCGAATTCGAATTAGATATTGTGCTCGCCCGAGTCGATCTCTCATTTCTGCCGTTCCGATTCTCCACTGCTAGCAGAGAAGGAATCCTCAGACTCAAAAATAATCATTACAATCATGACTAGACCTCAAATAGATAACTACTGAGATTTTTTCTCATATCTATCTCCTTGACGATTTAGCTAGCAAATATGATCGGCCAGAGACATTTGGCGCAACCTGTGTGTACGTTACGCGAATGGCAAACGATGACGATTACAGACAAGTACATGGGGAGCTCGGAAGCTCAACATTTGTTGATTATTCTCTTTGGTCTGAACTATTGTAGCCCGTTGAGCAGTCTTCCTCGAACATCCAAGAGGAAATGCCCTTTCAGAAGAACTTGAAGGTTTACAGAAATCGAAAATTCAATAGATTATTACTGAGGAATTTAAATTCTGATATGCTCGTAATCAAGCGGAAAACTCTTTTCCCTTCTCAACAGTCGCTTTTATGGAAAAACCCACATTGCCGGTACATATGAGTAAGTGAGTTGGATAAAAATTTATAATTCATACAATTTTTCTATAGCTTTGGTGAGAAATGCTGCAAAGACAACTATCAATGATATTTAAATAAATGGGCATTAATGGTTGGTGAAGTTGTGTGTATAAGGGACAGTTCTGTTAGATTAGCCTTTGATCATATCTCTGACATATTTAGCCCAAGAATGGCCCCGATGCTCACCTGTTGGCCGCGCGCTTCCACGGCATGATGCAGTTTTTGGCTCATTCTTGAGTCTCTCCATTTTCAATAATTTTATCGGAATTTATTCTAAGCGTATTTATGGATTAATTTGATCATTGTTTTCATCAACCAAGAATATTTACAGAAGATTATGGGCAAGGAAAACGCTTACGAAATTGTGAAAAGGAGAAAATAAAGCTCGGGAAAATATGGTGGCATGGCAGAAAATAGCTCGTTCTTAGTTTCTCACCTCATGAGGAACCGATCGCCAACACTTTCTTTACTTCAGGGGGTGGGTGAGTGCGTGAAGTTATGTGCATCTCTTGAAGCTTCTGAAGTTCCTGACAGAAATGTCGCCCGTCAGAGAGGATCTATCGAAACTATTGTGATTGACGGTGGTTTCACAGACCATGAGGACAATAGGTCAGTAACACACACTGTTCGCAGTCTGTCAACAATTTTTGCGGCTGATAGTTATTGTTATGTCTAGAAGGAAGCTAAAACTGGACTAAGCACTAAATCCTTATTTGTACTTCAAAGTGCTTCGTCGAATTGTATCGCTGATGCATAATCAGTCTCGGGAGAACGGAATTTTTTGTGGGAAAAAATTCATACCTGTTCATTGAGTATCTTACGGGAAATGAACCCGATAACGTTATTCCAAACACGATCAACCTCTTCTCACCTTGAAAACAGTATCCTAGGGATAGCACTCCATCAAGATGTTTAGGGCCCATTATAGGCTTTAGGCTCTCAAGGAGTTACCTTCTCGGAAAATTCTTCCAAAATTGTGTGTTTCTAGATCTTCCAACTCTGATGCTGACCCCTCAAAAAATGGTCACACTTGCCTTTCACTGGGAACTTTGTGTTCTGACAGAGACATACTACTTGATGATGGGACTGGTACGAATGAAAAACACCTCTCAAAAGCTTTTCTGATATTCGCACACATCTCTAAGCAAGAGGTACCCACCTGTCAAGGGTGTTGGAGGCTCGTAGTCGTCGGTGGCACTGCGATGGCGTGTTTCGCCGACACTGTAATGTGCAAACGTCAATCGCTACAGAACAATAATCTCGTCATGTGCTAAAATTTGCTTCGAAGACAACCCGCCCCATCTCTATATCATTTTCTGTTTTTTTTTTTGCTGGACAGGAAATAATCAGAGCTTAAGTTATCTGTCTGACATGGATTGAAATAGTGGAACTGCTAACTTTCAGTCCGTGGTAGGTCAAAGTTCTATAAAAAATTGGGGAGTTTCTCCATGTACACGATATGTCTGCTTAACGTGTCGTGCAAAATGCTCAGGAATGCAACTTTTTTTTCAAAAATTAATTGAAATATTAAGTAGTCTGGAGCAGATGCTCTTCACACACTTTTAAGTCTTCTCTGACTGCTGGAGAGCGCTGCACATTCGATAAAAAATCGCAGAAGATTCATTTACATTAATTATTTAATAGATTAATTAATTAATTATCCACAAAATGGAACGGGAACGATGTGGACAACGAGGAAGGACCGAAAATCCGATAATAGTAGATAACATAATAAGATCGCTGGGTTGCACAAGCGGCAAGCAGTATCGAAAAGTTTCTAAGGATTAAAAAAATAAAGTAGAGGACAAAGTGGTCCAATCATCAAGTTCGAGAGTTATTTAATCCCTTATTGGGATACGCCACTCACTCGACCCAATCTTAGACTGACAGAGGCATCTAAATACATGCATTGTACGATGATTTGCTGGAGGTAGGAATTTTTGATGTATCAATCTGTCACCTTGGCTTTTCATCGATAGTTTAGCTGACCAGGGTGGGGTTTGAACTGTCGACAATGTGAGTGGCAGTAGGCCTCCTACCGCTGCGCTATACGTGTATTATTGAACTTGTAGATCTGCAGGCTCCCAAAGAACCTTCATAGCCAGCTAATCTACGTGCAGTAGAGGCAAATAACATATGATCAGAGGCAGTGTAGAGAGAGATATATTAGGTCGTTAAGTATGAAATGTCCGATTTTGGATGAGAAGATTTCGAGTTTTGTTTCTAAAGCAAGAAGCAGTATAAGATATCCAAATATGCTCCTATACTATCCCCACAGCCTTGCCATATTAATTGCAGCTTGATTGCGCCAGCAGCTTGGAAACGTGGAAAGGTAGTAGCAATCAAGTGGCGAAGAGCGTTTCCAACATCATGTTGAAAATTGGACATTTTCTCCAGCAAGAACTGAGATAACCCCTGAAAGGAGTTGTGGTCAAATAGAGCAAGCTTTGCCCAGTACAGTGAGTGGCAGGTGGGTCCTCACCCCTGTTCCTCTGGCTTAAGTAGCGTGGATTCAGCGTGGATGGTCAAAAATTGGCACCCATTTTTGAGGGTCAAACTGGGAAAAATTCGTTTACCGAACCACTTTTAATGGTCATATTGCCTTGAGTATCTAAATATTATAGGATTATAAAGATCACATCTTGCTGATTACGCTGATCTAGTTCGACTCCTATCCGCTTCGGCTACAGCTTCCAGCTTATCGATGTCCAGGTTCATCATAAGGCTTAGGAGCTTCATGTCACCTGAGCGGAACTTCTCAAGCAAACACTGTTCAGTGCATTCACTAGTCAAATGTCCCTTAACACTACCTTGATGCTCCCAGCTTTCTCAGCTCTAATGGCTGGAAAATGGAACCTGCGTTCCAAAACGACACGATTTTTCATCTTTGAGTAGTTCTACAACAAATGCTTCTGAACAAAAATTCGAAAACTGATCAAAAACCCAGGAAGTGATTTTGAAAGGAAGAGGATGTTACTTTATAATGAAGATAAAGATGAGAAGAGATCTAGTAAGTCTTCGAAGATAGAGGCTGTCAAATGATCGCTCATAAAATCGAACATTTCATACTTGACGACCTAATAGTTTTCTGCTATAATTCACCACTGGATTGAGTTCTGTCAAAATTATTTTGAGCATAGAAGGATCACATCGGAGCCCATATGAACTTCTAATTTCATGATCACAGCTCAACCGTGAGCTGAGACGCTAAAAAAAGATTAATTGTCAAAAAATGCCTCTCATCATACCTTACTGGCCGCTGCTGCCTACATTGCCTTCAGCTCAACTACCAAATCCACCATCTCATACCTCCACTGAACAACAACAGCTTCCCCCGCTAGCTAGACTCCGATGTTCCGGAGAACAATCAACTCCTTGGTGGCGTAGGTATGTAGCTAATTTCGTTTGCAGCAGCACATATGACGATTGACTGCTGCATGTCAGTGCAGGACTCGCTTGTCGATTTTCACTGCAACCACATGTAGACTTTCATTATTATTCAGAGGTCGCCTGGCATGAGAAGTCCATGAGCTAGGTGCGGGGAAGTCACTCCTTGAATATTTCAATGGAGGCATAAATGACGTCGACAACATCCCCATATACGTTATATTGAGCCCTCAAGACATTGTGCCTATGGACGAGTGCTAATCCTGGCTCCGCGGATATTCATGTCGGTCGCGCGGGTATTTTTATTCAGGATGTACTACATGCTGCGCTGATCGAGTGTTCATAGAAAATCGTCTGCAAATGAATGCGCGAGAATGATGTACGACTGACGTGCGCGGTATAAATTGTCCTTCTGTAACAAACTCCAATTTCGACTAAGTTCATACCAGATTGTAGTATTGGTTGCTGCATAATGATAGCTTTGATATCATACGATGTTTTAGTACATAGTGCTCAAGGCTGCATCCCCAGTAAACTTCGTGAAAAGGCCATATGACACTGATTCTTTTCTCCATAATGAGTGCCACTCGTGGTGATGAGATGAGGCACAGCATGTCCAATAGTACTGGTATTTATAAATTTATTCCAAGTGGAGTAGATTAGTAACGAATAGTTAGGCCATAAAATATATGCATCACACTTCTGATCTACGAAGGACAACTAGTAGATGCCCACGTTGCCTTCGTTTTCTTTTCAGAGATTCGAAAATCGTAGCAACTGCTCAATATAGTACCAGTCCTGATGGCAGTTGGTGCTCAACAGGACCTTGCAGGAATTACCCTATTAGTAGTAGCTAAGGACCTGTTAACTCTACCTGATTTCGGCTAAACGTCGTACTCGTCATTCCCTGAGAGCGACCCTGCACCAACCTGGTCATGCATACATCATTGGAAGATGGGTAGTGTCATACCCATGGGTAGCAGCTAGGCATAGACAACCCATGAGTGTAGTGAACCCAATGTTATAGACAACCCCATTAGGTAAAGCATCGCACAATATTCATGACTCTGGCTCACTAAGGAATCACACAATTGCAAACGCTACGGAAAATCGCACAGCATTCCCTCTTAACATATTCGTTTACGGCGCCTCTGCTAATAGGTCATCTTGGTGGTGAATTTCTTCGTTCTGGTTTTCTGGTATGAGTGAAGCTGTGAACTAAACCCAGTTAAATGAAGGGCTTACATTCATTCGTATGCTTGAGACCCAGAAATGGTGGTTTGAACCCAATTTTAATTAGCAGAAAGATTTTGGAAGAGAAGGCCTAGAAGAATGGGTTTCTCCGCACAGGGCGACCTAAACGCTTGCGATTAGCATAGAAATCGAAGGATAAAGCCACTCCACCAATCTCATATGGAACTGACAGCCCCCCCCCCCCTCTGCCCACGCTACCACCCCGCCAGCACCTTCGCACCGCTTCTAACTGAGCTTCGAAAAAGCTGCTGAGCACTCACAAGGAGACGGAGTCGTTGTGCATTGCATTCAAAAATTCGGCAATGACAAAGGAGCAAAAAGAGCTGTAAAAACGCTTTCCAGAAAGAGAGAGGCTCGTTTGCACCATGACTCGCATAGTGCATCCTTTCAAACTTCCCAAGGGTATGTCCAGAGGAAATGTGAATCGTGGGTAGCGAAGGTCATTTCTTCGTTGGAGTCGAGCTAGAGGCGTCTTTCGAGGCTCTGGGTGAACTTTCAGCTTTTCTGATTTCCGCAGAACAGCACACATACCTTTTGCATTCAGGAAATGAATAATGTTCTGTTTATGTTCAAATTCGGGCCTCGCCGGGGTTCACGAGGTGATTTCTTTATGGCCAGCACTGTATATATTATACATGTTATATATTGTATATATATATATATATATATATATATATATATACAGTGGACGTCAATGGCGTTGGCCCATTCGCGGCCTCGAGAAGGACGTCGCGCAACCGCGCCGCGCGCGCTGTAACCGATGTTTCTGCTGCTGTTATGCTATTTCTACCAGCTTTTCTACCCGATTTCAAGGATTTTCGACCAAATCGGGAAGGAAAGAGCCTAGAAATAGCATTCCGGCAGCAGACGACATCGATCCTGGCTCGCGCGGCGCGGTCGCGCTGCGTCCTTCTCGAGGCCGCAGATGGGCCACCGCCATTGACGTTCACTGTATATATATATATATATATATATATATATATATATCTTATATATCGTATATTTTATTCAAAGTTGTACAGAAGTAAGGAAAAGCTAAGGTAAGTCCATTTTCCCCAATTCATGCAAAGATATGTAGGTCCTCCTCGCCGTACTGACAAGTTCTCGGGAGGGACCTAAATTTTACGCCTATTTACCAGTACATGGAACAGGGAATGAGACCGACAAATAGGCGATAGTTCGTTTCAAGATCTTCACGATCTTCTTAAAATAAGAACATTGCATAGCATCAATCATATGATTGAATATTCGATTTTTAATAAGCTGAAAATTAAGAAAAATCAGAAAGAGGGAGCAATATAATCCTGGAACAGCAACTTAAAGATTTACAGGACTTTCTCCCTTTTAGGCACTCAATGTTTCGAGAAATAGCTCCCTGATTATTACGTAATTGACTCCCTAATCAAGCCATTTGGTCCTTATTGGATTCCAAAAATTATTTCATATTGGAGGAGGTGGAGCTGATTTCCACTCACTTTTGTTAAAATCCGACGATTATGAATCTGTAAGGAATGAGATGGAGAACCCCATCCAGTCGCTGTACCGGCTGGCTCAACCCATTTTTACAATTCCTCACCCTCTAAGGAATAAACCAGTCTGGAATACGGTGCTGATTACGTGCAACTCCGATGTAAAAACGTCATCCTCCAGTGTTTCAGTCATTATTGCATGTCTAAGAGCGTACTTGTCGCTTACAAGGCTAATATTAAACTCTTCAATGAGCATTCTTCTAGAACAATAATAAAGATCCGCGCTAGGCACTTCCCATAGGACATTTTCCGAGAAATTCTCCACAGCAAAAACGATGCTTACGCACTGGTTATCGCTGGTTTTCTATGGCACATGCACTTTTCCGAGAAAAGTTCAGCCACAAAATATCGATCCACGAAACTGCAACACAATTTTTCCGAAGGGTCGCAACGTTGTTAGCAGTTGTCCTTGTTTTAATTTCATGAAAGAATTCAGGAAATAATTCGCACCCGGGAGGAAAGGAGAAAGGGCAAGGTTGAGGGTAAAAGTGCACTCTCTGTACGATCTGTATAACCCGAGAAAGACAGCAGAAGGCCTGCACCGAAAATGATAAACCATTTAGTACTTAAATAGACTGTTTGGAAAAAGAATTTAAATAGTGACTGATGTAATTAACTTCGAAGATGTAGAATTGTTCGATGCTTATAGGATTCGTTTCGTGCAGTGCCCTTATACGGATTATGAGTGATTTGCCTTCGTCTGTTTCAATTGCGAGGGAAAGCACTTCAAAGGGCACCACACATCTCCACACTTTTACTTTAGTTAATACTATTTTTACTATCTAAAATCACATCCCCTTTCACTGCTATTACTTATGTATTTGATACCACTGGTAAAAAATTCTGTAAAAAAGCTTACATGGGCAGTGGTCCAAGATCTCGTGGTGGCTGCATCGGTCTATAATAGCGCACTTCGCCGCCTCGTACTGGAGCATCTTCTCGGCAAGCACGAACTTCTGGATGTTCGCATAGTGAATGACCGTGGAGTGAAACTGACGAGGCCATTTCATCTGCAACAGACAATTTCTCCCGTGCCGGGATGCGTGGATGTTCCCGGGAATGCTCTAAGGCTGTGATCCAAAAGTGAAGAGTTTTTCGAACAAAATGTGGCATGTTTTGCTATTTTAACCACTACTTGTCATCGATGATTGATGGGAGTCGCTCGGACAAATATACCCACTTCTGCCCAGACAACTCATTCATTTCAGAAGGAATGGAACGTTCATGGAACTCGCCACAGGTGGCTTCGTTCCTCTTTGCGGCGCCGGTGGAAATAGCTTTCTGATTTCTCTTTTTGTGAATGAGAGCTGTGGCCTAATCCGTTTACCAGTAGAGTGGCAAAGCAAAACGTCTGGAAAACTTATTCAATTAGAGAGCAGTACGCCGCTGATCAATGACGAGAGCCAGCAACTGCACATGGAATTATCCCACGCAGAGCAAAGAAATACCCCTAGAAACTTTTAAAGTTCCTTGCAGGAAGCACTCTGATCTGACGAAATTCATCCAGAACTCTTCCCCTAACAAAGCTTTTCAGTATTCGGAAGAAGCTGGATCCCGGCTGGTCAGTATGGATAGGCTTGGCCTCTATAATATACATATTCTGCTAGAGAATGCGCACAAAAACTAATTTAAACTAAGTGCCTAACCTAAGTCACCTAACTTCACTCGAGTTGGGTTAGACCAGTGTTCGTTCCTCCGTTTAGGGACGTGATTTACACAAATTTACATGCAGAAAAAGAGCTCGTAAGGCCAAATTTGGATTTGGCGAACAGATTGGAGTCCAACTTCCAGAAGAAATCGAGTATTCCGGAGAGAAGATCACAACAAAGAGACAAATCATTATCAGAACAAAGAGCAATCCCAAGCAGATTCTACCAAATGAACTGTACATTTGAAGAAAGTTCTTATTGCGCCAAACTCACTCGGAAAAGGCTCCACATCAGGCCTCTTTGGCAGTCGACGTCGTTCCTTCTTCAGCTCCTCCGTGGTGTACGAACGTCGCATATGATCGTTAGGTACGGCTTCACTCCGGAAGCACGACTGGCTCTCGCAGCGATCACCCCCACCAGTCTTTTGTCCCTCTGTTTGGTCCTGTAGATGCACGGTACTGCCTCTGTCAATCCAGGCGGACCGCGTGATGAGATCACGTCTGGAATGTAGTACACGTGAAAGGAAAGGGCTATAGGAGAGGGGGTGAAGTGCTCGAGTGAGATTACACGTACCTTTCGATCTCGTCAAGATGTGGGCGAGAGCAGCTCTCGAGCTCACGAGCAGGGAAACGCAGCTGCGTGTGCATGGACCTGCTCTCGGTGATGCGGTCCTGTTGGCGGTGCTCCTGTGGCGGAATGGCCCCGAAACTGGCGCTCATCTGTGAGGAGTGCGATCGGGGCACATTTGTGACCGTATCGTTCGCTGTCCATCCTGTTCTGAGGGAACGTCGCATTATGTCTTCCTCTGGCCACACCTGAAAATGAGCTACTTTGCCTATTTGGACTTGGAATTCTGGAAAAATCCACGAATAAACCTCCTGCTGAGGCCACGGATCCTGCTGCGGTGAGTCGTCATCGGAGGTAGAGTTGTCTACGAAAGTAGAGAACTCAGGGCGTGGTCGAAGCTGCATCGAACGAGAACCGGAGATGCGCGCTGCTGAAATGTGGATGTGAAAAAATTCTCGCCCTCACCAAATGTTGCGCAGGACATCGACGTTAATGCTATGAAAGTTGCGAGTAAACGGTGTTAGACAACGCACGCTGCAAGTGAAAAAGCAGGATTTTGCAGCGTAGAGGAAGCATTTGTTCTTAGCTGAGGAAGCAGTTCTCGATTTATGGTTAACCACTTTAGCGTGAGCTTCTGCTACTGTTGTCCTTGAATCTTACTAGAATTTAATACCATCTTGTGCAGTAACACTGAAGAATACCTCATCACACCACGTAAATTCCGAAAGAGATGCTGAGAATGCCTACAGACCTGGGCCTGGATTCATGAACGCATAAGCACACGCAACTAGGTTAACTAGGTAACCAAATCCCACGTACTCGTTACATTACGTACGCTGTAGGATAACCAATCACATTGACTATCGTTGGTTTGCGTCGTGTTCAAGCACTGAGCGTTGGAACTCAGGAACGTCATCGATAGGATGCTAATTTACCCACACAGCCAGGGTGAAAGAGTTTCGCAAGCAGTAGATGACTTGTATCATTCAGGAATTTCGTCACGGGAATGGAATAAAATCAACGTTGAGGTAGTAATTGAAGTTCAAAAATTCTTCTCGTAATGATTCCTCCTCCATTTCAAATGAGCGGGAAGACGCGATCATCTAGGGAAATTTCGCGAATCTCGCTACTGGTCGTCTTCTACATTTCTTGCATGATCTCGTACTGCACACAGGAAAACTGTATTTAAATTCTTTACATTAGTTTCTTGATTAATTTCTCTGGTAATTTCCCAGCCTCTGTCTTTTTTACTGGCGCATCTGCGAGTGAACAAAATAAATAAAGAAATAAATATTAATATACTAACAGATGAAATATAAATATGTTGAGCCTGGTATGTTGAACAAAATTTTGTATGTTCTGGAAAATACTCATGAAAACTTCGAGCGAACAATACGAGCGCATCTTGAATGTCGTATTGAAATCAGATTTCAAAAAGGGAAAGCTATCATGACAAAGACAAGGACTGACTATTCTATTAGATCCGCTTAGGTCGATCATACAATCTCAAGTAAGTCGGTAGCCTTTATTTCCAAAAAGAAAAGCAGTGCAACTTTAGAGAAAGGAAGAGAAGGCCTGTCATGTTTATGCTTATTAGAATGTCGAAATTTTTGGAAACGCTCCTGATTGATTATTAAGCAAACTGCATTCAGCCTAAGTAGCATAGAGTAGAGAAAAGAGACCAGAAGAAATGGAGAATAGGTAGAACGGAGTCAGAGATTCCAATACTTGTCCTGTTAGTATTGAAGACTTCAAAGGTAAGCTACTCTAAGATTTCTTGACACACCTTAAACAACGTTCAATTCTAGGTCAGAGTTTGATCGGTCATAAAAGCAGAGGAAAGAGAGGGTAAAAAGTAAAAAAAAAACTGGAGAAAGTGTTTATTTCTTGTGTTGTGGTAGCCTTAAAAAAGCTTGCAAGGGAAAATTTGGTTTTGGTATACAGATCTGAATCTACTCTTTGCCTCAGGATTCCCTAATCATGGAGAATATCTTTGCGTTAGCGTATTATTTAAATAAGTGTATGAGTAACCCTGAAGTAATGGTAACGAGTAACAACGTTCTGCTCAAGCCCAGCTAGACGACAGCTCTTGGAAACTGTAGGTTTCATTCATAGTGACCTCTTATTAGGTTCTGCTAGTGAAGCATGTATTTATTCGTTCTGTTCCAGACTATAAGGATAGGTGAGCGATGACAGCCTCATATATTACGAAATCAACATATTATAACTACTGTAACTTACGAAATGGGAGCTCTTTTCTATCAAAATCTGTTTGAGAAGAATGCTGTAAATTTTACCTCCTGCGAAGTAGAAAAGTAACTGATATAAAATCCAACGAGCAGAATAAGTTTGTCCCTTCAGATTTCCGCAAACTAAGAGATTCGTGTGAACTCACCGCGTGTTGGAGGTTTGCCAAGTACCGGTGAAAGAGGTCTGGGTGGTGAAGGAGATGCAGCTGATGTGTCGCTGCTGGATGGGACGCGAATCGAGCAAAGCGAAGGTACTAAAGCAAATAAAAACCGTCTCAACAACTGAGAAATTGATATAAACGCAGTGAAACGAAAAACACTCGAAATCGATGCGGCTCTAGGCGGAACTTCAGCCGAGTGGAAAAGGGTAGATGAGCTTGAAAGGGTCGAGATGAGAGGTGATTGGCGCGAGCCAGCGGCTTGGGGGGAAGCGGAGGGCGAGTTGTCGATGCTGCTGGGGCTGTAACATAAAACCACCACGAGCAACGCGATTAATTACTAACATGACGCGCAAAGAAGGGAAAGGAAATGCACCGCCTGCTGCTGACGACGGTTTCCCAGAAAGGCAGGGATCCGCTCCGCCATCGCGGCCAGCGGAGCACTGCCTTCCGTTCGCAAGTACGAGGCTGCGGCTGAGCAGTGGAGGCGTGCCACCTATCATAGGGCAATGAAAACTGAGATGAGTCGCAAGTGCGGATGACACGAACAGCCCCCGGGAAAAAATCTGCCGAAGCGGGAAAAATGGGAACAGCAGGGTGGCAGTAGCTTCGAATAGTCGCAGACCAGCAAAATGTAGCAGGACAGCGGCTGGGTGACGTTAGTGCGACCCCGAGAAATTCTCGGCCAAGTCTCAGAAACACGCCAGCCACCCGACATTACTATAATACTTCCTAGCGATGGGGCGTAGTTGCTGGCGCAGCTTTATGAAATTGAAGCAAGAGGACAAAATGGAAACAGAAGACCACGGAAAGCGCCCCATGGGAACCTGGCGCTGAAATAGGCTCTGCAACGCGCACGCGCACTTATACTCTCGCCAGCCCCCTAAACTAGTCACTGGGTCGGTTGTGTAATTCGATTACTGGCCCGGTGACGGATGAAAGAGCTCACCTTGATGAGCGGTGTCGATCAAGGGATAGCTGCCCGAGTAGGCGGTGGATTCGCGACTGCCAGCGTCAATTTCACAGCAAGAACATGCTCTTTGCAGTCCGTCGGCCTCCTCCTCTTCGCCGCCGCTGTCGTCGCAATTATTAAGGCATTCTGGCGCCGACCAACATTCTGACTGACCTGAATGACAAACACTTATGCACAGCAGCAAAGAAGTTTCGCCATAGATTGATTCCTGCACTTTTTTCTGGAACTCCGATACTGCATCCATTTCGCCGCCAGAAGTATGGAAGGCGTTACTACTTTTTTTTCGACTCATGACTTTCGGCCAAGGTCATTAAATGCATGGAATTCATAGGACATAAAAGCAGAAGAGAGAGAGGGTGGAAACACTGCCGAAGGTCTTTATTTCTTGTGCTGTGGTTGTCTTGAAAAAGTCGACAACTCGGGCAAGAACAGCGGGTGACCCGGTTTTGTGGTGCGTCCCGAAAGGTCCGTCGGCTAAAAAAAACATACGGGTCGCCCGGTAGATGGTCACGCCTGAAAATGTGGTTCTTCGGGTCAACCGGTGTTATTGCCTGAGTTGGGAAGTGTAGGAGGCTAACTCCATTAGCCGAAATTGAGCCTGTTTGCATTGAAGCTTTGCCTATCAATATGCTACACTAATTTTTTGCCACTTTCCATTGTGGCCTGACTATTTGTCAAGCACCTATGGGAGTTGATGCAACGGTCGAGTGGCTTGTGGTTAATATGCTGGGCTATGATCAAAGGATCCCATCAGTGCCAAATGTTTTGCATTTTCTAAATCCTTTATTTCAGGATCTGCGTGCAACGTTGGCTTACATATTGTAGAACCTTAATAGGCAAAGCTCATAATCAAACAGATTTCCTTTCGATTTGCAGGGAGTAACTCTTGCATTTCCTTTTTTAGCCTTATCCTTGACATTTCAGAAAGCCCATTATATATCGATTTTTCCAAGCTTTCATAAGCTTTCATAGATAACAGGGTATGTGTACCAATTTCCACAATGACAAAAGAAATAAGACGAATAGAACAAAAGTGGGGTCTAAGGCAAAATTCCTGGATTTATCACCTGGTCACCAGCCAAAAATGGAAGCCAAGAAATGCATCGTGATATCGAAAGCTTCGGAAGGCGGAGGATATAATTTATCCAACCTCCTACTCTCACCTCATTCACTTATTATTTGTTTTATTTTATGCACTCTACAGATTTCTGAACTACCGAGGAAATTTCAAATATCTGACGCACTTATCGGTGAAGGAGGCACAGACTGCTCGTCGATGTAGATGTTCGGTGGACTCGACCAGCACGAGGACTTCCGACCGTGCGTTGGTGGAGGGATCTAAGCGGAAAAGGATTTCTAGCACTTAGGCAGAGACCAAGCAAGTGCCGTTTAGGGGATTACGACTCGATCAAACGCCTGTAAGAAGAAATACTGCAGCAGAACCTGCGTTCGTCGCGGAGAAGGAGGGTCCATCTCATCCGGCTCCGGCCATTTCGTGTCCAGATCCGGAGTGAAATTCGCTACCGGCGCCTCGTCGTCTGTCGTTGATTCCCACATCTTTGAGATATTAATCTGCAATGATGTTTATTTCAAACGCAAAAATGAGCATAAGAACGACTTCAACTGTTCAGTCTGGCTTTCGAGGACATGTGCGCTGAGAATAGGAAGTTCTTCGTGCAATCTATGCATTAGAAATAAAGCAACTCCTCAGCATTGAAGTCTTTCTATTGACATGTTATGCTTGCAGTCGCAGACGGGGTCGCGGGGGATGGAGGGAGAGGTGCAGTACAAATAAGTGCCAAAAAAATTCCATCAAAGCTAAATTTCCATCAAAATTGTACGCCAATATGGACTTAATAATTTGCTATCTTAGGATGATTTTTATCTAATAATATCCATAACTCAAACATCGTTTTTATTTACATAGTCGATATCATCGATTATTTGCTTGAATTAAAGTCAAAGAAAAAGCTGAGTCAAAGAAATGAACAAAAAAATTGAATATGTGGCTGATTAGACAGACCAAGAAAAGGATGCCCACGGTTCAGAATCGGAAAAATGAAAGTCACAGAATTCAACGAGCATACATCGTGCAAACCAGCTGAAGAAAGCGAAGAATAAATGATTCCAAGGTCGGGAATACTAGCGAAACTTCTAGGAAATATTACAAAAGAAGTGATGAGACATAGCAAGCAGAAGAAGGTAAACGCATAAATGCTCGGACAAAGATGGGTCAAAACGGTAAATGAGGGACAAAAAGCTGATGCTCAGAGCCTCAATGTCGAAACAAAAGTAGTTGCAAGTTAAGCCTCGCGTCAGAATATCGCGTTTGTACTCAAAGCGCCACTGGAAAGGATGTAGAAATCAACTTTTTGTTATTATGCGTTATATGCACAGTTGCATAGGCAATTTTTCTTTCTGTACATACATGCATACTGATTTGCAGTTCTACGGGCTTTCTCAGCTAAAGCAATCCATTGCTAAAACCTAAAAATTGGTTTATTTAAAGATTATTTCTAAACTAAACTGAGTCAATGCAATAAACAAAAATTAGGCGCATAACTGAACAGGCAGATCACGAAGGAGCCTGACGGCAGTCTCAACAACGCAATTCTTTTAGGTTATTGCCATTATCCTCAAACCCCAAATGCCACCTATTTAGAGAATTTTCTCAAGAAAAAATTCTTAAAAGAATCAGAGCGATATTTATCAGTAAGAGTGCCACATGGGTAGCCGCAAATAATATGAAAATTTGAACGGTCTTCCCTACTCTGGAACGAGATACGAACAAAAAACAATTCACTGCAATACCCAAGCACATCTGTCTGCCGCTGTGGGTTTCCCAAGTTGAGCTCAAGGTCTATAGGAACCTTCAGGTCAGATTAAACAGTTATGAATATTCACAAAAAACCAATTAGAAGTGGTGTACAACCAAATGCATATGCTCTCAAGGATTTAATAAAGAAACACCTCGTCGCAATGGTGCTTTTATCCTACTCGGAGCTATAGCCGCCTCCAAAACAGCAGGCTGTAGGTAACCTTCATCGAAAAGACAGCACTGAGCAAGGCTAACCAATCAGCTGTGCAACGCTAGGCATTCCTGGATAGAGCAGCGCAAGATTGCATGTTTGAAATCCATAAACCTTTCGAAGGTATCCTAAAGCGAAAGCGGTTATTATCGCATCACCACAAAGAGCCAGTCCTGTAAGCTAACGATATCGCTGCTTGTACGGATCGGCAGCCGCGGCGGGCACGCACCAATCATACAGTGAGCTCTAAACTCTACATGCAACACTTATTACTTGAGCTGCCTCTCTACCAGGGATGTGCGGAAGTGAAATTTTAAATCCCGTAAAACGGAAAACGGAAAGCGTAGAACGGAAAATTTTGCCCAAGCATAGGTTTGTGACCAAAAGTTCTCCTCAACATTGGATTTCCTAAGTATCTTATTGATGAGCATAAGCGGTGACTCTTTCAAGTAATTAGGTAGTAATTAGGTACGTAACTTCAACTCCACTGATGGCACTTACTTCAAACCCCTAGAATATAGGGAGATCGAGGAGTATCTATCCTTCACCTAGTTACGAAAGATTTTCAGAATTTTATAATCAATGAGTATATCTCTAACTGAACTTACTTACTAAGACGAGAAACTGTAAAGTGTGAAAAGTGCGACTCCTTTGCTTTGCTTTATAGCAGACCTATTCTGCAAAAATTCAGACAAAAGGTGACTACGATAGGTTAATACATTTGCAATCTGGGGAGGATCACATTATTCACAGAGGATCCCGTTGGAGCGAGTTAGCAAGAGAGGAATGAGGAGAAGAATAGTATGTGGCGAATGTGAAACACAAGCAGCCTAAATATCACGCAAAACATCAGGCGCCAGCGGCGCCAGTGTAGAGCTGGGGATCATCGTCTGACTAAAACGGTGACAATTGTGATGTAGCCTTATGCTTTTGTCAACTTGAAAGAAAGCCTACATCATGCGTTGCTTCGCAAGAATGCTTGATGCTCCTACCATGACACGTCACAGTTTCATGGAAATTTTATATAAGTTCACCCCATATTTCTGTGAAACTTTGTTTTTTTTTTGAGAATTTTGAGGAGAGCAGGGCGCATATGTGTGGCATATTTGGAAAAATGATGAGGATCAGCGAAATCGCGACGGTAAATGGCTGTTGGACGTGAATTTTGGAGCGATTGTTGTGAACTCATATACATTGCGCATCGAAACACGTGAAACCTCTTCAGGATAGGAAAATACCCTGAAAACAAAAACCTCGTCACCCTCCATAATTTTCTGGAATGTTCCGTAAAAACCCGTGAAAAGTAAAACGTAAAACGGAAGGCTAAAAATGGCCGGAAAACGGAAAGTTCCGCACACCCCTGCTCTCTACTGCATCGCATTTCCACACGCATCTTCCGGCGATGTGCACAATCCTGCGTATTAGTTTTCACGGGGGGGGGGGGTAGGAATCGCCGGGTTGGCTCAAGTCCAACATGGTAGAAAATACGATTAAGCGTCGAGTAAAAAAACCTGTTATGCAAGCGAACTCAGCGCAAAGAATAAGCGTGACTTTCGAAGCAAACGATGTGTGTCCGTGTCTCTCAATGCTCATTATACAGTGGAATCCGCAGATTGAGGTGAACGGCCTAATACAGGGCGCAATCGTTGCAGCGACGCTCACGTAAACTTGCACAACTTCTCAAATTAGTTCATGACGCTAAATGAGTAATATAATCGCGAAGTATGTATGACCTCAGAACAACAGAAAAGGAAGATAGATTACAATGAGCTCATAGTTGCATCAAACAACACTAATACTGTGAAAAGAAGTTGATGTTTTTCGAATTATTATGAGTGCGGTATTATTACAGCAGATATTTCAGGGGAGATCTCTCTACACTTTGTGATTCTGACCTGCTGGGCCTGGATGCACCATTGAGATTACCCGGGATAAACATGTTGGCGTCCGTTATAGCGGTGGGTAAACTTCTGTGGCGTTCCACTTTTACCCTGGGTAAACGATGCACGTCCCCCAAGCGTACTGTGAAATTAATGAATGACAACGCAGAAATTTATTAAATTGCACCTTGACCAGCGACGATAGCTCTCTGTGTGTTACTGATCTAACAAGGATCTGATCCATTTACATTCTCCATGAGAAAGACATGTGCAGGAGTTTCTACATACAACGGCGATGAAACATCACCCGGCAGATAAGATTAAGCAAATCCATGCATTCAAGTAGGTAGATGATGTCCATTATTCTAAGATTCAAGAAAATGCGCTGTGATACAGATATACGCTTGATTTTAAATGGTATAGGATTGAAAGGGAGAAATCGATGTAAAATTACCATAATTCTTTTGTGGATTGTCATTGTCTTGGTAACAAGATAATGATTGGACTCTAGCAAAACGTACATATGGCCAAGTGGCCCCAATCGGAAGAAATATTTCACAAAAACGTGTGCCGAACAACGAAAACGTTCGTTGGGCGAAATAAATTAAAGAGTGAAAGTCAAAAAAAAAACCAAACAGCCTCCAATGGAATTCATATTACTGATTGTGTAAACGATTGATGAATTAGGAGAAGTAGAGTTTTTTTTTCGTTTTTTCTTCATAACTCAGTTCGTTTTGTTCCTTATCTGAATTTCTGTCCACCAATCGATTTGTGGCGACGAGATCTACAAGGTGAGCTAGACAATGTTTTCAAACTTTTCAAATTTTTAGAACGGAAGCATCTACTTCCTAAAGTGCCCGCGGGTACAAACTAGTGAGCAAGACTCCGCGATAATTGTAACCTATGGATATGTGCTAGTTGACGTGCAGATTTTGCCAGGAACTTAATGTAACAGTTACATTTTCGTGATCTAGAGCTAGAAGCGAGCATTTTGGTTTCCCATTCAGCTACATTTCCTGTACTTTGAAACTTGTCAAAATTTCTGAGAAGTGCTATTTTTCACTGGTCAGAAACGCATTGCCTGTCTAGTGAAAGAAATTTCCTCTGGAAATTCTGCGAATAAGCTCCACGTTTTTGGCGCCGTTAGGGTGGTACACTACTAGAGTAGACGCATCTAGTGTTTCCTGACACGGAAAAGGCTAAGTCGCGATATCGCATTTATTTGGTGCTCATTTCCAATGTTCACTTGTATCGCAGCGGTCACGGAATGAAGTACGGTCGCTGCCACTGGAACACAATGTAGTACGCTTTTTACGCATCAACGGCAGTTGAGGGTATTCATCAATAACACTGGCAGAAGCCAAATTTGAGGTTTCAAACTCCGGAAATCTTCAACGAGTGCTTGATATACGTAAATACTGCACACATGGAAATCAAAATTATTCGGGTTTTTGGTCGCAAAATACAGGGTGACACAAAATTATGGGACGGATTTTTCGAGTACGGTTTCTACGCGCCAATCAAACATCAACAACTTTATTTGTGCATGTTAGGAGACTATACATCGTAGCAACTATTCTTGCTCAAAATAACCACCACCCACTTTGATGCACTTCTTTGATCGCTTTGGGAAGTCGTCCACTGCTTTGGCGATGATGTCCATGGGAAGTTCATTCCAGGCTTTCGTGAAATCCCTTTTCAGCTCCTCCACTGTCGAGTGGGGCTTCGCACAGGCCATTGACTCCAGTACTCCCCAGATGGAGTAGTCTAACGGGTTCAAATCGGGTGAATTTGCTGGCCAGTGGCCAGGTCGTTGAGTACTTATGTCCACCGAGATGAAGTCTGGAAAGTTTCTCGCGATCCATTCCTGCGTTTCTTCAGACTTATGAGATGGGGCACCTTGTCTTCTAGGATCGCGCGATACTGGGATCCTTGGACCTTGACTCTTTTGGGTACGAAGATGAGTGGAGTCTTGCCGGTGTGTGTTATTCCCGCCCAGACCATCACTTGCTTCGGTTTTTGTCTCCTACTTATCATCCTCTCCTCTAGCGATGGCTTTCCCTTGGACCACACCCGATCATTCTGACGATTGTGAGCTTGTTCGACGTCGAACCATTTTTCGTCCGAAAACAGGATCATTCGATGCCGTCCAGCTGCAAAACGTTTCCTCTACCTCTTACTCCGCTCCAACCGCTTAGCTTTCGCTTGCTCAGTAATCAGGTGAGCCTTCACTTCCTTACAAGCCTTCAGTCCAGCCCCTCTGAGAACCCTTCGTACAGATTCCCTCGAAATCCCAATCGCCTTTGCAATTTTCCGCGTGGAATTCTTTTTGGTTCGAAGGTTTCTTTCGATCCGACTGAGAACTTTTTTCTGGTTATCTGTGTTGTTGGCGGTTCTTGTCGACCTCTTCCCGGGCGATCTTCGTTGGCTGCTGTCTCTTGGAAGCGCTTCAGAGCTTTCGAAACGGTCGAATGTGGGATATTCAACAGCCGCAAAATCTACACTACTCCATTCCCGCTTTCTGCCATGCGGGCGATTGCCGATCTCAGGTCTTTTCTAGATCGCATCTATAATATAGACCAACGACTGTAGGAATGTGTAGTCAAAGTCATTCCAACCGGCTCACCTCACGAGAGAAAACCAAATGAATCTCCGTTCCATAATTTTGTGTCACCCCGTAAAGTCAACTCTACCGCTTGAGGGCGATCGTTCTATGTGGTCTCATCTTTTTAAATTCATGGTTTATTATTCAAGCTAAGTCAAGCAGGCTGCTCAAAAAAATGAGTTTATTGGGAGAACGCGTTCCCCAATTTGTACTTCCGAGTCGACTTCTCTAAAGGAAGATCTATCAATCCCGTAGGGAGTTAACAAAAGGAAAATCTTCCCTTTGTCAATGTACTGACGAAGATCTAAGTCAAGCAGAGCCGGTTAGGAGGAACCAAAATAGGGACGGCTCATCGCATCCTCCCTCATTAAATGTTCAATAGTAAAAAAAAATAAATCTTAAGGCCGAAAATCTGGGCTTAGACTGAATGTACGCGCGTCAAATGCACGCATTTAGTATGATTTGTCGTACAGGGAAATTGATGGTGACAGTTTGTGTTTTTATAGAGTCCGAGAAGTATCATTTCCTCTACCACATGTATAGCTAACTAAGCTAACTAAGCTTAACTTCATGTGGATTACCTTTTTGAGCAGCAAGCGGTAAGAAAACAAATTGGCACTTCACCAAGCACCAGTAATGGTCTTCTGTCCTTTAAAGTTATACTTTGCTCTTTTGCAGGGATAAAAATGCAACGATTTTTTTCACAACGCTATGTTTTTGTGAGAGTCAAGAGACGACAATGCAAAGGAGAAGGAGCAGACCCATATACAACTTCACATTTCTCATTCCTTAGGGATTTAATGATGAACACTGGAGAGCATTCCAGCTTAGGAGACAGCACTAAGAGTGACGTGCTCGTTATGGTAACTATGGAATCGCTAATTATTGGAACCAAACGTAAAAAACATGAAGTTCAGGTGGAGAAGTCATGTCGTCTCCTTCCTGCGCTGAAAGCTCCCTGACTGCGACGTAAATGAGGGAACCACAGATTCGATTACAGATGTAACTTAAGGTTACACTTCTCGATTGTTCCATTTACAATCTTCGATCTTATTCACTGTTTAATTCCCACAGATTTTTGAGCACTAGCTTTGTTTTTACCCACAACAATCCCAATCCCGCAAAAAATAAAAGGGTTATCAAGTATTTATGAATGGAACGTTGTCAAAATAATGTTTAGCGGGAGGAAAAGGTAATATTCTGGTCTGTGTGTGCTGTTTTTGTTTCCGCTCTTTGTTTTGGAGCTATTTTTCACATATTTGTTCATGAAGAAAAATTGATGAGTTGGAAAGCTTTATACGAAGAATGAGAAATCCCTTCACATTCACAGCTTTGGTAAGCTCACTTCACTTTGAGGCAGTTCCATGTGTCAGATTCTGAGTTGAATTGTGCATTTTCAAACAACATACGTACAATTCCAAATATCTTTAGTGGTGAATGCTTGTAAAGTCCCCACTTTCCTTAGAATTCATTGATAGCAAAGTTTTAAAGATGGGTGGAAGCAGGATCTATTGAGTGTTTAAGTAAGCCCTTGCAGTTTTTTGGCTGCGTGACAAGGGGTACGCTGCTGGTCTGTGACTGGTCAATCTATGTGTCGCGGTTGCATCCTTCAAGGGTACAAATAATGCTGGTTAGGTAGCTCCTAACATCCTCCACATATTTTCCAGTCGCTTTCACAGGGAATCTGTTATCTTTTCAAACAACGTTATTTTCTGAAAATGTTTCTTATATAATGCTAAAAGAACGCATGCTATGAGCAATTTGAAATAATTTCGTCTTCATTTATTGATTTAATTATGTTTCAGGAGCGCTTTCATGAACATCGTATTTTGTTCGCATCATAACCCCAAGCGTCAATAACAGGTACACATCGGCGGAGGGGGATGAGGGAGGGGGGGGGGGTAGAGGAGCATCGTGGGAGGGAAAATTTCTCCATAATGTTGAAGACCAGCGAATCCAGAAGTAAAATTGACAGAAACTCAGCTTCGAATTTGGAAGATTCAAGCGAAAATAAAAAACAGTGAAAAGAAATCAAAATATGGTAACAGGCGCCCTCCTCCCTCCTACCCCCCCCCCCTTGGGGCTGCCAATGATTTCCACGTCCCTCTGGCTGCACACTTGTTAGCTTTCTTGTCTCTCGCGATTCGGCAGCAAGGAACTGAATTCATGATAGGTGAGTTCTAAGAAAAAACGAGCATGTCCCTGCAAACCCGCTTTTACACACTTAACAAAAAATTCATTTCCGCTGTTTCCGCATGAATTGCCAACTCATTGCTAGAGTTTTCCCGAAAACCCATTTCGCTTCAATGCGAATTATGCGAATTTTGACGCTTTCAATAAACCATCTTTTTCTGCCTTGTGCAAACGTAATGCGTGGGAAAAAAAGGATATGTAGGCATACCTCAAACACCGTTTTGCTGGTTTTCAGTCGTGGCAAATCCTTCGGCATCGTATAGGCGGACCTTGATTTGATCAAACTCCGAAGAATCGGATGAACAAGGAATTCCGCATCACTAAAGGAAGAAAAGTTGTTATGGAGCAGCCGCGTCAAACAAGCACTTCAAAAAGCGAATATGAACATTTTTCTTCTTCTTCGCGAATCTTTTTGGGAGATAAGCAACGAGTGATGCTCAATATACCAAATGAGCACTCTACGAATATGTATGACTAGTTCACAAATTTCGTCTCAGAATCCAAAATATTTTTCCTGGCTTAAACCAACTAGATTCTTCGTGCATCTTCTTTCACACTACCTTGTGCGGGAGTTGAATTATGAACTCAAAATGCATGCAAAAAATAACTGGCAAATTACTGCAAGAACGTAGCTTGAATGAAATACACACAGATTCGGGAAACACTCACCTATCCTCGTCGCTTTCCTCTGAACCGCTGCTTTCATGCAACATTGCGGACATTGGCTGGAAATGGCAAATAATTGAAAAATGAAAATTTCACGGCTCATCCTGCAGCAACCAGGAAGTAAAGAGGGACATGTAGTTCAATGTGCACAACAGCTAGAGAAATGGTAACAAAAAAGGGAAAACGGATTTGGAGAAACGAAAAACGAGAAAATAAATTGACAACAGCTACTGGAGACATTCATTGCACTAAGATTATCGTAGATTCTCCTGGGGTCTCCCTTTTGCACTCATAGCAGAGTTTACTCTCCTTTGGCGGTTTTCGTGAACGTTTCAGGGAAGGTTTTGACCTTTTCGTCGGATGTGTGGGCTCTACGGGTAAAACGTTACGGTTAAACTGTTGTTTGGTGGGTAAATTTACGGAGTTGGCGGACCTTTTCGACATATCCGAAGGTCGTAGAAACATCATTGAGATTCCGCATGATAAACGTGTTCACATGTCCAAAGTTACCTTTACCTGGCACCCATCAACGTGTTTACGGACACGTGACTTTGTCTATGCTTAGGTGCTAGCCATAGGTTACCACATTCATGAGTATGAGATTATTCATCCTTCCAATGATGCATCCCGTTCCGGCGACTGGAGGGGACGTTGCCCGTTTACCCAAACATTGGAACACAGGCCATCTTCTTTCCGACAAATTCCACAACAAATATTCAGTAATTCCTAACGTTTCGTTTTGGAGACTCTTCCCATCTAGTTCTCCAAACCCTAACATCTAGTTGCTACCCAAAGATAACGGTACGCGTGGGGAGAAGGTTGACCATCCTTCCAGTATCGCATCCTTACCAGGTGGTTGCAAGGAAAGGTGCACATGTCTTGAGCATTGCACTTGATTACAGAAATGTGCTACTTTAACAGTGAGCCATTGTTCCCTACTGAAGATCATCACCACAGCACGACATCGGTGTTGAACTTCGTTCTCGGTTGTTCTTTCTCGTAATTACACGCATGTGCATTAATCACCACTCTTAAATCATTTCAATACAGTTCGTGTGTTGACTCGAAGACAAGTTGAATGGATCCACGCCTCAGTTGATCCCCTCAAAAGCTCTTGTCATTCTTCTCCACTTAGTAACTGTTTTGAAGGGCTGTAGGTTGATGAGAATAGACGCCCACGGTGAGATGTGACGCGATGTTCCCAGAGCAACACTTGAAGTACACTTATAGTGTACCTCCCTGAATTTAGTTTCTCAGCGGCAGATGTTCGCCTCGTTCCAAGTGAGTGACTTCTCGAATTATGATTTTCTCATACGACGAAGCGAATATGCTTACCCTTTCAGGCAAAACTAATTCTTCTTGACAGGCTCCATCGCTCCTAGGCGAGTACATGGATCACGACGCAGTAGACAGCACGCGTCTTACCTTGGTCACTTCTGTAACAAATATGTAGCTAGTTCATTAGGTTAAGTCTCTCTATTGTAAAGATATCCATAAACGACCACGCCAAACCTGACAACATGCACGGTCAAATGGAAGAATTTGGCTGTTCAGCTAAACAGAGAATAAAAGAAGCACCTTGGCACAACCAGTTCAGAGGAGCAAGTGTTCCTGGAGGGAAGGTGTGTTGGATGTTGATGCTGAGAAGTTCAATTTTACTCCCCTCGTGCGCGTAAATTCGCTCCGGGCTACGCTATCACCAGATTAGGACGGCAAAAGCTCGATTTTGTACAAGATGGCAGAATGAATAGGTCGCTTAACTCAATGAAGTCATATATTTTACATTGTAGAGTTTTGCAAGCAGTTAAGCGCGATAGCTGCATTCCTTATGGGAGGGGTCCATCACGGACTTACTCCAAAAACTGGATTGGAGATGCTGTACAACTAAGGTCTAATTTGCATATTTCTCTTAAATTCCATGCGTTTCTAAGATCAAAGCTATACATAGCTTTTCGTTGCACATACTGTAGATTTCTACAGTATTTTGTGTGGATTACCTTACGATATTCCTTATCATAGAGTTTTGTAACATTAGTGGTATTAGTCCTTCTTGTATGAGTACCAACGTAAGAACACAAAACAATTAAAAAGAAAATAAATAGATAATTAGGTAAACTTGAGAGAAAGAAAACCGGCAATGGCGAGCAATTTGTAACACGTTCTCGCTATGTACGTCTTCGCCATGCAAATATCATGAAAACATCTTCCGACTGAAATCTGAATATTTCTGCTTTCATCACTAACGGCAACAAAATGCGGAGGATATACTTTGACCTTTTTGATGATTATTTCTACGACTGTTTCGGAATCGTTTTATTGTCATGGTTTTTACTACCACCTTACCCACTTACTATTTATGTAGCTCCAATTATTAACATGTATGATAGAAGAGATTGATGTCATGGAGGCTGGAATTTTCTGATACAAGAGACCGATTACTGAAAAGAACGTCACGAAAATGCGTGGAGGCCGGGCACATTTCATGTAAATGTCAATCTTCGTGCGCATGACCCACGTCAATCACGGTTTTCTGACGCAAACATGGGTTATCCCTTTCACGAATTGGTTATTTGATTCAAATCATGGTATAAAAACTACAGAGCATGTGCTGATGCTCATCTATTTATAAGCAGCCCTACTCACAGAAAATAGTGGGTTGATAATATTAGAAGATATATTCACAGGCGTTCTTCAATCAGACTACATGTTTCTTCTGCTTTGCATTTAATCAATAATTATTTACTACACCTTTTTCCAAATGAGCGCTCCAAAGAAGACTGTGTATCTTAGTGAATACAGGAGGATTGTAGAAGACAGTATCAAAAAATAATGTGAGTAGCATCATAGGAGCATTATGGAATGGACCGTATCAGGAAGCTAATGACGAGCAGAATCAGAGGACCGACCAAAAAATTGTTTTTTTTTTGGGCATTTTATGGGACACCCTTTTTGCATATGGGATAAACAAAGAAGTTAACAAGACGGAATAAAAGTGAAGAGCACGAAAAGATCATGGCAGTACATATTGTAAAGATGAACATGAAGACGGAAAAAATTACGAGAAGGAGGGAGGTTTTTCGAGGAAGTTTTAGTCTTTTGAGTAAGTTTGAGTGATAACTGTAATTGTGACTCAGTGATGAATATTGTTGTTAACAGATGAGAGATAAGCAGCCAAGGAGTCTATCCACTTAAAAGGTGGTCTTTTGTGCACTGAAAAACTTCAACAGGTGATCTCACCCTTGTTCTAGGAAGTCGCATCTCAAAGGCAGCGCAAAATAGTGCGACGACTGAATCAAATAACTTCCAGCCAACCGGATTCCCGCAAATGATAGATTGCTCTTGCTTTTTTTTTCTGACGCCGATGAGTCCTCGAATAATTCAAATGGAATTATGGGCATGACTCGTTTTTTTTTAGTACCTGCTCTCTAGATTCACTTTTAATCACTCGCATAACTTCTATCAAATTCAGTGAAGTTCTCAATAATTTTTAAGAGTTACATATTGTTGTAGTTGCAAAGACCATTTTCCTAAACTAGTTAGAAAGTTTAACAGTTACTATCATAGCGTCAAATCCTAAAAGTCAACAGAATCCCACAGGCTTAACACATGAGGCAGTGAAAACTCTTGATGTAATTTTTGTTCCCTTAAGAATCCTACACGATTTTATTTTCATGGAACACTTGCTGATGACAAATTGATGACTTATTGTTAGAAATCGACTTATCCATTAATCTAATAGATACCTGAACTCAAATTCGCTTACAATAGTTCAATAACAATTTTTCTGAATGTGATATGGTTAGTATCTCTGAAAAGCGTGCAGCAAAGATGTGGCTTGAACAGCCAATTACGTCAAGTACAAAGCTTAGCGACATCTCCTGCCAGCTACCGTCATATTCTCCTCATTTACTGTCACCTTCGCTCAATAGCAGATAAAAGGAGGAAGTTTTGAGAAGCAGTTGAAGTAGGGGGGGGGGGATCGCAGCAGCTGAAAAGGGATGCCCCCTTGACCTTGCACCAGAGGTATTGCGCTGGTTGGGCTGAGTTCCTGCTACACACTTACCAGTGACAGAGCAAAGACTTCGGAACTGGTACTGAAGATCATGTCTCAAAATCGTCTGCAGAAGCCTTTCACCACTGGAGGTCGTTTCCATCGCTGCCTCAGCAGGGTATTATGATATTTTCTTTTAAATCTTTTTTAGCAACTGTGTATTATATTTTTGAGCGCTCGGGTCAGTAAATTCAATCATTCCGTCAAAATATCTGCAGTTATAGCAACAAGAAGAAAAATTACTATAGGTTCTGTATTTGGATGAGAACTCTGCGACATTTAGAATTAATCACAAATACCTAGCATGGGTATTGGTCATTCCTCTCAATGCACCTTTTTCTGCTATTATTCAGGTTCAAATTAACTTATCTGCCTGAATTCAGGTTTTTCGGTAAACTTTGACAAACTCTCTGAATCTGACATCTATACCAATTTATGGTTCCATTTTCAAAACGAAATTTAGTCATTCTTTTGCTCCAAATAAGGCAACAAGCGTGGGGATATCGGTGGTGACGCTGCCATCTTCTATTTCTGAATTGGGCTTGCGCTAAACTCTGTCGTTATGGATAAGCATCACAAGTGGGCAATGATGAGCTTATTTCCTGTCAGAACGCATCATATTATAGAAACGAGCGCATATTATGGGCACTCGGGCGAATTTCTCGAAAATTTCTTCAAATTTCTGAAAACTCCCAGAATTTTCTATGCATGCAAGGATATGATATTGCAAAAGCAAACTCGGGACGTTTTTTCTATAAGAACTCGAGAGCAGATTGTACAAGAAGTGACAGAATTTTACCAAATTATTGCTGCTTCATTCTTCCTTCAGAGTAAACAAGATTTGAACGATGATCTGGTAATTCACATGCCATATATTTTACTGTCAATGTTTCTAGAGGAGATTTAACTTCTACTTGTAGAATGTAACGTGTTACCGGCATCCGCTAAAACGAAAATAACAATAGAAGTTAGAAGAGAGGGAGGGAGGAGAGGGTGGTAAGAATAGGAAAATTAAAAAGTATAGGACCGGCTTAAAATTTCACTAAGGTCGGATGAAATTGTTTTTCGCTGGAAATAGGTGGAGAAAAGTTTGAAAACAACAAAGGAAATTTCCACCCGCTAAATTTCCGGGCAATTTTTGGGTGTGGAGTATGATAAGCACGTTTCAAACTTTACAATACTCTATTTCTGTAAGTTCGATCTACAAGGCAAACGAACTCTAGGAAGCGCAGCAATCAGCAAAAGCATGGCCTAAAATCAAAATATTGGACGGAGACTGCCCTCGAACCGGAACGATGAACTGAATTGGAATTTTCAAAGAATAATTCAAACAAATGGCGTGTGGCCTGGGCAGGAACCATAATACATACGTCAATAAGGAAAAGAACTGATAGAAAAAAAACCACGAAAAGAATCCATGATGGAATGGCAAAGAAATCATACGACGGCCATTATCGAAACCAGCTGACGATGCTAGGCTACAGTAATAACACCAACTTTTGGGTCAGATAGATATTTAGCGACCAGATATATAATTAGCACACTCATGATCTTGTAGCACAGAACTTGTCAATCTCTCAGCCGTTGGATGAGCAATCAGGACTGAGTTTGAGCATGTCCAGAGGTTTTATGGGGCTAACAAACAACTGCAGACTTCACATCACATTCTAGCTCATCGTGAGCACAGGCACGGATGGTTGAAAACTCGCTTGTTTGAAGTTTCCATTACCTGTTAACTGCCTATGAGGGAAGAAGAAGTGGATTATTGCATTACGTAGGGTTATTCCCGCTCAACATTTTCCTCTGATCCCTATTGTCGTACTCCCCCCCCCCCCCCGCCCTCACTAGAGTCGAAACTATAGACAAGCTGTCAAACTTGAAACAAAACTTATCTATTGAGTCAAACGATAATGGACGCCTTTTTCCTCTGCGTAAGTGAATGCTTGATAAAAACGGAAGAATCCACCAGCTGAAGCGGATAATTTGACCTTTGAAATACAGTAAGTTCTGTTTTTCTCTATGTCTCTGGCCTTTTGACAACTTGACTCCTTCCTGGGATGAACCACTGCAGAACGACGCTATTATAGCAGAATGCACAGTTTTATCAAAAGTTTTTTTCTTGATATATAGGGTGACGTGAGGAGAAAGTGGAGATTAATAAAATAACTGAATTTTGAGTTTTGAATGCTGTGATTAATTCCGGAGGCAATTTCCGGAGGAACAAAGTTGAAGGAAGAAAGAGCGCATTATGACATTATATCCTCTAATGTCGTCCTGATGGCTCATTGCAAACGTGAAATGTCGGTGTAATTTTTTTTATCAATTGATTGCTCAAATGGGCGACCTCCTGAATTTGCATCAGCCTCTATATGTATGTACTCACTCTTTACGCGAGGAAATAGAGGAAAAGAGTACGACTGAAAAGTTTTCGATGTATCAAGCGCATTTTTTTTCATAATATGGTTGCAGGAAGATCTAAACCTTCTCTGTATTTAAAACGCCGAAAATACAATCGTTGCAGGGAAGTGAGATATTGGTTCTTTTCGCAATCAAAAAGCCTCCTTAAAGGCAGCAGGAGCTGAAATTCTCGACTCTGAGCTGAGTTGCGGGTGGTGAAGTACAGACTCGGCACATCAGAAATGTGAAACGAACACAGACAATGATGGCTTACCTGCAGAGAAAATGGAACATTCGTCGCGAACACGCCTGGTCGTGTTCGCGCGCGGACGAGTTTTCCCCGGCGCGAAAGCTATTGCGGCGCGTGATTTTGGCCGAGTCCCGCCACGAAACCCTATGAATTGAATGCATTTCGTTTTCCCTTTACGCCAAACCACGCGCCGCAATGGCTTTTGCGCCAGGGAAAACTCGTCCGCACGCGAACACGGCCAGGCGTGTTCGCGACGAATGTTCCATTTTCTCTGCAGGTAAGCCATCACTGTCTGTGTTCGTTCCACATTTATGAAGTGCTGAGTCTGTATTTCATCATCCACAACACGAAGTCGAGGATTTCAGCTCCTGCTGCCTTTAATATAGAACAGGAATTGCTGCCTGCTCTGTGTATATGGTTAGTGTATGCAAAGGTATTAAGCATTCACACGAAGTACGACACTGTAATTTGATAGCGCATCAAAAATAACATTTTCACTAGTAAACCCTAAAAAGAAAAGAAACAGGTGGGCGACTGGGTAAATTTGAAGAGGGTAATGTCACACCTAGCAAGAACATGGAGAAGGATAAAAGCTCGTCAAAATTTGAGGGGAATATCACGTAAGCGGCTGTTCTGGAGAAAGAACATGAAGGGAAACAAGCGTGGCTTCCTTCAGACGTGTTGTTATCGGTCGAGGACCATCCTATTAACAAGTCTCGTTTGTACATCGTGCCAAAATCCAATCAAAATCTTGCCCACAAAACTCGTACTTTACCTTTAAGCGGAGACACCCTAATCTCCCCGAGAACACTTAGTAATACGAGCAGTAGAAAGGAACTGCACTATAAGAAACAGCAGTGATGACTTCCCAATGAAGTTTCTCGCGCTTTGAGAGAAATATAAGTTCCTATCATCTTACGCTGATGATTTCCGGTCAAACTCCTAGAACGTTTCATGCAGTATTTGGACTTTGAAAATGATCTGGAGTCGGAAACGTCTCACACAATATTCGCCGAATTTCGCCTAATGTCGGCCAAATCCCTTGAGCTAGATTCCAATGTTGCTTTTCGCTGCATTCCTCACATTCTCTCCATGAATTCGGGTGCAGCTTGGGTGTGCAGTAATAGAATTATTGCAGAAACTATTTTTATGAAGTGCACTGTTGCGAAAGTCATTACTGTGAGTATGAAATGGAGAATATGGTAGAGAGACAGTGTAAGTGTGTAGTCGTGTAGGTGACAGTCTCATTCGGAAGAGGGAAAAAGGGAGAACGCAGAGTATCATAAAAAGGAGAACTTGGATGCCCAACGTCGTAGTAGCAAAATTAGAAGAAGTTTATCTCAAATTCAGATACATAAGTAGGTTTGGGTATTCGAAGGGTAGCAGTGAAAATAAGAAACTACGTAGGAGCAAAGTAACCTGGAATTTTTGTTTATTTTATCTAGCAATTCTTCGGATTTTTCCTTTTCTCCAGAATGGCAGATAATTGCTTGCAACTCCTCTACTATCGTATAATTTAACGAAGAGCGATTTTTTCGGAGAAGAACGGCTAGGATATAGTATACATCATGTCAGACCAATTCATAACCCTCGAATATTAACGATGGTGGCTTCCTAGGCTAGTCTTCTCCTCTTCTTTCTCCCTTTTTGACTATTTGTATTGTTTTCAATCAGTTTTTTTTTCTTCTGATCCCCCTTGTTCCCAATACGGCAGACCTACGTATGTGGTGTAATAAATAGACAAGTAAACAAATTTTGAAAATCTTGCGGGACCTCTATCTTTGGAGGGGGGGGGGAGGAGGTGGTGCACAGCTTATAACGGCGACCGAATCTCACATAGTTTCAAACATTCCTTCTAGGGAACCACATTAGCTTTTCGGTCCTTAAAAATATCCTTATCAGTCGTCTTCATTATCACAAGGTAAGCAGAATTGACCTCATCTGATTGCGCTGCGCTCAGTATTCCATTATAGCGAAGAAAATATACTGTAAACATCGCCAAAACGCATGATGTGCATACGAAGAAATGATTGGGAAACGGCGCACGGAAAGCGTGCAATAACAGCCACGAGGTGCCGTGTTTTGCCATTTAATTACTTATATAGCTTCGAGGGAGAAACACCGATTGCCATGGAAATTAAGCTGTTTTCTTACACCTCCGTGACATGATGTGAAGTTTATGTAGGCATGGATATTCTACGCTGCAAGAAGAAAGTCTACTGCTGCATGGGAAAGCTTGGCAAAAACATAGCAGGCGTCTTAATTTTCTTTTTCATTTGATAACCAGTAAAAAGTTGTGATAAGACGTTTGAAACAAAGCCAAAGTAACACTCTGGACCAAACATGACTCCGGAAGCAAAAGGTAGAAGCAGCTATATTTTCAGTATTACCTTCCCCACTCCCCCACTGAGGTAGGGACTTACCAGCCATCAACATATCCACCCAAGCAAAGCATCTCATAAACCCACTAAATACTCAGACAAAATGTCGGAAGTATCGCAGCAGAAAGAGATCGCACTCATGTGGTTAAGAAGCGACAGACGCGGGGATAAAAATTTTCAGAAGGATCGCAGCAGAATGTTTTCTGCTGCGGTCTTTCCAAATCTCGCTGGAGTGGTTCGGAAGGACCGCAGCAGAATGCAAGAGAGAGAGAGTTAGCGTTATCACACCCTTCTTATGTATGGAGCTCAGTTTTGCTGCGACCAACAAGAATTCAGCTTTTTTGGAGTTCAGATGGGAAATTGGCTTCATAAGTATGTCGGACCGTGAAGGCACTGATCCTCAGCGAGGTTGTCATTTTTGCTCGAGTGTACCGCCGCGTGCTGGTCCCACGAGAGTGGTTGCGTAACGCATTTCTGCGGAATTGGTGCTCACATCCCGTAGCCATTCGGAAGTACCGCAGCAGCTATTCGGAAGGACCGCAGCAGGAAACTGGAAGGACCACATGTCATCTGTCGGTTCTTCCGCTTTTCCGCTGCGGTCCTTCCGAAAAATTGTCTGAGTATGAGATTACACATCCTTCAAGTGATGCATCCGGTGCAGGCCAAGGTTGCAGAGAGGACACTGGTTCTTCATGCAACACACGCCAATTCTGTTCGATGGGAAGATTTTAGCACTAGCCGTTGCTTGAGGTTATTGAAAGGAAAAAATTTATTTTTTCGGGTGGATTATCGATGAAGTTCAGATGAGAAACTGTGAAAACTAAAAACAAGGTCCTTGTAAGAAAAGCTCAAAACTGGTCCGGATAATTTTATCTGGTGCCACTTTGAGCAGGACCGAATGTGACTACGTAATCCAGTTTCGTAGCCAAGGATGTGGTGATTCGATGACCATCAAGAGGAGGAGATAAATATCGGTGAAGTATCCAGAAATGTTATACAAGCAACCGCATGAGATGGGAAACTTGAAAGGAAAACACATCCGGACTTAAGTGAACACTTCCGGAGGCACGTCGTGTGCAATTTCCATCACGACAGAAGTTTTTCGCTCTCAGAAATGCTCGTCCTGCAACGGCTAGTGTTTCCCAATAAGTTCACCACAGTCTTCAGAGGAAACGCAGAACTCATGGGTGTTCTTGGGAAGGGTCGAAGTTTTCCGCTCATTCAGGTATGAATCAGATATTTTCATGTATATTCATTATTACTTGTTATCGGTGTCTAAAGTAGTCCATGTCATTCGTCATTCCTTCAAGTATTGGATTTCGAAAAAAAAAGTTCAAATATGTGACAAATCCGTTGTCGCGGGAGGGGGGAGGGTCCGAAAGGCGGCAGAACTCGCTCTTTTTGCAGTATTCGATTTTTCGATTTTGCTTTCATATTAAGCTAATTGAGCCAATTGAATTTATTTATTATATATTTGATTGTTTTTTTATATCTGCATAAGTGCGCTACACAGTGGTGAATCACAATCAGAAAGGGAGAAATGATGAGCTCTTCGGATACAAAAAAAAAATCTAACGATTCTTTAAGATGTATCGCGCATGAAGTAGATGGGAAAACTTTTACAAAGAAAATATCTGCTCAGCAAAATCAGCGAGGCATCACTGCGATTCAATCAGTTAAATTTTATTCGGTGCAACACGCAAGATGACTTTCCTGCACAAAGTTTTAGGCAGTAGGGAAAGTTCTTGCGGTTTTTGAAACATTACATTAAATTGACTTTTTGAAAATAGGAAAGCACATTAAGAAATGAGTAAATCACCGTCACGTACCATCACTCTTCGGCAATTTTTGGGAAGCTCTTCAATGCCTTCGGCTCAGAACTGCGCTGGCATTAACTCGGAAAAGTTGCTCAACCAGCGATCCAAGTCATCTTCATCATCGAAAGCTTTTGCTTGCATGGCTTCAGAGAGCGACAGGAAAAGGTGATCTCCGTGTAAGGTTTGTTATTTAATATTCTATTCGTGTAAGGTCAGAGCTCTACGATGGGGGCAGCACTTCCCATCCAAATTCAGTACTCTTGCAATGTGCGAACAAGCATCGTCGTGGAGGAGTTGAATCGTGTCATGATTCGGACCTTTTCCTGCTATTTTTGCGGCCATTCTGTCCAGCTGTAAACAGCACAGGTCCGCCACGAGGGCAGTGTCGCGTGGCAGTATCTCGTAATGGATGATATCCTTGCCTTCGGCAGCAACTCAAGCTGGTCATCCTTGCCAACCCAGTGCTGGTGGCGCTTTATGATGACGAACAGACACTATTTCTCATCCTCTGTGAAGATGGGCTTCAGCTAGTTCTCTATGCGCCTGTAGGACAGCAACGCACTAACCACTTCTGCACGCCGCTGAAGATCGCCTTCGGTCAAACCACTGTTACTCACAATGATAACTTTTATACCCTGCCCAAGTGACGCAGGCAACCGGTGATGGTGACAAAATGAACATCCAAGACTTGTGTCCTTTCATACATAGATTGTTTTGGATCTAAATCTACCAGCTGCCGCAGTCAACCATTGTTGGCTCTGGAAGCGCGTTCCGACAGTGTGGAAACACAGAGGTTGGAGTCACCAACACGAAGGCTTCTCAACCAATCCTGTGCAGTGAGTTCGGACAAGGTACCCTCCCCAAATACAGCTTTGATATGGCAACTGGATGTGGCTGCAGATTCAGCAGATTTGAAGTCGAATACTAAAAGGTGGCAAATCCACTGCTCTGAAAATCCCATCTTTCTGCAAGGGGTTGTGCAAAAGTTTGCAGGTAATGATAACAACAAACTTGCACATACCTGAGGTCCTTATCTATCTATTAAACAACGTATACACAAAAGACAAGTTGCTGCAAGGCAGCGTGGAGTTCAAAAGCAGACTTTCGAAAACCGCGAGAACCTTCCCTACAAACTAACATATTCATTTTTACTAGAGGAAATTGTCCACTCTAGAACTGCGGGTGGACCACTACCCAGCCGGAAAGGAATCTCACTAGGAAAGGGCTGCAGAGATATCTTTGATGAGCTGTTCATTTTCTTTGGAAATTCACTTCTGAGAGGAAAAAAAAACGAAAATAACTCGAGTACTATACGCTATCTGCAAATCGAGAAAGTTTGGAGAGCACTGGTTAGATCTTAGAAGGATAATGGTGGAATTTTACTCGAATAAATCAGATTTCTGGCGATGTTCATGAAGTTTTTCGTGAGTTCCAGGAGAACATTTTCAGAAAAGTGCAAATATATAATCTATTTCGGTGTGAACAGTATCTCAATTTTTCAAGCATCGTAACCCAACGAGATGTTAGGCTGAAGTTCAGTCAGCGAATATGACCACCGAATCCAGAAAATGTGAATTTTGCGAGCACTATAAAACGACATGTGATCACATTGCTAGGAAACGGGTTCAGGCAGTAGCAGTTCGCATAAAACTACGGAAGCTCAGACCCATTCCGCAAAACTGCGAGCTCTATATGCCTCCTTCGTAACTTGCTCATTATGCGATCCCAGGGTCTGCTTAATTTAAAATGCAAAGCCACACCCACCGATGAATAAAGACAACCACACATTTTAGAAAACGAGTGGAATGTGCGGCAACCACAAAACGGGGGCGAAAGCGAGGAACAATAGGAAATGCATGCACATAGCGACAAGGAAACAGTTACGTATGAGTCTGCCCCTACGTTGAGGGTTTTTGTGGATCCTGGGAGGGTGGGTTGAAAAGTGCAGTTGAATGCCATGAACAGGGAGGGAAATCGTTTGAAATCTGAATTCTTAGAAGCTCAGAGAATTGAACTAGGGAATGCAGTTCATAAAGAAAGATCCACGCAGAAGGAAAGGAGGTTTTACACGTACGTAAGTGGGACGTAGGAGTTCAAGCGCACTGCAACTATGTGCACATCCTAAACGGGAAGCGTTGTCAGTGCTTCTCTTTTCATTGGTCTTGAAACATTTGAGTTTTTTTTTTTTGAATAGAGGTGATTATTTTTCAGGAAGTTTTCATTTTTGAAATTTTGACGTAGCCGTGGCCTGTGAAAGGAATAGGATCTTCATTTTTAAATCTGCTAAAAATGCCAAAGACCACGAA
The DNA here is from genome assembly GCA_037903475.1 of Ancylostoma caninum. NCBI lineage: Eukaryota > Metazoa > Nematoda > Chromadorea > Rhabditida > Ancylostomatidae > Ancylostoma > Ancylostoma caninum. The sequence continues at coordinate 1,261,625 of JBAJFG010000475.1, read as the reverse complement.
ATCCGGGTGAGATCCTGTGAGTTTGAATGTGCAGTAGAAATTTCCTCTGGTCTCTCTGGTGTTCCCTGTTCTTTGGTGGGATTCATGAACGTTTCCGGGATTCCACCCATTGTTCTGTAGGATACGAGTTGTCATTCACAGGTAAAAAGTAATTGTAAAGATAGGTTAAGAGGTTGTGGAGACAGTGCGAAGATATGTATTTAAACTGTCATTTTTTTCCAGGCTTGTTCATCTAGCCGGTATCACCCCGTGATCGTGACGCAGCACCCCACGATGCGGTCGCGCAGCACTGATCTGCTGATTCTGACATGTCTTAACACATATCCAATGAATCGCAAAGGGTTAACGGAGGAGGTATGTTAAGAACAGGTAAGATTCTATGTGCTTCGCGTTAGTAAATTTTAAAACGAGTGCGTCAGTGCTGCGAAATCGCACCTCACCACTCTGCTTCAATGATGTGCTAGGTGAACGAACCAAGAATCGACCGAAAGAGCCACAACTGAATTAGGATGATCACGGATGTATATTATATTTTTGCTAGAAATTGGAACGGGAAGCGTACAAGAGTTCCATAATTCATGCGTTCAAAGTGCATTTCAAAGCGCATCAAAATCAAGGTTCAATTTGATGCATAAATGGCGTTCTGCTCTTTTTATCCGGGGCGGCGACGAGCACAAAAGTGGAAAGCGCGAAAGAGAAAATTGAATGTGCGATGAGCACATTAATAGGTGCGCTCGAAAGCGGACGCATCGCCGCTGACGAAGCGGCTCTGAAAAGCTGTGTGTCGGACGAACTGCCACATCCGGTGCACATGAGGACGTTGCTAGGGAATTAGTCCCACCACGACTATCTGAACAGCAAAAGTGCTCTGATGAGAAAGGGCAATACACACTCAATCACAGGTGTTCTAGGAAGCATTTATGGTTAAGTAGTAGTTAAGGTAGCTAGCGATGAAAAGACGAAGGGATTAATGGCCACAGGACTTGCGAATGCATTGTCTGGTTTTGAAATAACAACCAGCCTTGAATTTGCCTCAAAATAATTGGCGCAACAGGCAAGTGATGGTTGCAGACGGATGAGGACTCAGACAAAGTGCCGGAAATTCCGCAGCAGAATAAAACGGCATTCGGAAAAACAGCAGCAGAAAGAGATCCGCAGGCAGAGATGCAGAGAAAAAAGTGCCCCGGAATTTCCGCAGCAGAAACGCAGGAGAAGAAAAGAACTGCCCCGAGCTCCGGAAATTCCGCAGCAGGACACATCATCTGATGAAGCGGCACATTGATTGATTGGCTGGTCGAATTTGCTGCAAACCTTCATCATTACCTAATCACATCATCGTTGTTGCTCCTCATCTGTCACATCTTCTCACAATTTCAAATTTTCCATATTCCACAGTCTTTATGTGAGGAATACAGAATCCATTGGTAGGGTCTTGAACTATACCTCATTCTCGAATGTTTTTCTTCCTCTCGCTGCTTTTGTGTGAATCGTTCTAAGTATTGAGAGGGTGTGTGTGTGTGTGTGTGTGTGTGTGTGTGTGTGTGTGTGTGTGTGTGTGTGTGTGTGTGTGTGTGTGTGTGTGTGTGTGTGTGTGTGCGTCTGTGTGTGTGTGTGTCTGTGTCTGTCTGTGTCTGTCTGTCTGTCTGTCTGTCTGTCTGTGTGACCATCGTTTCGGAATTTTCGCGGCAAAATACTTGTTCGGAATCTCCGCAGTAGAATACCAGAATTTCCGCAGAAGAATACCGGAAATTCCCGGAAATTCTGCAGCAGAACAGCAGAAAAATCGACTGGTTACCTGCGGAAATTCCGGTATTCTGGTGCGGAATTTCCGGCGCTTTGTCTGAGGAGTTGAGGGAGAAACAACTGAGGTCCCCGTCGAATATCGGAAAGTGGGAATTCCAAAAATAATTACATGCCTCCTGTCCTTGAACTTGGATACATTTCTATCTCTGGCATATATTCATACCAGTCTGGCCGTCCGGCTAACGCCGGACTTCCAGACTTCTATTGATGCTCGCTTCGCTCGCATACTGCACGTTGAAAGCAAACACAAAAGTGTAAATGGATTGATAAAATCTGCATCCTTCCACGCAGTTATATCGCTCTCCTGAGAAACCCTTGATCCCATAGGTGGTAGCTTTCCCCCAAATGAACGAAGTTATGCTCTTCCATATGAGCGAAGTTAGTGGTCGTGAAGAACTGAGTGTAACCAATTCAGTGCAAATGTTATCTTGAAATGATTTAGGCTCAAATGGTTGTTGTTGTAATTGAAGTGATAAGGGTCCACCGGTGTATATAAACGGAAAGGAAGGAGTGGTTCATTCAGACACAAACGGAATAGGAAGAGAACACGGATACGAAAGGAAACAATGTACATCTAGGTGATTAAGGTAGGAGGGTCCGCCGAAACAGGACAAGCGTACCCCTCATGCAGGGATAGACCTGCCTAGCCAATTCCTATCACTTGTGGAAGCCGGCGCACCCTTACTACACCATTGGACCCGACTCCAGGCGTTTCCTCACTTTTAAACGCCGGCGCACCCTTATCACACCGTTGGACCCGACTCCAGGCGTTTCCTAACTTTTGAACGCCGGCGCACCCTTATCACACCGCTGGACCCGTCCCCTGGCGTTTCCCCACTTTTGGACGCCGGCACACTCTTATCACACCGTTGGACCCGACTCCAGGCGTTTCCTCACTTTTAAACGTCGGCGCACCCTTATCACACTGCACTCACCGCTCTCCACTTCCCCATCCTTTAGAGCTTCTCTTCATTCTTTGAACCTCACCATACCCGTCCCTATCATCTTGTTGACCTCGTAATCTCCATCACTGACCAATCAGGGAATTTCATTTCACACACACCCGTGATAGACGAAGTAAGCCCGTTATTATAAGTCATGATGGCACGTGAAGTGGGAGGGCACAGATATTCTTGAAACAAGACTGAACACGTATTCACATGTTCAGCAGTGGAAGACATCATTGAGACTAGAGTAACCATGTCTTTACCTGGCAGAACCGGAGTGGCGGATTGAGGAGTAGTGATCTCTTTGATTGTCCACAATATTAACAAGAAAAATGCTACGAATTAAGCCCAAGAGCAGGTGTGAGGGGCGGTAGATAATTCGCGAGGTTGGTCTTATGGACAGGGTAAAACATGTGAGAGAAGCCCACGTACAAGGTTAAAGATATCATGAATTCTAAGGATGTCATGGATTAAGTCTTATTGCAGTCGAAAAGCGCGAACAACTCCATTGTTCAGAAAGACATCGTGAGATGAAGTTAACTTAATAGTGTGGGGGGATGTACTCAAGAACCGCGCGATGTACATGGGGTGGTCATACAGCAAGGGTGACGGCAGCTTGAGTCGGGTTTAAACGTGGGTCAAGAATTTGATGCTTCAGCTACACTAGGATTTGACAAGATGAGGAAAAAACACTAGGCTTATGTAGGGCTTTGGTGTTAATGCTATGAAGCGGTACGGGATAGATATGGTCCAAGAAATAGGAGGAAGGGATCACGGCTTCCTCTAAAAACCGATGCTATAACGTGGGAGCATCTGAATAGAGGCGCAGTGATTAATTTAACATTTACTTTCTTGACGGCCTCATGAATATCTTCCAATGGAAATAGGAAAATCGTGCGAGCAAAGCTATCACTCGAACAAGCCTGAAAGTCCGGCTAACGCCGGCCTTTCAGGGTGGTATATAAAAAATATGCAAAAAATAAGTCCGTTTGAGCAGCGAATGTAACTTTTTGCAAAGAGAAGTGTTCGACGGCTCAATCAGAGATGGTGCATTTTTCCTAATCGGTGAACCTTCGCCTTTAGCCTCACAGGCAACGAATGCTCGCCTCAAGGACTTTGGTTCAACGTAAGTCAGAAAAGAAACAACCCTCCGGATTTTGCCCCCTCTGGTGTTTTTAACTTTTTTCTGCTGCTTGCAACGGACACTCTGGTAGGGTCAACCCTTAGCTATACGGTGGCTGTTTGAACAACATCCGAATTCAAACCTGGAAATGAGCGCAGTTGAGAAGTCGAGTGGCACACACAATTTCAGTACAGTTACATGTTTGAGGGTAGTATTTTGTAATTTCAAAAAGTCGATGCTTGCACTGATGTAGTCGAGTGACAAAGCAAACCTTATCTAGAGCATTTGCATAGAAATGGGCGCAATTCTACCATTGAATTCCTTTCTTTGAAGTTGTACAACATGCAAAAGAAATTTCATACTTTCGATCAGTAATCTTCCAAAGTTTCTATATGTCTTCAGACGCATCATGGATCGCTCTCTAAATGGACATATATTCACGCTCAGAAATCTTAACATGGTTGAGAAGTAGGGTATAAAAGACAGGGGACATCTGGATTTCCTCAACCTAAAATGCAGGCATGTGTTTAAAAATAATGGCATAAACTTCCCGATTTAAATTGTTTAAAAAGTAAATTTGGACTATCATCAATGTTTTGAAAGGAGGTACGTACGTTCGCGAATGCATGTTTTGAAGATTAGAAACAAAACCCAAAAAATGATGAACAGAAACATCCCTCCTTTTCTGGGCACCGCCACTAATAACACGATTCTTATTGAATTATCTGCACCTATTTCTCGAGACAAAATTGATGTCCTCGCCTTTATAGCCCGTGGAAGTATTGTACCCCAATGAGATTACAAATCTGTGAATAAATAGGCTTAACAGAAAAAGTAGACAATCTGCGAGCATGATTCAGAGAAAATGGTGAGGATGATGGAAAAAATGCAGTAACCTTAGGTACAGAAATAAGATCTGAGAAGGTCAATCTCGACTTTCATTGGTAGTGCTGGACTTGGCACTATCTCAGAATTGCGTTTTTCTGATTTTTGGTGTTCAGCCTTATATGTATAGGGAGCAAGTGAATTGCATTATACTGATGGGAACGGAATATTGAATGTTCTTGTCAGGAAAAATCCATTAGGAACCGGAAGGAAATAACCAAGGGAGCTCGAAAGAAAAAAAAATCTGCAAAAATGAGGACCTGTGCAAACTAGTGGTACAGAACTTCATTTCTAAATCTTGTTTAGAGCGGAATTGAGAAAAAAGCCTCAAATCGATGGGCAGCCTGCCAGAATGTCAAGGCAGTCGAGAGTAATCACATTTAAAATGTGCCTATTAATTTTTTAAGGAAAATTCTGAGCTAAAATGCGGAAATGAAAAATGAAAAAAAACGAATTGATTTCCGGGCGCTATAACATTCAAATGAGATGCAATGACTCAATTAAACGGTAGTGTCAAGAGTAGGTCAAGGAGAAATCGTGGAGTAATAGAGAGAAAATGCTGGAATGCCTGAAATGCCACACAGGGGAGATTAGAGCAATAATGGGAGTTCGCGTGACTATGCGTTATTTAAGGCCTGGACATGTGAGGGAATCGATTGTGGGCAAGCTCCGGGAAGGCATGCGATCATTTACGGACAAACGGATTACGTGCTGTAGCGGCTTGCGGAAGTCAGCTGCGGATCGCTGTCGCATGAGACGCGGCCCAATAGCTCTTGCGAGCAGGCCCACACGACACCTCGATGCGGGTTCAAGCGCCATTAAGAAAGTGGGCGGGGCGTACCCGGGATCTCGCGGCTCTTGACAGAGATCAGTCGTGTAGTGCTAGAACTGAGCATAAGCGATTACTCATTGTTGAAGGGTGTTTATCCAGGTCCTTGGTGGCGGAACTTTACCCTAAACCATACACTAAAACCTCCGTGCTTCGAGGCGTTGAGGCCATTACTCACGTCCAGCCCTCCGAGCTCAAGAGCCTCTGCCATGATTGAAAGCGGATGAAGCGGTTGAGAGCCGTTGTGCATTCTTGTCGTGTTTTTGCTGTGCCGCAATAGCGACGTCGTCCGGAAAAGCTCGCGCTCTCTCGGTCCCGCATCGATTCCACACGCGAGTGTACCTCACGCTAGGGCTGCTCTCGGCTAATGCCTGAGGCTTAAGTCCTCCATCAGGTGATGTCTCGTCAAAGCCGCAAATCTGCCACTGACTAAGCGCTCCATTTATTGAGCAACGAGAGTTCGCGGAACAAGTGACAGGGGGAAGTTCACTCCGGCTGCACAACGGCCCCGCGATTGTTTTGCTCCACTTCGGACACTTCAATCCGCTTTTGGGCGTGGCGTGTGGATTTCCTCCGCCAGAAAGCATACGACAGTAAATAACTTGTTGTGCATCCGTGGATGGCTTGAATCATGTTGCATACCAGATGATGTCCTTTTTTGTGTTGGACACAGTCTAGAGCCAGGTAAAGACTACAATATTTACAATTTGCAGAGTAGCTGTGAATCAATGACTTTCACTGTGAGAAAGCTCTCATTAGTTCCGAATTTCCTGCATAAATATTATAGATGGACAGTAAATAGATGGTAAGCCTCAGATACAATCTGTTTATTACCTCACATACAGAATTATATCTATATTTATGATGGATCGTAAACCTTACTGAATAACCTCAGATGTTTGGGTGCTCAGATGGTCAAGATTCTTTCCTAGTGATTTTCTAGAATTCTTGATTCTTTCCTATTAATCGTGGGAGAATTTTACTGTCTACAGTAAGCATCTTCCCCAACTCCAAGTGTAGGTGTTGGTGTTTATCTTTCGAATTTTTTTTTTGCTTGTCCACATTTGACTGCAATAGTGAATTCTGATGTTTCCAGCGCATTCTTTTCACGTATAAATAAGGTAAAAATGGAGGATGTGGTCCACGTCCAAAAGTCGAAGGGATTGGTACTGCAATTCCTTCGAGGACTGGACTACATCCTAGAACATGGGTACCATCATTATGCTTCTAACTTTCATTTATTTGGTACTCACATATTTGGCGTCTTTTCAATGGTTTTTACTTTAGAAGATCTACGACGATTCTGGAAGAATTACATTTTACGAGAGCCAAAATGCCGATGTTTTTGCTACCTACATCCCTCCATCCCTGCTTACTCCTAGGAATTCTCGGAAGTCTGCTCTCAATAGACGACGATTTGACGGTGAATAATATACAACTCTCACCAATTCTACGGGCAACCTGCAAATGAAACAGCGGCCTTGACATCCGATCTTCGTGAGAAAACATCACAGAAACGCAGTCGAAAATATTAAATAGTTTTTTTTTCTAAGAGTTTCCTGTCGCTTAGTTTCGGGCGTTGCCTAATTTTTTACGATTATTTTTGAACGTTTTAACATAATCATTTAGAGCATATACAAAAGTTGGCCAATACTCTTCTAGTCCCACAGTTGTAAAAACTGTATCGGCTAAAGTGAATGAAGGTCCTCCTGGCATTAATTGAAGGGAATACATGTGACGGTACATGTGAGCTGGCAAACAGACTCAAATGTAGTCAAGATGCAATAACTGTTCATCCGCATTGCTTCGGGGAAACAAGCAAATAGAGCATATAGATTTCTCGTATTTTGAGTGATCATCAGCTTCAATTTCAGAGAGCTACTTGCCCAAACATTCTTGCTTTTGGACAGACTTTCAGTTGACTCGCTGTCCCGGTTAGCAGTGGAGAGAAGTGGGTTCCTCACGCAAGTCACAAACGAAAGTGTTTTTGTGTCGTACCCGCCTAAACTAAAACTCCAACCTCAAAGCGGAAACTACGTATTCAGAAGGCGATGCTTAGTCTTGGGTAGGATTTCAAAGAAATCATTCGTTGGAAGCCAGTAGCAACAGACGGTAGTCGTTGCTCTAACAAAGTGCAAGTATCTGTCGATTACGATGAGCTTTTACCCAGACAAACTTTCGGAACTTCCGCGGAGCTTGTTCGGAACTTGCGCGGGTGACCCGACGGAAGTTCCGAATAAGCTCCGCGGAAGTTCCGAACTGGCTCCGCGGAAGTTCCGAACTAGCTCCGCGGAAGTTCCGAAATCGAACAGGGGTGACGTAATTCGAGCATTATAGAGTGAATCATAATTCGAGTAATAAGGTAAAATGGGCCAACATGGAGTGACGAACACCTCCAAGCGTCCCGATGCCAAAAATCGTGGGATCATCAATCCCACCACAGATCATTCCACCACGTAGAACTAATTGCGCATGTAGTAACTATGTTTTCTGAAGATGAGCTTCAAGCAGGTCTGCCCTCTGACTGTGCTACGTATCCGCGTCAGGTTTCAAAATCAATGATAACATGGAAAAATTCCTCTTTGGTAAAAATCTGTCAAATTTTCGTATTTATGGTAATAATCACAGGCGTACATTTATCTGACACGAGTTTTACCCGAAATTCGACATTAAAGATGTCATTATTGGGGCATCCCGAAGTGAATTTCGAGGAAAAAATAGCGTAAAAATTTTTGTATTCTACACGGCTTCTTATTTGGTTAGCCGAAGTTAATCAAGAACATATCAATATAAAAATTGGACAAAAACATGTCATTTGATCTGTTAGTTTCTTGGATCATTCCATCTCTCTCGAAGCTCCGCGGAAGTTCCGAAAAGTGTCAAGCTCCGCGGAAGTTCCGAAGCTACTTTTTTCTCTGCGTCTCCATTCGGAACTTGCGCGGAACTTCCGAAAAAATCGACGAGTGACGTCATATTTCCGCGGAGGTTCCGAAAATCGAGCTCTAGTAGTAAATCAGGCTCCGCGGAAGTTCCGAAAATCGGCAAGCTCCGCGGAAGTTCCGAAAGTTTGTCTGGGTAACTTTCTCTATCGTTAAATGCACTGAAAAAGAGTAATAAATTAGAAGCAGAAGCTTACAAAAGACGGCAACAGAAACCACGGGAACAGAACATGACCACAAAACCATGAGAAGAACTGTCTGAACTCAAATCTGAAACAATTTTCGCAGGATGTTCTCCTAATATGTACTTTCCCCAAATCCAAAACAATTCATGAACATGTGGAAGTTTATTCAAAAAAACGCTCTAACGTTCGGAAAATAGTGCGTCTTGGCATACATAGGGCAATTTATACTACTACAGAGTGGTCCAAGATTACCGAGACAAGGACGCGATGCGCGTTTTTCGACTTGTCTCGAGATTTGACGTTTTGCATCCACTCTTTTGCTGTTCATTTGCTGAATTGCACAGCTTCTTCCAAAACATTGCCTAACACTATGATTTTTAGGAACAGCCAGGCCGTCAGTCAAGCTTTGCTTTACCACACAATCACATTTTTTGTGTAGGCTTGGCGCGTGTTGTGCAAATGTGTAAAATTTTACAGAAGGCACACTAAGCAGTACATCGAAAAGTACAAGGTGTGGGAAACAGAAAAACGTTAAAGTCAATGTGCGGATACGCCGAAATTCAACGCGTGCTGAGCGCGCTTTTCAATTCTAATCACCATCATTAAATGTATTATGAGGGAAATACTTCTTAGAACTTTGAGATTGGAAGTTGATGAGCCTAATAAGTTCCAATCCCCTTCCTAAACAGTGAAAAAAGGACCAGAAACAGCCCTAAAGTACGTTTTTGCTCTGCTTTTTGCAAAGGGAGGCATGCCTGCTTCCTTTTAAATCTTATTTTCAGTACTCATTCGAGCAGATTTCTCGTTATGATATTCATTCGAGGACAAAAACTAAATTCACTCTCATAAAAGTTGTTTAATCCTTGGGCAAACGATTTTAGAAAGGGCAGATTATCTAGAATGACTGCACTTCCGCGCCACAGCAGGCGACTAGTTCGAATCCTTCATGTGTTTTCTCTCATGGGAGAAAACGTGAGATGTGACGGTGGATTTTGTTCTTTGTAGAGTGGAAAATATCGTTTTGGAGACAAAATTGCCAACTCGTCTTCCAACGTCACATATGAATCTTTTAGCGTGTCTCCGTATTTTAGACCACCTTGCACGTGTGTGCGCCCGTCGTGCGAGTGGTGCATGACGGACGCACGCCCCATCTAGTATTTTGTGGACTAGTTTCCGTGAATAGTTATGATTCCAGTAAAGGCGCTCCAGCTCACGGCTGATACATAGTACATACGATTCGTTGCACGGCCCAAACTTCTTTATTTCTAATGCAGTGGACAATATTGGTCCGAAAAAAATCTGAACATCCATAGAGTAATATCACAGCAGTTCTTTTTCAGGAACATCCCGCATACAAGACATCCCACGGCGCCATATCAGCTTCCCCCTCATTTTCCTTCCTTCTCCTAGGACGTACAACAAGCATTCGTCGCGCGCGACAGTACGTACGAGTTTTTTACCTGGTTGTCTTCTCGCCCCATGAAGGGTTCAGAGGCAGATGGATATTGTAGGGAGGAGGGAGGGGGGAGGGGGCGGTCGTATGGCGCGATTCTTCGGGTGGCACTATGGACAGACGGGATCTGAGCGCACTATTCCCGCCCGGTTACGGTCACGCGTCGCGGTTTGCCTTGATCAACCTTACAGACCAACTCGTCCATCCACTCATCCGACGTTGAGAGAAGAACGTTGAACTAGCGGTACTAGTGGTTTTTACGCTATACAGATGGCATAGTTTTGGACATAAAGCTCATCTGAATAACCAAGTGAATGTAGTGTCAAAACTACGGAACCCCAATGAAGACACTATTAGATAGGAGGTTTTCTGGAACATCCCAACAGATAGTTCTAATACCAGGATCTTTCAAACTGCTGAATAATTGAATTACGCGAACTTGTGGCTTTCAGCTGTTCTTGAGCATTTCAGGGGTGCTAGGAATGACTCCTACTGAGGTTGAATACCTCACATTAGGTTGACCTATGTAAAGATTTGTTTTTTTTTTCAAAACGCCATCAATTCTATACAAAAGCGCAGCGTATATATAGAAGTGAAACCTTATCGCAGGGTTTTGTTACGTAGAGTTATTTACAACTCCGTAGGCTCTCTTCCATTGTCGGATAATAGCGGCGGACGAGTTGCTCCGTCAGGCAGATCCAGGCAAACCGCGATGCATGACCGAAATCGGGTGGTAGTAGCGCGCTACTGACTCAGTCTCTCTATGGTGCCACCCGAAGAATCGCGAAATACGACCTACGCCCATATTGTAACTATGACTGCCTGTGCCTGTGGGAATGTGCGGTCGAAGTGCGATATGACCCAGCTAATGTGCGAGCGCACCTCTTGGCCCCCGTAAACGCGTGCGTATGAGCTGCGTCAGCGATGCGACTAGACCAAGCCTTCATCATATGGGCGCACGCTATACATTGGAATATTCGAGGATTTTTGAAATATTTGAATTTTTCAATAATCCGAAAAACATAAAATTTGAAATATTCGAATTTTGAAGTAGCTCGTTAATGAGGCGTTTTTGAAATACTCGGACATTTGAATAATTCGAATAAGGTGTTTCTTAAAATATGCGAATGATTTGAATAAGTGACTTTTTGAAATCAATCGAATCAATGAATTATTCGAATCGAAGACAGAAGAAGAACAGTCTACTTCTGAAGAAGAGGGAAGAAGAAATACTTTAGATGAACTGGTTCAATTTGAGGCTGTATGGGAACTTCAATTTATAGGTTTATTGTGATTCTACTAATATTTGTATGCACGTATTTCTACTAATATTTGTTCTGAAATTCCTCACTGTGTACAATTGCGTGGGAGGCTGGATTGTGATTCCACCGGGAAGTTAGACGGCCTTCCCGGGAGTGGACGATGGAGCTTATTTGTTGGAGGCGACTCCGAGCCGCCTCCCTTGTACCTCCCAGTCACTTGAATGCAGGGCTTTTGGTCGGATAGATGTGCAGGATACAATCTGCAGACACGCAAGCACACCCACACACGCATGCATGAACATATCCATGCGCTGGCAGAATGTATGAATCGCTCCGGCACTGCAGAGACAGGTGGTCCATCCCCTGAATCCACCCGCGTCACAGGGCAGGCACAAAGTCGTGTTTGGTGAGCGATTAACCCCCTATCCGCCACCTAGGGATGCCCCACGTAGCCTCGCGACTAACCGGCTGGGATGCTTCGTATGAGCGAGATCCGTGGCAGAGTAGATAGAGAACGAAAAATTGAAAACAGATCGGACCATGTGTGTTGAGCCTCAAGTGAACTGAGTTATCAAATAAGATATTCATTGCACCAGATTCAATCTGCTTTCATTGTCATTCCGGAGACTTTTCAAACCGTCCTCGTATATGAACAAGGACCGCTTATGCCTGAAAGCCATTTAAAAGTGGAAAAATAGCTGTAGAGGAATCGAGAGTTTACAATTATTGAGTAGCTCGCCCAAACTGTCCCTTGTATGTAAGGTGGCTGAGTGGCGTTTCTCACCCAGGCAGCCGGCTATTTAAAGGTGCAAGCCAAGTGTGGAGCGCCTTTGGAAGGGGCTGGCATCAAACCAAGCGGATCCGCTTGACTGATCTCAGAGCAATCCAAACCCTTTGTCGCGTTGCGGTACGCGATCGCAGTACGACGAGTTTTCGTCGGAATTTTTACATTGAATGGAGAAAAGAAGAAAAATAGTTGGAGTATCAGGTTCGAATGTCCAAAAATTGACCGAAAACGAGCACATCAGTGTGAATATTTTCTTTGTTTGAGTCATCATAGATCAGTTTGAAGTGAACTGGATATCGTAAGCGATAATAGGAATATCTTCCGATATTTAAAACTTAATGACGGGTCTCTACTTCGGAAATTTCTTGATATTAAAAACCCAAGATGTAAAAGGGAGGTGACACCGTATTCAAATACCAGGCTTCTGATTCTGTTTTTGGCACTGTTGTTCGTCGCGCCGGTATGATCGCAGGCGGCATAGCGGCAAGTGAGTGAGGTTGCTTTGAGATCAATGTACGATCGGACTGGCTTGGTACCAGCTCTTGCCAAAAGCGCTTCATCCTTGGCTCGCACCTCGAACTAGCCGGCTGTCCGGGTGAGAAGCGCAACGGGCCCATGTAAGGTGAATGCCTCCATATCACAACAGGAAATCATTTAGCTGTACGATCGCTTTGTTTGTTTAAAGTTGCATGTGAGATTCAGGTGTTTCTTCTTTTCATCCAAGTTGTTCTTTTGATGAAGTAGCACTCAAAAACCGATCAGGATAGGAAGTGGACTAAATATCATCTCATGGAATGTTTTGGAAACAGGAAGCTATGACAAGTACCGAAAATAAATATTCGTCAAAATAACAAGCTTCTCATAACATCTCCTCCGTTTCAGTAACTTGAATGCGTCTCAGCAGCTTAAGGTCAGCACCCACGGAAATTTCTGTGTCTGAAATTTTCTTTAACAACTGTCCCAGCAATTCTACAAAACAATAGCACAAAAAACTCAACCGTTTCTAAGATATAGCCAGTCGAAAGTCCAAGATCCTCGATCAGCAGGATCAACGTGGGGTCGTTCGATCGAGTTGTAGCGGTAGTGGACTGTTGCTCCCAGCTGATTAAGTTGGCACCCATTTCTTTCGTTGTGATTATATTATGCTCTTCTTCACTCTTTATTTCTCCTTTTTTGCATTACTTACCACGACCAAATTTTCTACTTGTTACTACAAATCACTACAAATCCACTTGTTCAGTTATTAGTGCAGCCCAGTTTTCGTCACTTATTTCAATTTTGAATTCTTTCGTTGTATTGGGATCATTTTGGAGTCCATTAATGTTTATGCGACATCTCGACTGAATATGCAATCTTTTTCAAGATTTGTTTCCTTTCATCAGCCTCAGAAACACTGCAAAACAGTGCAAAGGACCGATTTTGCCAAAAAAAAAGTTGACAAAGAAGGCGGCGATATCGAATCTTTTGGATCGGTCCACATCAAATAGGTCGCTCAGCGCGGTCCAATCTGCTCGAAAGTGATAAGCGAGAAGTTCCAGAAAACCGGGATTTTGAAGGTCTCGTCTGTTTTCGGCTTTGTACGGTCTCGTCGGTGCCGCCTTTAAAATCTGCGAAATAAACGCGATGTCGCGTCGGAAGCGCCGCATTGCCGTAACTCTGTTCATCGTAATATATTCGCAGTGAAAGTCACATATTCGGAATCACCGCCCTCTGTTCTATTAGATGGGCTATTTCAAATTCAAAAATTCTGAAATTTTTGCATATATGGTGACGTCACAGCAGGTTGGCGCTAGTGACACCCGGATGCTCGTCGAGTCTCGCCTAATTGTATCCTCAGGTACCACCGACTCCCCGCAATCCCAGGAATTCTTGTGAAACTGAAGTTTTTACGAAATGTTTCCAATACAAGGAAAATGTAGAATTAAGAAGACCTTTTCTACAGATGTGAAATTTCACAAACTTTAGGTATCGAACTTCAAAACTTCAAATCTAACACCGTTTTGTTGGAATTAAATACGAGATTAAAGGCAGCAAGAATGTCCATAAATAAATCCCTACGATTACTGAACAATCTACACAGTAAATTCAATTTTTGAGAAAAATTCACACTTTGTATATTTAATTGAAAAAAATCACAGTTTGGCAACTCAAGTTACAAGAGTTCCGTTTCTGGCAGATTTTCATTGATTATGATTACAGGTAATTCTCAAGTGTTGCGTGGTTTTTCTACGTCGTAATTCCACGAAGTGCTAATGATTTTCTTCTGAATTTTGAGAATTGTTCACTTTTTAAAGTTTGAATTCAAAAATTCACTGTTTCACGGGTGTAGCTAATTCAGTTTTCTTCTGTGATCTACTCATGTTTCACCAATTCAATTGAAATATTCCTGTTCCACAGAATAAATATTATGTTCTATCCTCGTTAACTTCTTTGAGATTCCGCCAGAAATCAAGAATGAGTAGGGATTTTGTTGCGAGCATTCCTTTCCAAATCCAAAAATGCGCCTCTTGCATAGCAGTTAACATGTCTTTGTCAGTTTCACCACTTTCTCTTCATTTCCCTTTGGAATCGACTCCAATCACTAGCATCCCCATAATCCTCAGATCGTTGCAGGCGCCATAGCGAGGGCTCGCTATCGCGGCCTCTATGACAGTGCTGCGTATCCTGAAGGCTCGCACCGAATAATCGATTGTAGAGATGATCCCAGTAAATTTTGTGTTCAACTGCACAATCTATACGAAATGGTCTGTGAACAAACCTCTATGAGATGATTTTATGAAACGATTTTCATCAAGAATCTTTATTTATACTACTAGTTTTTATAACTGCTTTTTTCATTTTCTTTTGAAATGCTTTTATGGTCGAGCAAAGTGTGCATATTTGACTTTAATCTCCGTGTGCGTTTAAATCGAATTTTCCAGAAGAAAATGTCTGCTCCTTTCGTTTTCTTTTTGAAGCTCCACCAATAAAAAAATTGAGAACAAAAAAAAAACAAATGATTCAAAATTAGAAAAATAGAGAAAAGATAAGTCCTTATTCACAAAAAATCAGATAAGTTCACTTTTCTACCGTTCATTGAAAGTACATACTTCAAGAGGAAAAGAAAAAATATGAAAATAAATTAATTGTATAAATATTGATTCTTGATGAAAATCGTTTCATAAAATCATCTCATAGAGGTTTGTTTACAGACCATTTCGTATAGATTGTGCAGTTGAACACAAAATTTACTGGGATCATCTCTACAATCGATTATCCGGTGCGAGCCTTCAGGATACGCAGCACTGTCATAGAGGCCGCGATAGCGAGCCCTCGCTATGGCGCCTGCAACGATCTGAGGATTATGGGGACGCTAGTGATTGGAGTCGATTCCAAAGGGAAATGAAGAGAAAGTGGTGAAACTGACAAAGACATGTTAACTCCTATGCGAAAGGCGCCTTTTTGGACTTAGGGAGGAATGCTCGCAACAAAATCCTCACTCATTCTTGATTTCTGGCAGAACATCGAAGAGGCAGGATAAAACATAATATTTATTCTGTGAAACAGGAATATTTTAATTGAATTGGTGAAACATGAATAGATCACAGAAGAAAACTGAATTAGCTACACCCATGAAACAGTGAATTCAAATTTTTTTCTTTAACTTCAAACTTTAAAAAATGAACAGTTCTCAAAATTCGGAAGAAAACCATTAGCACTTCGTGGAATTACGAAACGTAGAAAAATCACGCAACACCCGAAAATTACCTGTAATCATAATCGATGAAAATCTGCCAAAAACGGAATTTTTATAATTTGAGTTGCCAAACTGTGATTTTTTTCAGTTAAATATACAAAGTGTGAGTTTTTCACAAAAATTGAATTTACTGTGTAGATTGTTTAGTAATCGTAGGAATTTATTTATGGACATTCTTGCCGCCTTTAATCTCGTATTTACTTGCAACAAAACGGTGTTAGATTCGAAGTTTTGAAGTTCGATACCTAAAGTTTGTGAAATTTCACATCTGTAGAAAAGGTCTTCTTAATTATACATTTTCCTTGTATTGGAAACATTTCGTAAAAACTTCAGTTTTACAAGAATTCCTGGGATTGCGGGGAGTCGGTGGTACCTGAGGATACAATTAGGCGAGACTCGACGAGCATCCGGGTGTCACTAGCACCAACCTGCTGTGACGTCACCATATATGCAAAAATTTCAGAATTTTTGAATTTGAAATAGCCCATCTAATAGAACAGAGAGCGGTGATTCCGAATATGTGACTTTCAATGTTACGATGAACAGAGTTACGGCAATGCGGCGCTTCCGACGCGACATCGCGTTTATTTCGCAGATTTTAAAGGCGGCACCGACGGGACTGTAGCAGTGTTCAGCGCATGCGGTTACCCCGAATCGTGCCGAAATCTCGAGGTCGAAAATTTCCGTGGGTGCTGCCTTTGAAGGAGCACCCACGAAAAACTTTGTCACTCAGGTTGTAGAGCGATCGTGGGCTTCTGACTATGTGGAGCATGAATAATGAGGTAAATTTTGTCAGAACTCTTTTAAGATGGTTTTTAGATACTACCAGTTTGCTGCATTATAGCAATTCGGCCGAGTTAAGCTGGTGGAGTAGATCAAGGAAGTCGATGACGCTGTCTTTATTGTCAGCGAATTTCTTAGCGCAACTAGATAATCGACTAATTTTCCAGCTTTCCTGGAGGGGAAAAAACCCAAACAAAAGGAAATAGAATGTTCACCACAGAGACATGCCTTGAGAAAAGAAACAAGATTTATGATTAAGTGTAAAGAGCTAACGAACAGAAATTTATACCATAATTGAAAATTTGGAAGTTCTGAGAAAAAAAGCGATCGTACGGTCTAACAACAATTGAAAGAGCGTAGATGGGGGAATCAGATCATCACAATGTAAAACCTCTGGAAGTGAGCATGGAAAGCAAACGTTATCTTAGGAAAACTGAGTGACTGCGGCAGAAATCAGCTGATTCGGGTCGCGCCACATCTCACCCCGCGGATACCCGGATACCAAGTCTAACTTGTTAAATCTTGGGAACGCCGATACCTTCGGCAGTGCAACTTGCGCATTACATTACTGGAACTATCGTCTAGACTCCAAAACAATCAAAATTCTGAACATGAAGGTTATCGTGGGCGCTTTTTCGCTGCCTTTAAAGGCAGCGTCTCACCTCGTTTTCCATGTTAATGATGTCGACGGATTCTTGCTCTCCTCGCCACGCTGACTCCAGCAATATAATTTAGAAGTCACAGAAGTTTTCAATGGCGTGGAAGTACCTGCTCCCTGCAGCCGGGAGGCGGATCGCTCCTAGCTGTGCCGGCTTTCCGTCATGGCTGTAGCGGTGGCTACCAAGACTCGATGTGTCCAATGGGAACAATCAAAGTTCGGATTAACAGTCTGTTACAGACCTCAACCCGGAAAGACGGATTAGAGGATGTTCTGTTCCGTTTCACGTGTATCGCTGGAATCAGCCTGTCGAAGACATTCAGGATCTGCTATTACCTCAATCACGAAAATGAGGTGTGACCCTGTCTTTAAATTAGCTGAACATCGATTTAAAAAACCTTTCTTAAAGTCTGAAGCTAAACAGCCAATCAAGGAGCACAATAAGCTATAGAAGGAAAACAATAAGTAAACGAAAAATGAGGTTAGACGTCGTTAACAAGCTAGTGTTGAGCTTGTCGCCTTATCATCGATCGGAGGCACCTTTTCGGCAATAAGCTGTGGTCTGAAATCCTACCAGAAATCGGTTGAGAAAAGCACGCACACCTGCCTTAGCCTCCCCCAAAGGCTTCTCAAGGAGAAGCTTGAGAAACCTATGCTTCTGCTGTTTTGCGTGGAATTAAGCAGCATACTGTTCCGACCACCAACTCGTGAGGAGTCACTTCAAATGTATAACTTGAACACGATTCTAAGCTGGGACAAAGCCTCTGAGCTTTGGAGATGATTCAGGGATTCTTTGTCTTCCAACAAGACTGCGATGACCGAATGGAAAGGACGTGGGAGCCCCTCGTATTTGAGAAGAAGGTCTACATTAAGATCGAACGCATCAAACTGGGTTTGCAAGAGGTGCTGTTTGTTGTGTTGCTCCTGAGTGACAGCAACGAAGACTGGGGGTCTTGACATCGTCGAGTGAACTCCTAGAGATTGCCATGCACAGCAAATTGAGAATAATTGACACGAAAAAATAATAAGTACTGCCACCTGTTCTGGTGGCAGTACTTATTATTTTATTCGTGCTCCGCCATTGGACTACTTAAAGTGCTGTTGTAGTCGCTCAAGACCGCTGTGGTAGATGATCGCAGTGAGTAGGGCTTACGAGAGAACTTGAAGGCCTGCTGCTTCTGTGGACGAAAGGTCGTAAATGACTCTTGCCTTTGTTGCCATAGCTGAACAGCAGTACGAAGTAGAAACCAGTGTGTCACCTCATGGTTGGTATCGAGATATCGACAGAATCCCGTCTCTCGAGCGCTGATTCCATGATGTACTTCAAATCTGAAAATTATAAGAAAAACCTATTCTTGAGAAATTAATTGAAAAATTTAATGTCGATGCGTCGTTTCCTTGCTAAAAAAACTAAAAAAAGCGGATGAGAAGTTATGGTTGCACACTAAAATGAACTACTCATCAGCAGCTATCATCGGTTCAACAGGCATTGCCGTGTTGGGATATTGTGCCGCACCCTCAGCGAACTTTTGCTAAAGAATAAAGCCTCTCGTCCATCGGCCAAAAATTTCGAAATTCCTGGCCAAAAAATCCCGTAACTTATGTAGTTTTTTAGGTTTTCCTTAAAGACAGCAGGAGCTGAAATCCTCGACTTGGAGCTGAGGTGAGGTTGGTGGAGTACAGACTCACCACATCACAAATGTGAGACGAACACAAGCAATGATAGCTTACCTGCAGAGAAAATGGGAACGTCGTCGCGAACACGCCTGACCGAGTTCGCGCCGGTACGGGTTTTCCTTGGCGCTGAAGCCATTGCGGCGCATGGTTTGGGGCAAAGGTAGTACGAAATGCGTTCAATCCGCAGGGTTTCGTGATGGGACGCGCACACCCGACATCGGAGCACTCGTCCGCGCACGAGCATGGCCAGGCGTCTTCGCGACGACAGTTTCAGTTTCTCTGCAGGGAAGCCATCATAGTCTGTATTCGTTTCACATTTATGATGTGCTGAGTCTGTACTTTAGCATCCGCACCTCAGCTCAGAGTCGACGATTTCGGCTCTTGCTGCCTTTAAAATTAAAGTGCGTATTTGCACTCAATGGGTTACAAAGCGGTCCGGCTGACGTGAAAATCTCGAACGCAATCGCTAGGTGACACAATGCTTTTGAGGCACTACAGTGCGTTTCATAATTATAGGGACACCCAACTTTTAGCTGTAACAAGCTGCGCTGTGAAACAATCGATCTGATTTTTTTTTCTCCATTCAATTCAGGACTCTAGAGACTTACTTTTCATTAACATCATTAATATATGGGATTTTTATATTTTATAGAGAAAGATAGAAATACAAGTGTTTCAAAATTATAGGGACAGTTGAACTTAATGAGACGATTTACGCAGAAAACCGAAATTAACAGTGCAGTTGCTACCAGCGGGTTATTCCCTATTCAGTGCTAATTCAAACGTCCGATTCTGCAAACTGGTGAGGCATTCCAGAAGTGGTTTGGCCCAACATTGATCTTAGTTTCTTGACCTGTGCTTTGAAGTTTTTCAGCATGAAAATTCCAGATGCATTAAGCATGAAACCGTCTAGAATTTGTTTTGGAAGCATTTTTCGCTGGAAATGAGTGTTCACAAGAGTTTTTCAGGTACAGGGCATCGAGTTTGTGGCAGCTTTATCGTGCTGTGGTAGCCTGAGCCACGGGGATGACTAACACTTTCTTCAACCAAAGCAAGCTTCTGTCAGGGACAACCACTTAGATGTTCTGTCGAATGATTACGCAGGATTTGCTGAATGTCACCACTCTAAATTCTAATTGATACAAAGGCAATGAACAGCCTACGACATGAACGAAATCCAATCGACACTGCACACGGTCGCTTCCTAAACCCCATCATGGAAAGGGAGATATTTATGATAATCACTCAGATATGGTGTTGCATGATCACACAGGATTTGATGAATGTCCCTATCTTGAATACGTTGAATTCTAATTGATACAAAAACGTTGAACAACTTACGCCGTGCACGACATGACGTGCTCGAACAACAAGCCATTTCGCCTCCCAAGTACCGTCTTGAGAAACTAATTCTTTTCTCCAGAAAGATGATCTGATCTTATGAGTAGAGAGAATTGTGAGAGAAGAGAGAAAGTAAGGGAGAATCGATCGATTCAAACAGAAAAGAGGCCTTATTGAAGAATTAAGGTCATAAATATGCTCCCTTTCCATGGTGGGGTTTAGGAAGCGACCATGTGCAGTGCCGATTGGATTTGGTTCATGCCGTAGGCTGTTCATCGCCTTTGTATCAATTATTAGTTCGTCAAGTATGAAATGTCCGGTTTTATGAGCGGTCAGTTTGACAGTCTCTATCTTCGAAGATTTACTAGATCTCTTCTCATCTTTATTTTCACTATAAAGGTACATTTTCTTCCTTTTAAAATCACTTCCATGATTTTTGATCAGTTTTCGAATTTTCGTTTGAAAGCATTTTTTGTTGAACTACTCAAAGACGAAAAATCGTGTCGTTTTGGAGCATCGCTTTCATTTTCCAGCCATTAGAGCTGAGAAAGCTGAGAACATCTGGGTAGTGTCAAGGGACATTTGGCTAGTAAATGCACTGAACAGCGTTTGCTTGGGAATTTCCGCTCAGGTGACATGAAGCTCCAAATTGAGCCTTTTGATGAACCTGGATGTCGATGAGCTGGAAACCGTAGCCGAAGCGGTTAGGAGTCGAACTAGGCCAGCGTAAGCAGCAATGTGTGTCCTTTATAATCCAGTATTATTTAGGTACTCAAGCCATGATGACCACTAAAAGTGGTTCGGTAAACGAATTTTTCCCAGTTTGACCCTCAAAAATGGGTGCCAATTTTTGACCATTTTTCACAAATCCACGCTGCTTAAGCCAGGGGAACAGGGGTGAGGACCCACCTGCCACTCGCTATACTGGACAAACCTTGCTCTATTGGACCACAACTCCTTTAGCTCAGTTCTTGGGGGAGAAAATGTTCAATTTTCAACATGATGTTGGAAACGCCTGTGAGGATAGTACAGAAGCATATTCGGATATCCTATACCGCATCTTGCTCTAGAAATAAGACTCGAAATCTTCTCATCCAAAATCGGACATTTCATACTTGACGACCTAATAGAATTTAGAGTGGTGACATTTAGCAAATCCTGCGTGATCATTCGACACCACATCTGAGTGGTTGTCGCTGGCAAAAGTTTGCATTGGTTGAAGAAAGTACAGTCATCCCCATGGGTCACGCTACCACAGCACGATAAAGCTGCCACGAACTCGACGCCTTGTACCTCAAAAACACATGTGAACACTCATTTCTAGCGGAAAATGCTTCTAAAACAAATTCTAGATGGTTTCATGCTTAATGCATCTGGAATTTTCATGCTGAAAAACTTTGAAGCACAGTTCGAGAAACTAAGATCAATGTTGGGCCGAACCACTTCTGGAACGCCTTCACCAGTATGGAGAACCGAAGGTTTGGATTAGAACTGGATAGGGAATAACCCACTTGTAACAACTGCACTGATAGTTTCGTTTTCTGGGTAAATCGTTTCAACAAGTCCAGGTATCCCTATTATATATCAATGATGTTGATGAATGGTGAGTCCATAGAGGGTGTTCCACATCCTGAATTGAATGGAGAGAAAATCAGATCGATTGGTTCACGATGAAGTGCGCTACAGCGAAAATTCGTGCGTTCCTAGAATTATGAAACGCACTGTTTAAGGTGATTCTGTATTGCAATGAAAACCATGACTGGAGACCTCTCAGGTGGTACTACTCCGTTCTGCACATCTCAACAGTGCACTTCTTGCTCAAATTTTATCTATTCTGAAGTAACCAGGTTGTTCAAGTTCAACTTCGTGTATGCAGACGCGTGCCCGGTTGAGAAAGCAGGATGGCATACCATCCACCCAATAGTAAAGAGATGATTGGAGGAGCAGCGGTGTGGTCTAGAGAAAGGTGTATTGTTTCTGTTTGGCTGCACGAAAATTCAAAGCTATATCAATAGCTTTCATTGATTTTCCAGAGATTGGCTATTTTTTGCCATGCCCCAATTTCTAGTTCCCTTTAATAGATCCCTGATTTTCTACTCATTTTCCTCCGTCCCCTATCACTCGGCTACTTGATGAGTTCTGCCTATGGCGGTAGAACAGGTCTTAAAATTGCGCTATTATTCTGTTGACAGTCGTTTGGCAATATCTTAGAGTATTCAGTATTATTGTATACCAGTCTGGCCGTCCGGCTAACGCCGGACTTGCAGACTTTTATTGATGCTCGCTTCGCTCGCATACTGTATGTTGAAAGCAAGCACAAAAGTGTAAATGGATTGATAAAACCTGTATCCTTCCACGCAGTTCTTACGCTATCCTGGGATGCCCTCGATCCCGTAGTTGTTGCTTTCTCCCATATGAACGAACTTACGCCCTCCCATATGAGCGAAGTTAGTGGTCATGAAGAATTGAGTGTAACCGATTCAGTGCGAATGTTATCTCGGAATGATTTGGGCTCAACTGGTTGTTGTGGTAATTCAAGTGATAAGGGGCCACCGGTGTATATAAACGGAAAGGAGGGAGTGGTTCATTCAAACACAAACGGAATGGGAAGAGAACACGGATATGGAAGGAAACAATGTACATCCAGGTGATTAGGGTGGGAGGGTCCGCAGAAACAGGGTAAGCGTAACCCCCATGCAGAAATAGACACGCCTAGCGAATTCCTATTACTTCCGGTGCGTATCAAAATTAAGTATCCACCCCGAGTTGATCAATATTTTGGCTCATATTGGTTACCACAAAAGGGAACTTGCTCCATAGGATTCTCTTATTGCATAAACCCTATATCCTTTGTTTCCACTAATTTCCACCGTTTTGTCCAGGATTCTTGTACAAGAAATTTTTTTGTTTGTATCAAAATTATGTATCCACTTACGACTGTTGAACAAATTTATCATTATAACCGGACAACCAACAATCGATTGGTCCACCATCGTTGCGGATGACTTCAAAAGCCCTTCGTGGCATACTTTTTACTAGGTTTTATGTGGCGTTGTCGTCATTCTGGTCCCAAACGTCCAGCATCACCGCTCTCAAGTCGTCAGCCGTGCTGTACTGTTTTTTTATTCTGGTAAACGTGGCGTACAATTATACCTCACATGACCTCAACTTGGTTACAGTCTGACAAATACGCAGGCCAGTCCACTATATGTACGCAGTGCTCCTGAAGCCAATTCTCTTTGAATGAGACTCGTGGACGGCGGAGTTGTTTTGCTGAAAAACGAGAGAATGGCGCCGAATACCTCTGAAAAAGGGACCAAATGCGTTCCCAGCACTTCTTGATATTCGGAGGAGTCCATTCTCCTAAAAAGAAGCGCCAATTCAAATTTTCCTGAACTTCTGAACGCGGCACAAGTCATAAGCGAACCGCCACCAGAGGTGCGCCTTGAGGACATGAGTGGCTCCTTCCTTAAGTCCCTCCAATAATGACGGTACCGATCTAGGTCATCCAGATTGAATTCATTTTCATCACTGAAGATTACCTGGAAATCAGATTTGTTAAATTGACATCAATCTAAATAAATTTTCAACATCGACATCATCATCATCTAAGGCGCCTTGTCCCATTGCGTTGTCATGTTATTTCTGGCGAAGAGCAGAGGTGCTTCTCTGTGCTAGGGGCTCAGGCGTGGAGCCTTCAGTATTACTTCTCTTATGATGTTGCAGTTCCGACGGACCGATCTCCACATGGTCATTCTTGAGATGTTTAAATCCAACTGAGCCCACATCTGAGCGAGGCTCAACGTGGAATCCGACTCCAGCCTCTTGATCATTCTGCTATCGTTGGGGGTTAGCAGCTTGGGGCGACCGGAATTAGGCTGCTTGTGGTATGTAGATGGGTTTCGCAGATACCTGTCCACAAATCCATGAGAGCGACCCAACTGAGCCGCGATTGTTCGATTGGAGGATCCTTCGTCATGTAAGACTTCAATTTGCGCCTGTTCAACGGAGCTTAGAAGGTTTCGACGGCAAAGAATCTTGGCAGAGAGCAATAGGTGAACTTTGCAAAAATTTCAGCCTTTTATACCCACTTTCAGATCAACAAAATTAGTCCGCTTGAAAGTGGATACTTAATTTTGATACAAGCAAAATGTGATAGCTAGCATGTACGTTATGAGAAAACATGAGTGACCATGTAAGAATATTTTAGTAAGGTGTTGTCGTATTTACTAAAGCGAATGGAAGTGGTTCCGTCTCAATCGGATGTTTTGCAACTTTGTTACTTATAGTTTTTGGGTGGATACTTAATTTTGATACGCACTGTAGTTTGATTCATAAATCATCCATTCGAACCTATTTTCAGTTCAGCTTTTTTTCACAATGATAAGTGAGCTCTAAAGTCGTTGCTGACTTCACTTTGGATAGATGACCCACTATATTCACTATGCCTTCATGATCAAATGCTTCGTATTGACTATTTCGAAAGCCGGAGAAACTGAATATCCGTAGATTATTCTCGAATTATTTCAACAATCTGATGCATTATTATTTTTATTGTAGATGATGACTCAGTTTCGCTCCGAAGTCATCACAGCTGTCGAGAATGAAAGAGAACTTTGGGATTCGACTTCGGACGGGTACAGGTTGAACCACGTGAAGGCGCAGTGTTGGGATCGCATGTACCAAAAGGTGGAAGGCATGGGGCACACGAAATCACGTGAGTTTCACTTCTTAATTTTTTTCCAATTCACTTAATAACAGAACTATGGTGATTTACAATAGCATGCTCTTGATGAAGGTGTTGATTTCTCATTTTACTTGAAGAAGTGAAGACCACGTGGAAAAACTTGAGGGATACGTGGAAAAGAAATATCGCGCGTCCCACTGGATCGGCAGCCCAACAGCCATAGATTCACATGGAAGGCATGAAGTTTTTGGAGACTGCGAAGGTGGAAGGGTTTGTGTGGTTTACTTTGTACGCTTCTGAACATTATTTTAGGTGTTGCCATCACCGCTGTTTCAGCGTGCGTATTTCCAACCTCGCAGCCGAACCAGCGGAGGGGGTCGAGCAAGCATCCTCCGTTTCAACGGAGGACTACGAGCCGAGCGACCTGTAGGAGCGTCGCCCGCAGTGACTGTGGTGGCACCCAGCCAGCTGGAGCGTCTGCGGTCTCGCAGCACCTCAGGTCAGGATCAAGTCTAAGTAAATACTTCGTTTTACTTTTTTAATTGGTTATTTCAGCATCAAGCACCCCACCGCCCAACCTCCAGACGTGCTCTTGGGGAGGGTAGGAAGAGGCCTCATGAGGAGGTGACAGAAAGCAGTGACTGAATACTTCTCTTCATGGTTACTGTGCTAAACGAATGAGATCTATTTAGGCTCCTCGTACATTCGCGAAACTATGGGCGCAATAGAAATCCGATTGGAGAAGGAGGCGGCTGATGTTGGCAACAAATTCGCAGGATTCGGTGTTGCTGTGTGTTGAAGTGTTGCTTGGTTGGATCCCCAGATTTCTCTCATTTTTTATTTTCTCTTTTTAAGCCATTTTGTTGGAAAGTTCCGAGGGATCTTCCAGAGGAGGTGGCAGAACTGAAGATGAAGGTTATCTCGGACGTGCTTTCCCTGCCAGTGGACGCCAACTTCGAGATCCAGATAGTGCCCGTGGGGCAAGCGTTGGAGAACGTGTAGCATCTCAATTTACATCCTTGTATATTTGATTATTGTGATCTCTGGAATTGATCTTTGTTTTTTTTTTGTTAATTTTCCTACTGTCGCCCCTGTCGTTTTGAAACTTCAACAAATAACTCAGACCACAATATGATCTGTTTCGCTTTCGATATGGCTTACCAGAATGTTTTTTTTTACCTACCTAGACCTGACTATAGACGTACCAACTATCAGCTGCTGTCTGAATACCTTTCCAAAGTGGAACGGTTCCATGTATTCAAAGATTATGCTTCCTGTGATGACCTTTATTATCGCTTCAGTGTCATATTACACAAAGATCTGGAAGTTTGTTCCATTTCGGTTCAAACAACCACATCTGCAAAGGTATCTTCAGCACATTCGAAATCTAATGGAACAAAAGGCCGAAATTCTCGAACTTTTCGAAATCCTCTACAGAATCCATTTTACAGAAAAGTTACATCAGATATCGATCACCATTTTCGCAGATTCACGGCTCTAGAGAACGTCAGTTGTCAAATTTCCGTTAGAAGAGATTTTATAACTATCTGAGACATAAGATTAAGAACCATGCTAAACTTCCACTTCTGGAAGACGGATCTGACAATACCTACGTTACTGACATTGATAAGGCTATTGCTCTTGGTCAGTTTTTTGCAAATGTGTTTGTTCAGAATAACATTCGATCTGAGCAATCGCTTCCTTCGACATTTAGCATCCTCATTTGGAATATGGATCTGCCAACAGTGACGTTTAGTTATATTTTCAGATTCTTGGAAATTTTCTGTGCAACTTTACAAGTCTGCATAGCCGCAATCCAGCCCTGGTGGTGCTTAATGGCAAGATCTATCTTTCAAGTATCTCTCTTCCTCACTGTTGGTTCTTCTGTTGCCTTTCATAGTTTATATGCTGCACAACTGGTTGGTACTAACTCGTCTTTTTGTCACTGTACCCAGTGTGGTGCAAAGCCCTAATTATATGCTCTCATAAGATTCTTGGGTCTTCTAGATCTTTAAAATGTTCTGGAAGCATCGTTTTTCTTGCTGGATGCTTACCAGTGATGAATACTGTTATACCATTTCTTTCTATTCATTTCATGGTAAGTCTGACCTTAGATTGTTAGGGGAGGGAACACCTTACATCCGAAAATCTATGGTCAGATTTCCCAAGCATGTCCATGTAGTCGTGGGAAGTGACGTTTCCCTGCGTTTATTTGCCCGGATATAATGATGGATAACATGCCAATCACTGGTTGGTAGGACTGAAGTTTTGTTGATATTGACCATAAATTAGCCCTACGCATGGTACAGTGACGAATTTCTTGAATCTTGAGTTTGTTGCACCATCTAAGAATTTTGCAGAGTAACGTCATCTTAGCTAGCATAGGGAAATATTAGTCTTATTTTCACCTTTTTTTTGTATTTCAAACTGTTCCAGATTTCTACTCTTTGTTCAGTTCCAGAGATAGCATTACTGACCACACCTCACTTTGTATTTTTTGTCGCACCCAAAGTGCTACAAATAAATAAATTTAGATCTGCGTTCTTCACGTTGTTATCGATCACTATCCCATTGTCAGATGAGGTGTAAGAAATGCCTTATAGGCACAGCAACTGTCTTTCCGGGAATTGGTTAAATTGGTTATAATACTTGTAAGGTGCAAAACAAGCGCTACAAGATGACCTGAAAAGTGAAATGCTATCGGAGTTAGATCAAGTTCTCGTAAAAAAGTTGAGTTGAAAAAAACCGCACGAACCTATTGCCGAACCCAATGCAATAACTGGAAGCGTAAAAAAATTAAATATTCTGGAGGGGGTCGCATTTTTCCCGTTTACAAGGGGGGGTCGTTTTGGGTCGAATTTTTACCAACACCACGATTGACCCTGATACATATTTCCAGTATCCGTTAGAAGTGGTGAAGCTTTCATAACAATTGCGGTGGCTGTTTCAGCTTCTTAGCATCACTACAGCTCTTCATGGCTAAACGGAGATCTGTGACACTTCGATTTCGATCCCCGAATTTCAATTTAGCTGTGTGCATGGAGAAGAGATAAATCATCCGACTGTGGTGCGTCAATTGAGCAGTGACGCACATTGCTTTGAAATGGCGTCTGCATATTCGAAGTGACAAGCATTATAGTGAATTTTCAATTCGACAGAGATGCAGAGAATAATGTTGGAAACATGAGGTCTCACAGGCCTTCTCTCCAGATGATGTCTTTGACAGTGCGTTACTTAGCGGCACTTGTGTCTGAGGATGCGCCTTTCTAATGGCTAGATTCAATTCTAAAATAAATGAAAGACTCGGAAGGTTGATGGGCTAGATGTTGCCCACGACCTTAGATATCACGAAGGTTCGACAAGAATACACCAGCGTTTTCTGTCGCTTCTTTGCAGTAGGGAGATGACAGGAAAAGAACAGGGATTCTCTTTGGAAAGAAGGTTTACTTCAACCGTGGTTGTCCCGACCATTTTTCCTACTAACCAAATTTTCCAGTGGGCAGAATCTCTTCTGACCATATTTTTGGTTTTCGTTTTTTTTTTCAGCAAAAAAAGGTCCCACGCAAGCATTATTGGCCATCACTCAGAGGTTTGAACGATATTTTGGTAAACACATAAAATACTTTATAATACTGCTAACATTTTTGCACCAGCTTCTATCTTATTCTTGTTTTGATTGTTATTTCTTGCATTCATGTTTTTGAAGTTCCAAATTCGAAACTGTTCTTATGACGGCCTAATTTTTGAAATTCTAGCTATCCGGGCCCCCTAAATGAGCGAGGATACAAGTTCTGCTTCCCTGCTTTTTTAAAATATTTTTTTTCATCCGGCCAACATCTTTCTTATTCTTGGCTCCCATTACACCTAAGGAAGGACCATATGCAATAACGCGAAGTCTTGGTGTTCACATCTTCGATGGATTTAGTCGCTGTAATGAGCTCATTGGCGTTGGACTACATTTGCGTTGGAGTGGACGCTGACTTTTTCCGAGAGCAAGCCAACATTGTCGAAAGCGCTTAATCATATGTGTGAAGCACATAGCAAATAAGAAAAAAACAGGATAGCCTGAGAAGATTAGATGATATTCACAGATGACTTGCATCAATCAACATCCTGGTCCTATCAAAGGAGCTAGTAATTTTTTTTGGTTTCATAAATACTGCGTTTTCTTCCTTGTTCTGAAATCCTCTTGCCAGCTTCTGGCTAAAGGTTATGTCATGGCGGCGGGGCAGTCAAGCATTTTATCCTTGCGGAGGCCTGTGGCAGAATTCTTGAGCGGTCCTGGGTGGTCTGGTTGTGATGTGCCGGCTCTTCTCGTGTGAATGAGTTCTCCAGCCGAAAATTCTTCCTGTTCGAAGGTCTTTTTTCAGTCAACGGCAAGTAAAGGTGTAGATTGCAAGACATCACATTTAGCTGAAGAAACCTGTTGATTCTACATAGATGAGACGGGACCCTTTAACATTGCCAGAACACTTGTGATTTTCGCCTCCGATCAGAATACACATGTCCTTATACGTGGGATACCCCAATTCCTTCTATTATTGGAAAAATAAGCACTAAAAAGTCGATACAATTCTGAATGCGTGGCACATTTTACGATCATAGAACTGATAAATGTCGGGCAGTTCATCGTTTATGTGCGTAGCACTTCACAACGACACCACCGCTGGTCAAGGCAGAATAACCTTGATTCCCACGTTTCACCACAAAATCTGCATTGAATACCGTACTGTCATCCAGCTGCACAGTGGCCAAATTGTTTACTTATTCACATGTTTACTCAGATGCACTCGCATATATAAGCACCAGTTGGTTGCAGCCGGGCAAGGGTGAGGAGAAGGGGGCAAAGGAAGCGGGTAATTCGCCCCAAGAGAAAGATTCTTAGAAACAGAATTTTATCAGCAAAGCTATTAAAAAGTAATCCTGTTAACCATGTGTTTTAGTAATTCTTAACAAATGTCTATGTAGCAAATCAGTGAATAACCCCCCCCCTCCTAAAATGCCCTTGCCACATTGGTACAAACAGGAGCTTGAGAACTGATTTATTGTATTTTCAGGTGCCCTAACGGTGCCTAGGTGATGGAGTTTTGAGCGAGCGTGGAGTCAAGGTCTAAATAATTCAATGTTTGGGTTGTTCGTAAGCGCATATGGATAGACCATCGACCAGCACGACAGCTGCAGACTGCACGGGATTCTTTACAAGGGTGAAGTGGACGTTTTGCGGTGAACTAAGAGCTTGGAAGAAGCCAAAAAGTGACGCTGGCTTCAGTGCAGCTGCCCTTTGCCTCAGCAAAGGAATTGAATTGGCTGTGCTAGATGGTACCCACGCACTTTCCCATTGATAACTTCTTATAGCGTTCGAATTTCTTACTAGCAAAATCTGCAGAAGAATTCTATTCTCCAGCTTCACAGCGGATGCAAAAAAATCCACGAATTCCTAAGTCTCATTCGAAAGCTAAGACGCTTAAATCAGCATTATTCCCGTATAAGCCGCGATCGCATTAAAACGTCCGCTCTTCGACTGAACTTGAACGGAGCTCATAACGGCTGCTCAGGTACACTCAGGAAGTCCTTCCAGAAATCCAGCAAGCCAGCGAGTGCTGACCGGGCAGCTGCAACGAACTCGGCCAGTGATCGTCGCGGTGTCTGCGTCGTCGCTCTCTCGCTGCTCGGCCCGCAGCCCGTGCCATGCCCCGACAGACGGCGTACCCGTCGTGTACCAGCCTGCGTCTCCCTCCGACCGACCTGGTCAGCTCACAACGCTTCTGTCCGTGTGCTTGCTCGGTCCTGCCTGCACTGCTTGCTAAGCATTCGCCCCTTGCTGTTCTACTTCTCACTTCTCTCACATCTCGTTTACTTCCTTCTTCTTCTTTCTCCTTGAACTGGTCGTTTTTGTTTTGATCGAGTCCGCGCCATCCAGAGAATCTCCGCAATCGCGCTCCTCCTTTTTGGATACGAGCGCGGCGATCGGTCGTGCTCTTCATGCCGAGTGTGACCTCTGCCTGGCGCAACAAGTGGGTCTTCGACCGGCGTGACCCATTTCGTTTTCGTAACGCTCTCCGTCAGCGCTCGCGCTGCCTCTTTTTACCTCCTACGCAGACGTATCCTCACGTCCTTGCATGGAGCCGTCCGACTCACTGTCGCTGTTGCTTCTGAACCGAAGATCCCCGGCAGGGCTCGCACCAACGCCAGGCTCGTGTCAGGTGAAAACAAAGACAGATGTTTGTAAAAATGCTTCGTAAGCTTAAAGTTTATTTGCTTGATTGATTTGTTTCGCTTGATTAACCGTTCATGAAACCCAGCCTAGAATGCTTAAATCGTGCCCAGGAGCTTTCAGGAATCCCACCACTGGCGCGTATACGAAGTGGCCGGGGAAGACTTTTCACCCGTGTCCTATGTCGCCAGTTACAACAATTTCTTCCTTTTTCATGTATAACTTACTATCTGAAGGCGAATCTACCAGTTAAGCCTATCCTAGGTTACGGTGGTTAAAATAGCTAGGGAATAAGCTTTGGACTCCCTTCTATAAGGAACGATACTTGCCTTAGTTGCGGGTGATGTGTTCATAGAGTACCGTTTCTACGGTCTGTACCGGCACTACACTCCAGTACTTGACTGATCGAGGAAATTCGGGTCATTTCCCTCGCCATCCTCAAAAAAATCCGGCACGATATTTGAGAAACCGGTTTGGAAAATGTTTTTGCGCGGCAAAGACTGACGTGTACTGGCGCTTAGTTTACTTTGATCCTATTCTCACCCTTATTCTGGTTGTGGTGGGGTTGTGGAGCTTCTAGTTCCTTAGATGGTGGTTTAGTGGTTTTTATACGATTTGTTCTAGTGGTTTTTATACGATTTGTTCGCAAGGAGAACTTTTCTGTGCGAGGATGCATCATTGAAATTACCCAGGGTAAGTGTGTTCAAGCCCGTTTCAACGACGGGTAAATCCACATGATGTTGGTCATCTACTCTGGGTAGTCTCAACGATGCATGCGGCCACTGGAGGGCGGTCAGATTCCTAGAATGCCAATCGCAAACGACGTTCGGAGGATCCTGATGCTGATATCAGGACAAGTCACTTCAATCTGTTCTGCTGACCGTGCAGAAAACTGGCCTATAGATAGTGTTTTTTTTTTTTCAAACTGTAGCTTTCACCGGCGCTCTTATCAGTGGTGGGATTCATGAAAGTTCTCGGAAAAGTTCTTAACTTTCCGCCCATTCTGAATGGGCTAGTTTTGCAGCAAACTTAACCTAGGTTAAGTCACTGTCTCACTCAGTGACGGTCAACGCCGACTGACTAGCTTGCACAAAACAAACTTTCTTTGCCTAGAAAATCATACAGCTTGTTTGAGCTCGGGTTAAATAAAGGTCCAAGAATCCACAGGCTGAATTTTTTCTTCAATAATTGATGCAGACATACATGGGCCAGGAAATCTGTGCACGTGAGTGAAGGCGCGTTTAAATTACAGTGAAGATGTGCTCTGTGAGAATTCTTCAAGGCGGGAATGCATCATTGAGATTAGATAGTGTAAGAGTGTTGATGCCCATGTTAACGATGGGTAAATCAGCGTGTTGTTTATACTTTAGCTGGGTAACCTCAATGATGTACGCGGCCCCATATTTGGAATCATGTATATACTCGTATATACACCTTATCACACTCCATCTCAAAGTAATTACAGAATGAAACACATGGCACGATTTTCCCCCATCTTCCCTCACTTGGAGCACGCTCTTGCCCCATTCTTCGTTTGAGTCTTGTTGCAATTTTCGAGCCGCGACTCTGTGGTGCCGCGCGTGCAATCCAATTATTTTGAGGTGGACTATAAACGTCCGCAGCCGCCTTCATAGAGCTTCGTGAAGTTCCTCCACAAATGAAGACTTCCCGACCCGATGAACACCAGCTTTTCTTCCGAAGCAGCTCTTCTCCCTCCCACTCCACAGGAATTTCTGCTCCCTTTGCAGTTCCTGATATGCAGTAGCGTGGCAGCCCTTCCGAATTAGGTAATCATGCAAGGTCCCACGTTCTGTTGTCGAGAGAATTAAAAGTAAACGAGCGCACTTTACAACTGTCGAAAAAGAACGGAGTGACGCCGCCAGGAATAGTGGGTGTCGCGAGGGACAATGAGACCGCCGGCGATGGAGAGACTAATTGCTGACCTCGACCGACTTCGGCCGTGTCCACCGTTCCATGCAGCGCGCCCGCTTCACTTCACCCCTCACCCACTGTTTGCTTTTGATTATTACTGCTGGGAGATGTGTTTTCGTCGACGGCAAACGCTCAACACGTGACCGGTCGCGGGCTGACGTGTCCTTCTGGCCAACTCGCACTCCTATCGAACCTCTTCCTTGGACTTCCTTCTGAGTGAAAGTGGTGACGGCTTTCCCTTCTACAGCCACCTTGATCCACCCGTGGTGCCCACGTCGGCGTCTCCCATGTATCATGCGAAAGTGCTTGCATAGCACATTGTGGGGTCCTTTTTTCACTGCGGCGTAATGCACCTGCTCTCGCACTGACCCGCCGTTGTGACACATTGTGATAAGATGTGTGACAAATCATAAAAAGTGGACCACTGGCCGATCAGAAAGGCTATTTGGCCATTTTCTCTAATATCTTTCCTTAACGGCAGTTTAGCTCACTGTTTTACACCACGTCATTTTTTACGTATAATGACGGGCGATCGTCATTGCACTGCTGAAGAGGGAGAACCGCGACGCACCACTGACGCGACGCGGAGGTCCATCTGGTCTGTCTCCGGGTGGAGCTACTATTGTTTTCTTCACTTCTAGTCCTCCACGGTAGATAAATAATCGGACCAGAAAGAGGGAGAAACCAGAACAAAAAAAGCGGAACTGTAGGGATCAAACGCGTCGTGGGGGAAGTGGGGTTGCCACTGCCCTACCATTTGTTTTACGGATGGGCTCCGCTACCTTCTGTTTCAACTCGTCTTGCTTTCACGTTCACATGTGATAACGTATAGGGCGAGCGCACTGATGAACATGGGGTGGGGAAGGGGTGAGAATGAGGAAAACTCGGGATCTCCGTCAAATTGTTATGAACTCAAGCCGCCGAGAATCCAGGGATAAAGTTGATGAAAAACTAGGGTCAAGTTCATCTTAATTAATTATTCTGACTGAAAGTACAGTCCTTCTCAAAAAATACTTGCCTCACGCTTCACCGCCCATCAGCTAAGCCGCGCCGCATTACCTATGCATTATCGTACGTGGTGCAACATGGCTAATCTGACGGGCGGTTCAGCGTGAGGCAAGGATTTTTAAATAAGACTGTAAATAATCGCAGATACTTAGACCTGCTCTAAGCGGCGCATCTTAACCATAAGCTGAATTTGTAACTGGTGTGTGCATGCGTCGGTGGTATAGTCTGTCCGAAACGACGAGTCCGCCCACGCACGCGGGGATCGAGAAGCTGCCACGTTTGCCAGCGCTCCACGTCATCGTCCCTGATCTGCGTATCACGTTTCATCATTGTCTTCATGGTACTGACCAATGATTTGGCTGTGACGAGGACGACGTGGCAGCCACAGCACCCGTCCCAGCCGCGTCGTCTCTCGATCCCAGCGTGCGTGGGCGGACTCGTCGTTTCGGACAGCCTATACACTCCCCTTCAAAATGATTGGCGGATGGTGCGCGTGCCGGAATCCACTCGACACTTCCGCTTGGAGCATCTACTACCGCATCTTTCGTTTGGGTCCCGACGCGCTTCTCGGGCTCCGACACCAGGGAGCCGCGCACGCATTCCGCCAGTTATTCCGCGAGATAGACTGTATAGGGTAAATGGGACACGCGCGCGACCGCTCGCAAGCAGCCGCGACGTAGCAACGCGACCGTCTCGCCATTCCTTGCGCTGCGTCAGGAGTGTATCTGAGCCCATCATTTATCATATAGCAGCGCATCTGATGCAGGCACTATAGGGGTTTTAAAACTTGGAGGCCTGCTGTTTAGTATACAATATTGTTGGCATGCGCATCGATACTCAGCTACCGCCACTTTCGAGGTGGATTATACAAAACACCGTCGGATGTTGTTGTACACCACTATTGTCAGAGCCCCCACTACCCTCCATTCATATAGCACAGGTAATTCCAGTCTTGATTGCACTCCACCACTCCCTGCCGCGCCGCAACACCTAGGCGGCGCGGGAGACTAGCTGTGGCAACACCAACGCCGACAGCCGAGCGCGAAGGTGGTGCGGCGCGGCAAACCGTGAAGAAGTGCATACAATCACTAGTGACGCTGCTTGTATTCAGTGAGTGTTGATGGTGGCTGTTTTTCGTGGTCTCGAGAGGCACGCAGCGCAGTCGCGCCGTTAGCACTGGAATCGCCGCCGTAGTGGTCAATCAGGGTTTTCTTGATAGTTTGAAAAATTTTTTAAAAAAATCTCATCATATTCGATGTTAACTACCAGGAAAGCTAAGTAACTGGCAAGGAAACCCTACAGCTTGTTTTCTCGGCGAGGGTTCCAGCGCAAGCGACGCGGTCGCGCCGCGTACTTCTCGAATCCGCGAAAAACGCATCGCAATTGACACTCACCGCAATTCCACTTAGCTAATTGTTGTGTAGGCGTGTTTTGAGGCGTTCCGGAAAGTCACCTGCTTTGGATCATAGATAAGCTGCCATTTAATCAGCCAACCAGTGTGTATCGCGCGAATTTGAGTGCTTGCTTCTGTAGCTCTTTCTAGTCCCCATGGAATTACCAGTGACTGTCCAGTCCCAGCAGATCCTGGCCAGCCGTCGTGTTTGTCAGAGCGTTCGATAGTTTGTCGAACGCCGTCAGGTCGTATGACACATCGCTGATAGCCGTGCATCCCATGTTTTCGTCGTTCCTCCCAGGTCCCACCCCCGCTCGACCATTGCTCGTTCCAAATCGGTAGTTTTCGCCAGGCGGACGTTCGTTTCGTGCACAACAGTCCACTTTGCAGATGCCCTCCATCTCGGCAGCACTCATCGAAGCCGCCCGAACGAAGGAGTCTCTGTACGAGTCGGAGGACGACGACACGAACAGGTCTACCCCGCGACCATGGAAATGCTCCGTCAGGCAGATCTTCCATTTTTTCGTAGGTTTTTTTTTTCAAAGCTTGCACTTAGTTTTTTCATTCTTTTTTTAGATTTATCCCTTTTTTCTCATAACCACGAGTCATCTTTCGACTTTGTTGTAAAGTGTCATGCGTGTTGTGGAATCAGTTCTCTCCCCGTGCTCCTTTTTTTCCAAACTTTGTCTATCAAAGATGAACTCGCTTCGCGACAAGCAACACGAGAAGACCTTAATAAGAGAAAAATATATTTCAAAACAAAATACCTGTTCTCAGTTTTGAAGAACAGTTCTTCTGTCGCTGCACAAAGAGACAGGCTTGAACTTCAAAAGTTCATCCACAGTTCCCCCTTCCGCCCATTCATCCTTGTTCACGTCCTGGTCCAATCCCTCATGTAGTCACGTCAGGGTCCGATATTTTGATTCCTAACTGGCTTTATGAAATGGCAGTATGAGAAGGCTAAATTTTTGAAATACATAAAAACCAGAGCAGCACTTCCTAGTCGAACCTACTCCAAGTTTTCTTCCAACGGTGAATAGCCCTACCCAACTTGCAAATCGTGTGCAGATTTGATCGAAGGTATTGGTAAGGAAATCGTTCCCCATTCAGGTTACTTTTTGATGTCGCAGTTATTCCTGCCTAAGACGGACATTTTTCTGCGACTGAATGGTCAGCAGTGGGTGACGATTCAATCACTTGCTTAGGCATACATTTATTTACTTCCGATGACATATCAAACAAACAAAAAACCAAAAATGTAAAGCTCAAAATTAGGGTGTTCTATTACACCTCGAAGTTAATCCTAACTGTCTCAGCTCATTTCCTCCTGTTGCGAAAGGTGAGGAGGTCCCTCTCGGTGATCTTTCTCCCAAACTCAGCAGGAAGTATGCTGGGACTGGGACTATCATTGAACGATATTCTGCTTTTACAAAGTTATTTATATCTAAAATAAAGTGCTATTTGGACAGACTATGTGGATCAGCCTAGAATATTGACATTGTTGGTTTGGGTGCTATTGTCATACCTTATTTTGAGATGTGCTATTCAAGAAGTCGGATATTATGGATGGTTTTGCGATCACAGACCACTCTGGGGTGAACCAAAATTGAATTAAGTTAAAAATGCCCAGATGGCAGTCACTCTTTTAGGTACTAGTCTATAAAATTATTTACGTTTAGTCTTCGTATTAACAAGCCGTCCATATGCGGACTTTTTGGTGTATTTCGCTTTTGATTGCGCTATTATCTTTAGACATGGGTTATAGACCTTGAGTCTGTTAACTCATTGACGACCGCGTGGCTCACCGGTGAGCCGCGCTTTTTCGGTCGCGTGGGACCGCGCGGCTCACCGGTGAGCCGCGCCCTTTTTGACAAGTACTGGACCTTATTTTCGAACCATTTTGCGGCATTTCAATATAGAATGGTTACAATCCTTCCTAAAAAGGTTTCAAACAAGTGCAGTTTAAGGAGAATTTCTCCCCTATTGCGACAAACATCATGAAAAGGATGGAATTTTGAAGTCGAGGAAGATTGGTTCACATTTCTTTTGTCGTGGATGGAACTACTCTGCGCAAAAGCCATATTTCCTACACAGAATCACGTTCGCTACATCCTGCGCTTCCTTATTAGTCAGGCTAGAGCCTCAGGAACGTGTATAATAGTCTCTAGACACTCCCTTATAACACTAAAAACACCCTCTACAAACTTCCTTCGGTCTTAATGGAATCCAGAAGCGTTTAGAATCTTTCCTTTTTTGGTCCGATGATACTAGTAATCTTTTGGAACTAGATTTCAAATTGTTCCTGCAAAATGATCTGTTTTAGTCCGAATTATCTTATCGTAACGGTGTGGAACTCCGCGGGCGCCGCACTCTTGAAAGGGGCGTTGGTCCCACGCGCCAGACACGCAAAAATGGGCGCTGTCGTCAATGGGTTAAAATGCAAGAGTGAACTTCAATTTTTAAAGTGCTTAGTTGGAGCGCACCCGTAGTTTAATTTGCTATTCATTTTTCTTCATTTGGCAGGAAACGGAAATGAGTTCCTACTGTCAATCGTGAATGATGACGTGACGACAGTTCTATACATGTTTCATTATTACTTAGTAGAATCAACTGAGATTACTGAGCTAAGCAAATCAGTTACGGCCCACATTAGATGAACGTGCAAACTTCACTAATTCTTCTTTCGCATTTAAACTACTCAGCCGGCCACGGGATGGTTCGCTTCTTTACGAGGTATGAAAGCGAGCTAGGTTGTTTTTTCCACGTTGCTTCAGCCCTAATATTCTTTCATTTCCATTTCCCACTTGGTCCTACTCCAACAGCTTTCTTCTTCAGGTCGATCAGTTTTACCCACACCATCTGAAGATGTTCGTTCTATTTGTTATTGCCGCGTTACATCTTGCCTACACCAGAGAATTTCTGACAACATTCCGTGCATACGAGTCTCTTGCAAATCAGGTAGGCCTATTTCTTCCTTTTCGCTGCTGCTTCCATCTGTTATTTGTAAAGCTCCATCTCTTCGCTTGCAGGTCGAGTATCGAGCAGCACCAGTGATTGAAAATCGCGGTGATATCAACTTGGTTCGATTCGTCATGGTAGCGTTTGTCGATGTGAGTGTGAGCATCGCTTCATCTATTCGTTTTATTCTTCTTTAACGGAAATCCGCTTAATCATTCTCTAATCAACTTCTAAATTAATTTTCCCATATTCCCATTCCTCAGCGAAGTTAATCTTTCGCATTCAATTTATGATCCTCTTTCTGGGATTCTCATTTCATTTTGGGTCTAGCAATCATCCCAATATTCTGTTTATAGTATAAGAAGAACTTATGGATGACGGTGGGAGCGATGTGTGCATCATTGTCGACTAGCGCTATCATTGTATTCTTTTACAACACCTATTGGCATCAAATGAGCAGGATCACAAGAGCTGTGGTGAGTTCATATGATCTTATTTAGGATGTTCCATTCACTTTTCCATTTCGTTCACCGTGGTCAGAATACATGTTTACCGATTTAGGTGTGTGTGGTAGACATGGTCGCATTCATGTCACTTCCCTTTTTGCTTGGAGCTCGTCTGATGATAGCAGTAAATCTAACCACATACCTTGAGCCTTCATTGCGTGCAGCTTCCCGTCTTGTCTCCACCAACACATTTATGAACGACCTTGTATGCTCTATAATTACAAGGGAATCGGTGAGTTCCATCTTTAGGTAACAAATTTTCAACGAAATGCGAGGCTTACAAGGTTGCAATCGAGCTCAAATGGAACTGATTACCTACTCGGAGCTTTTTTTCACCGAAGCCTAATTAGCGTCAAATATGGACTTAATTTCATGCTAACGTTCTCTGCACTGCTATGTCTTCGAGGAGTTTTGTCCTCTCCAAAGACTTTGTAAAGTGGAGATGGAGAGCGACCTCCGGGAAGTAGTCATCTATTGTTTTCCTAACAATCATTAGTTTGTTTTCTACCCAGCTTCATCTGAGCTCCCACATATCTCCAAGATTTTTCTTTTAGAAAGATATGTAGTTTTCGCAGTTCCTCTTTCATACATTCGCTTTTCAGCTCCCATTATGCAGTGTGGTCGTTGAGCGATCTATCTTCCCAATCATCATCCTCAAATATTTGATTGTGCTGTGCGTGTTGACTGCAGCGTACATTCTTCTCGCCTACCTTATCGAATACTGCATCCGCCACTGGTTCCCGCCATCGGATCGGGACGAGGTGGTGGATCGTAACCGCAGCCTCGTAGAATCCGCCTAATAGCAGTCTGGCTTGTCATAAATTTCCTCCATCCTAGCTTTATCTCCGCCTCACCGGTATTGTTAGATTTAACATGCTTTTCATGGCGCATAGCGCTGCAATATGAGTGCAATCTCCACCTGTTCCATTGTTTGGGTATTCTTTCGAGTAATCAGCTAATCCGCTAAGTTGTGTGTATAATCTCTTAATGTAGGTGCTTCTGTCCATGACTTCGGATTATCTGAGATCAGCTATCATCACTTCACCGCTTGGCGGCTTTCCCATCTTAGCATTTTTGAATTTTCGGAACAGTTTTACATCAGTCTTTCTTGATCTTCCTTCAGACTATGTCTACTAGACGTTAGCAAACACATTCTTTCTGTGTTTATTGCGGTGACTTAACTTTTTTTATGGGTTAAGCACTACATACGTGTATGCTCCCAGCGAGTTTCGAGGTATTTGGGTGGGCCTCGCTGTTCAGTTATGAATGCGAAGACGCCGGCTTTCTTTATCAAGACATCGTTAACACGACCTTCCCGATGTTGTATGTGTTTTTATGTGTCAGCTACACATTGGTATTTTTCTGTTAGCCACTATTCCCGCCAAACCATTCATCCTTTTTAGTTCCCCCTGAGCCAGCCTTCCATAGGCGAGGCCATAGTGACTTTCACATTTGTGGATTTCTAATTTTAAAAAGTGCCAAATGCTTCCAGCCGGCATCAAAAAATTTGTGAACCTGGCCCTTCTTCAGTAGTTCTCTTTCCGTCGCAGTGCAAAGCGGCCATATTTTCTAGTCTTGTATTGTACGTTAATTGGTTGATTTGTGTGTAAATATGTTTTCGTCTTTAGTTAGTAGTCATGTGATCAATGAATTGGTACTACAAGGCGTTCATTCCATCGAAAGGTAAATTGATCAAAGAGATTGTGAAAAGTGCTGCTCTCGCACTGATAATCTCCATGATGCGAGGAAGAAGAGGTGATGCAAAAAAAACGGTCCGCTAGGGATAGGAGTTTCTACGGATTTCTATGGGACTACTTCATAGAATTTAACAACCTACAACCTTCTAGATGACGTGGGACGCAACGGAAAGGAGTGGAAGGGATTTTCCTGACAAATTTCTATTAGAAATATGATGCAGAACCCAAATTGAACGAGCTTTATTTATTTATTTATCTAATACACCAAGAAAAAGGTGCACCACAATATAACAGTTTGTGCGTACTCGCAAATGGGTATACAGTAAGTGTACGCTATATGGGTAAAAATCAAACCTAGTTGATTAACATTTTAAATATGGGCATTCTTACTCCACTTAATGGCACTAAAGAACGGGAATTTTCATAGAGAAACAAGACACCCCAATGTACACAAACCACCCCTAGATGACCAAAGTAGCACTACTACCAGTTGGCAGATGCTGTAAGGAACTGGAAGAGGATAGCCAGATATACCCGTACCAGCCAGCCACGTACCATCCAGCAATTTGCTTTCCGAACATGATGGAACTTCGGCACGCAGGTATACTGACTGAAACCCCCTGCGGAACCATCATGTTGGGCAGCCAGCAATCCTCAGATAAACAGCGAGCCATTTGCGGTAGAGGCTAGTGTTAGTTGTAAGCAGGTGGAAAGTATGTGTAACTAAGGGTGCAGAAATTAGTA
Organism: Ancylostoma caninum; assembly: GCA_037903475.1. Lineage (NCBI taxonomy): Eukaryota > Metazoa > Nematoda > Chromadorea > Rhabditida > Ancylostomatidae > Ancylostoma > Ancylostoma caninum. Next base: position 1,220,078 of record JBAJFG010000475.1, on the reverse strand, counting down.
GAACAGCTAGTTAGGATCACGTTGATTAGTGCGATTAGTGGATAACCACAAAAATACATAACCAAACATGCGTGGATTGAAAGAACACAGCAAGATATTCACAAAAAGGGAAATAAATCAGAAGCAAACAAGAATACGGAAAGGTTATTGTGGAAAACAGACAGCAGTAGTAGATAGAAGTAGTACATGGTCCATGCATTTTGGAACAACTCTAAACGAAGTAGGACATCGACCATAGACAAAACGCCACACGCAGCAACGTTAGCTGAGACGCACTGAAATGAAAGGAAAGTAATAGCCTAGGTCATAGTGAGGTAATGATCAAATGATAAACTGCTAGCTCTGGAGCGTTCTCGAACTGTAGTTAAAAGCAGACGTTGAGACATGCAGATGGTTCTGAAAACCCTGGAAGCAAAAGTGTCAGCCAATATCAAGTAAATGCAGCAATTCCAGGCTCATCAATTTGTTCTTGAAACTTTTGCTATGTTCAGCTTGGAACACATTCTGGGGCAACCGCTGCAACCACCTGGCCCCTCGATAGAAAATGTTGTGGAATGTCAATGAGAAATTTTTGCGCTTAATGTTTCCGTAGTGCAAGTTGAATCCGCCAGATCTTTCACTTGTCGGCACAAATAACCAGTATTTGCTAGCTTGTAGTTTGCTTTCTTTCTTCAGAATGCGAAAACAGAATACTAAATCTGCGAGTATTCTACGATATGCAAGGCTTTTCATATTGAATTTCTTTAGTCGTTCATTGTAACTAGGTGGCTCATCGTGAGGAGAAAGGCGTTTAAACAAAATCCGCGTAAAAGTCTTTTGAACTTTCTCGAGTTTTTCGATGTACTTCCTTAGAAACGGACTCCATACTTGGGAGCAGTACTCCAAATGAGGCAGAACAAATGATTTGTAAAGACGAATAAGAATATGGGGGTCGGTGCTCTTCACGTTACGGAGAAGAAGAAAAAGGGAAGAATATGCCTTCTGCACAGCGTACTCTATGTGCCTAGAGAACTTGAGGGTGTTGTCTAATAAAACGCCTAGATCTCTGGTTTCACAGCAAGATTTCAGTGTGCGGCCATTCATCTCATATTCCATTAAATCACCACCACCGAGGTGCAGAACCGAACTTTTGTCAAAATTAATCGACAAGTCCCAGGTTGACGCCCATTCAGACAAATTCACAAGGGAAGTTTGTAATGCAGATCGTACCTCTACACTATCTTCAGGAGAGTAAATCCCATAGATTTTAATATCGTCTGCAAACATTTTCACTGTAACATGCAGGGATGTTTTCAGAATATTGGGCAAGTCTATAGTGTAAAGAAGAAATAGTAGGGGGGACAAGACCCCACCCTGGGGAACACCACTCACGCAGCAAAATTTGCTAGAGTATTGGAGCCCGACCTTTACAGTCATATGCCTATTAGTGAGATAGGAATGAAGCCAGTTTAGGAGATTACCACAAACACCAAGTAGCTTGAGCTTAGCAAGGAGCTTGGAGTGACAGACTTTGTCAAATGCCTTTGCCAGGTCTACACTGCGTTTCATAACTATACGACCACCCTATTTTTTGCAGTACTGGAAGATGCAGCCAAGAGAGACTTTTTCTGTTCCGTCCATCAGATTCAGAGATGAGAAAAACCTCTGAGCACCAATTTTCATTGGGCTAGTTGTTCTCGTAACTTTCAATTTCGAATTTATCAATTTCCTAAACGTTTCATAACTATACGACCACTCGTGAACAGTTCAATTTTCCTAAAATCTAGCAACGAACCAACATCATTTACAGCAAATTTAATAGGCTATCGTCTTTCTAGGGTTATAAACCACTTGAATTGGCGATTCGCATACTGTTCATCAGATTTTCTTCAGGAAATCGCTCTCTACATCTTCCCAAGCGTCGATGATTGTGGTCTTCAGCTCATAAATCATCTGAAATTGACGATGATTGCAGTAAACTCATCGTTCTAGGATGCTCAACAAATTCTCCATTGAGTTCAGGTCCGGGCTGCATGTGGGCCAATCCATCACGTTTGCTCTGTTCTCTAAAAGCCAGCTTTTGGTTGCCTGACTGGCATGCACTTCGGTGTTAACCTGCGGTAAGGCATACTTCTGTCGACGATATCCCTCAAAAATGGCAGTAGATGTTTATGTAGAGTGTCCTGGTACTTCATCGAGTCCATGGGTCCCAACACGAAGGCTATCCCTAGTCTAACCCCGACAGAAAAGCCACTCCAAATCATGAATGATCCGCCTCCAAAGTTGCGGCGACTGAAGGTGGTGGGGTTCTTTCGCGAACCCTTCTAGTAGCTTATCATGTCGTCAGGTCCATCCAAACTGAACGTTTGCTCATCTCTAGAGATGATCTGAAAGCATTTCTCAAAGTCTCATTCGTACTACTCCGGCTCGGAAAATTAGCACTGGTTTGCTCCAAACTGTGGTCATGTTCTGTCGAGCGAATCCTGACTGAGTTGTCTTTTAAAGAAAAATCAGAAGTGGAGCGTTCGTCGTGGTTTCTCTTCCAACATCTCCGTTGCGGTGTAGCGCTCTCCACACCATGCTGTTTGAGACAGGGAGTTTTAGTTCTGCTCGGATCTGGTTGAGCCACAAGCAACTGTTGGACACTTGCCTACGGATCTTCCTCTCGTCATGAGCCGTGGGATGTTTCGGCTTCTGTTATCCTTCTCCTTGTTGTATCCATCAGAATTTTGCGAATAAGTGGAAACGAGACAGTGAGTGGAACCACTCTTCATCCCGATGGCTCAACCACTTAGCCATGCATCGTTGAGAGGCGGGAACTGAGCTTTTTGTTCTGTGCTTCGGATGTACCGCGAGGGATACTGAGAAAAATGTGAAACCCACCATTTGCCATCTTTGCACACTCAAGCAAAGGCGGCAAAGTTTCATCAGTTTTCATTATTCGTTAGTGGTCGTATAGATATGAAACGTGGGAAAAACTGTCACACCGCATTTCAAAACTGAGCAGATAAGTGTGCGGTGTAGAAATTTGTGCCCCATGGTTATTTTGTCTGCTGAATCTAATGCCAACTATAGAAAAATTCCAAAACTGCTGCATCACGCACAGCTGTAAAAAATAAAGTGGTCGTATAGTTATGAAACGCAGTGTATATAAATCACGTCAACTGCCTTACCTTGATTGAGAGCTAAACTCCAATCGTAGATGCTGTCAGCCAAGTTAGTGGTGGTAGAGGCGCCACTAAGAAACCCATGTTGTTCATTAGGAATCAGATTGAATTTCCTAAGCCAATCCAGCAACCTCTCTCTAATGATTTTCTCCATCGCTTTTACAGGTGTGGGTAGCAGGCTGGATAGGACGGAATTGACTCACAAGCTGCGCCCCATTAACCTTAGGTATTGCTGTGACAAGTGCTTCTTTCCATAAATTCGGCACTTCTCCCAGAGTCATCGAAATATTGAATATGTGGGCAAGAGGAGAGCACAGAGAAGATGCACATTTTTTATACACAATCTGCGGAATCCCATCGAAAGTCTCGGTAAGAGAGGGTTTAAGACGCTGAAGAACTCTAAGCACATCAGAGGGGTGGAAAAACACATTACTACAACGGGATGAGATTGGAACTGTACAGTTGGTCGTAGGAAGATTATATGAATAAGCAGATGTAAATACGCTGGTAAAGTGGGAGCCCAGAGCTTGAGCTTTGTCGGAATCACTCAGAAATATATTTCCTAGGTGGTCTTCATGTACTGGGAGGTTGGAATTTGGTTTGAGTTTACGGTTTACGTATGCATAAAGGCGTTAGCTTAGCGAGCATATATGCACAGACATAATCTAACAAATTGTCGTTTTCTTCGATCCGTCAGTCTGTGCTCTATAACGGGTGAAATTTGATTCTAGGTCATGGCTTGAAGATGCGTGGGTTAAAGTCTTCATCTAACTCAAGACTTATATGTAACGTTGACTTCTAGTGGTGATGCAGTAGCTGGTGTCTTTCATTTCTTCTACACATATTGTCATGATGGATTTTTTGTCAGTGTAACCTAACTACCAAAATCTACGATTTATCCTTGGGCACCTTATAAACTCTCTAGGTTCGACTTTGTTTGGACGCTCGATTCTGCTCTTTTTATTTTTATAATTGCTTTTTGCGTTACGAGGACGCTTTCATCGGCAAGGTAAATGAAGTTCATAAAAAAGAACGCGATGGTTGGTATCTAGAACATCACTACACCTAATCCTTTTCAGTCGAACGTATCGAGTTAGCTTTTCCCGTTGAGTGTTACTAAGCTTTCATATTCTGGTTCTCTGTCTACCATCCAACCCCGTTCCCAAGAAGAAGTTCAGCTTTGCCCAAGGAACGAATCATCTTCGGAAGTAAACTTTGGGATCGGAAGGGAATTTCCCGGAACTTGGTATAGTCGAGCACCTTTTGCTCAAGCTAAGGTAGCATGCCGAAGGAACGGACCTTGGAAGAGAGTCGTAAGAGTGACCAAAAACTAGAATTACTGGAGCTGGCGAATGGTCGTAAATTTAAGGTGTTCTCAGTTAAACTACAAAGATGTCAGGGTTTTTTCCCGTTCCTATGCAGTATATTCTATTATATGAATCCATTTGGTGGAAATAGTTCGACTAACGGTGATGAATCCAACACTAGAATTCACACCGTAGTCGAATGTGAGTGCTACGAAATCAGAGATTTCAAGCATTTTTAGCGAAAAAATCTTGTATTTAGTAACTCTATCCATTCTAAGTGAGTATCTGCGCTGTTTTCCACAATTATATGTAAATTTTTAACTTTGAATGAAAAGAATTTATGAACGGTAGTTAAAATTGACGTCTTTTCTGGATAGTATTTTTGGCCAAGTCCTGTGGCAGCGCTTTGAGCGCAAAGAGACTGGCGCAGTCATCCTTCATTTCAGCGTCTCAGTCAGCACGACTGTTTACAGAGCTGAACGGCTGAGCTTGAAAACATTCACAGTCAAGACTGATTTGACAACAAACAATAGCTCACTGCTGACAACTGCTGTATGGGATCATGAATTTGCGCAGCTTCAAGCGGAAAAAAGAAGGAACATGTAAACTTAAGCAAAGCAGTGTTTTCATGCGCCATCATTCATTCGAATAAAAGAATTTTTGATTTTGTCCAAACCCTTTTATTTTCTTCGATAGTCACTATTTCTGATATTTCATTGTATTTTCACTCTCAAAGCAAATTGGGTGAAATTGGCTATCGTGAGAGCATGGAGTAGCCGTGGTCTTCCCTCTCTTGTTTCTTGTTACCCATGCTTAAGGAAAACCTTGGATTCTGTTAGAGAGAGCACTCCTCACGCTTTTCGAATTGCCTAACCAGTAGAGCTCTCCTTGAAAATGTTGTGAATTTTACAGCTTAAATTCTGACAACTACCCGCATTCTCCGAAAATGTGTTTCAAGGCAAAGTGCGTCATAGCGAGAGCTGTTTTAAAAGTTTCAAATCAAAAATGCTTCATACCATTCTTTATCCCAAAGAGCGGAAAGCACGACATAGCATGGCTTTACGGCCAACGAATAGTTGAGCAAACGTTCTATTAGGTTGGCGGAAAAGTCTTGTCTTGAATTTTCGAAAATGCTTTCTATTTGAAAATCCGATGAGAAGGGGGGCGTGATCCACATTTCGTATGCTACTCCTCAAGGGGTATGCAGCATGGACACGCGATTTTCCATAATCCGGATAACGGTGGGGATAACGGAATGGCCCAAAATGACCTGATAACGTATACCGGATAACGGATAATGGATAGATGTCCCGGATGGTACAATACATCACATTTTGCAATATTAAAAGTATGTTCACAGTTATCGAGACTTCGATACTAGCCACTTTATTAGGCAAGCTTTCGGCCTTATAACGCCTTTCTCAAGTCTAAAAAAATACAACACAGTATGAATCAGGAGGAGATCGACATACTATAGGTGAAGAATGCATCACCCAACGGCCGCGGGCAAGCAAATGAGGGGTGGGAGCATCAGCTGGAAAGTGACCCCTTACGAGATAAACAGCGCTTCCAACCACTCTTTTTCATTGTTGATCTCTGGTGATCTTCCTCTTATCTCCACTGCTCTATCATCTTTCTTTACAGTGGATTCGTTATGAAGCGATGGAGAACCGTAACCCCAAAATCTGGTAGACGTTCTTGGTGTGAACGTGGGTGCGATGTCTGGAGAGACTATTTGTGGAATATGAGTTCGGATTGTGCAGTACTCCGATGCTCATCAAGGCGCTTATGTAGTGGCCGCATAGTTTCACTGACATGCTTCTGCCCTCATGCAAATTTATAAATGTAAACGACCTGTGCGATACTCGATCTGCTTCAAGAACACCAGGCAGACGTGGATGTCTTGGACTAGCAGGAAGCGAAATTGAACAACTGCTGGCTACGCTTGCAATGCTACTGCAATGTCTTCAGATTTGATAACAAATTTTACATGCAAAGAAGAGGTCTAGCCATGGGTCTGCGGCTTGCTCCATTGTCAGCCATCGTTTACCTGGACCGCATAAAACGAATGTCGCTCACAAGTCAAATCACTTCCTTCAGAAGGCATATTGATGACGTTTTTGCTATCGGCTCAACTACTGCCCTTCAACATGTTTTGAACAACTTGAATTCGCAGCATCCGAACATCCAGTTCACAGTGGAAGAGCCTGACGCCAACGGTTTCCCTCCTTTCCTGCACGGAAAAGTGCAACGGGTCGAAAGAATTCAGTTGGTACAAAAACCATCTTCAAAGAACACCATCGTTCACTCCAGAAGTGCTCACCCAATTTACATGAGGGCAAATGTTGTGCGGAATATCGCACGAACGAAAAATAGAACTTGTGTAGCACACGGAGCATGCGATGAAGACATGGGCGGAATTGGTTTGCCTGGGTAGTTGGCAAACCCTTCTGCGAGGTTGATAAACGAACTGCATCACCAGCGAACACCAGAGCACTTTTGAATTTATTCAAAACTCGACTGTTCGGAAAAAAGACATTCCCAAATTTTGTCGAGATTGGAGTATTAATAAGACTATGATTGGACAATTTTTTCTTTCTTTGCGAAATTTCCCGATCAAAAATGTCACTATGCATCAACGAGCAGAGGCGAACAGCATCACATTCACAAGAGTTCCCGTTAGATTCTACCTAGGATTGGAAATTGACGCATTTGGCAATTTGTTCTTATTTTTTAGCATAATCAAAAGGCAAAATTCTCAGTCTCTGCAGCAAATCTCATGAACCTCCAAATTCGAAATCTTAGGAACTCGGATTGCACGGAAATTTGATTATTCGAGTCCTGAGAAACCAAGTAGGATTATCCACCAAACAGAAAAACCGGATTGATATGAAAATTGGAACACATGAAATCGAATAAATGTGGAACTTGGCTATTAGGAAAAAGGGAAAAATCGAGTGAATTCGAAATTCGGTCATTCGAAAAATTGAAAAATCCAATAAATTCTCATCTCAGTTACTCGAAAAATTTAATTTTGGAAATTCCTAAGCATAGTGACTGGGATTCAATCCTCTTCGCAGGTAAATGTTGATTCATTATGTGCATTCAGTATGCGATGCACTGGCTGTGCTTGTCACCGGTGACCCTCTAACTTGGACTCGAGCTGCTGCCCCATCCCATAAATATGGGTGTATGGGATAAATGTTACAATTCTTCGAGAGTTGGTGGTGCTTGTTTGTACTATCCAGCAGTTTTATCTGCTGAATTTTTTGGTCCCGAAAGTATAATAAAATTCCTTGATAGAGGACATGCAAAGAAGATTGGATTAATTTACAAGAAATGTAAGCAGTTCCGAAAATTTTCAATACTTTGTTTCTTTGTGAAACAGTAGAGCAGGTTGCATGAAACATAAGAACAGCAATAGTGCCTTCAGATTCGTAACCGCAGATCTCTTGAGATTCTTTCGCCATCTTTGCCGTTTTTACGACAAAGCAAGGAAACTCCGTTATTCACAATGCTGCTCAATTTTCTTCGATTAAAAACCCTCGCAGTGACAGATTGCTGTACTATAGAAGAGTTTTTTTTTTGATTCTACAGCTCTCTTTTTAACGAACTAATCATTCCTGACTAGAATTTTTTAAAGACGAATGTTACTTAATTCATACATAGCCTAAGCACTCAGTATATAAAGTGTTGCCTTGTACCTTCTCGGCGTCAGAGTCCTGCCTCACCGTTTCATGATACACTGTCTACTGCCTTAACCATACCAGGGCTCCTCACCTTACAGGCTTCCACCTGTGGCATACTACGAGTATACTGCCACTAGAACACGACGCTGTACTACGACTTACGGCCGGTCAGGGCGACACGCCGTAGTACAGGGGAAGATTAGTACAGCTAGTTAGATTATATCCACGGATCTCTCTCATACGAGGGATCCCAGCCGGTTAGTCGCGAGGCTACGTGGCGCGTCCCCAGGTGGCGGATAGGGGGCTAATCGCGGACCAAACGCGACCTTGTGCCTGCCCTGAGACGCGGGTGGATTCAGGGGATGGACTCCCTGTCTCTGCAGTGTCGGAACGATCTATACCTTCTGTCAGCGCGTGGACATGTTCATGCATGCGTGCATGGGTGTGCTTGCGTGTCTGCAGATTGTATCCTGCACATCTATCCGACCAAAAGCCCTGCATTCAAGTGACTGGGAGGTACAAGGGAGGCGGTTCGGAGTCGCCTCCAACAAATAAGCTCCATCGTCCACTCCCGGGAAGCCCGGCTAACTTCCCGGTGAAAACTACCAGCTAACGTCCGAGCTCGCAAAACGGTGCAGAGAAGCGATAAAAGAAGACCTCAAGGAGAGACGAGCAGCAGTGTTGGCCGAAGCCGCAGAGGCAGGGAAAAGCATTCGCTGCGCCCGCCGAGACTTCGCCAATCGCAAGACCAAGATGTCCGCCCTCCGGCGCCCAGACGGAACAATTTCTTCTTCAAGACGGGTAATGGAGAAGGTCATCTACGACTTCTACTCGGATCTCTTCGATAGCCACGTCCACCTCCCTCAATGTCATCTTAGGGAGGACGGGTATGTTGTCCCATCGGTTCTCCCTTCCGAAATCCGACATGCCATCAAGTCGGTGAAGAATCGTACAGCACCGGGCCCCGACAGGATCCGACCGGAACATCTGAAGAACCTACCGCCAATTCTCATTACCACCTTGGCTAGGCTTTTCACGCGGTACCTGTCGGAATGCAAGGTACCTAACCAATGGAAGACCAGCAGGACCGTGTTGCTGTACAAGAAGGGAGACCCGCAGGATATTGGCAATTATCGCCCCATCTGCCTACTGTCCGTCGTCTACAAGCTTTTCACGCGTGTGATCCTCAATAGGATCGAAAGGACACTAGACGAGGGACAGCCGTGCGAGCAAGCAGGGTTTCGAAAAGGATTCAGTACGATCGACCACATACACACCGTCACTAGACTCATCGAAGTATCGCGAGAGTATAAGATGCCCCTCTGTCTCACGTTCATCGATTTGAAGAAAGCCTTCGACTCTGTTGAGACAGAAGCGGTGTTGGAAGCCCTGGGCAACCAGGGCATACCTACTCAATACATCAAGGTATTTCGTGAGCTCTACAGCAACTTCACGACCAGGATTTCTCCATTCTACGACGACATCACCATCGACGTCAAGAGAGGGGTTCGGCAAGGCGATACCGTGTCGCCAAAACTATTCAGCGCCACTCTCGAAGACGTCATGCGGAAACTGGAATGGGATAGCATGGGAGTGCAAGTTGATGGCCGGCGACTTAGTCATCTTCGCTTCGCTGACGACATCGTTCTTATAACACCAACCATCAGCGAAGCGGAACAGATGCTGGCCGACTTCGACGACGCGTGTGGAAAGATTGGTCTCCAGCTGAATCTGACGAAGACGATGTTCATGAAGAACGGATGGGTCCCGGATGCCCCATTCTCGCTCAACGGAACGACCATATCCGAATGCTCCAGCTACGTATAGCTAGGTCGGGAAGTCAACATGATGAACGACCTCGCTCCAGAGCTGGGCAGGAGGAAACGAGCGGCTTGGGGAGCTTACAAGAGCATCGAGGACGTAGTGAAGAAGACGAAGAACACCAGGCTCCGTGCCCACCTCTTCAACACAACCGTTCTCCCTGCTTTGACCTACGCCTCAGAAACCTGGGCGTTGCGCAAGCAGGATGAGAATGCGGTCAGCGTCGTCGAACGCTCCATCGAGAGGGTGATGCTAGGAATAACCCGCCTCACGCAAGTGAGGGCTGGAATACGGAGCTCCACCCTTCGTCAACAATCGAAGATCAGGGACGCTGCCGCTTACGCCAAGTTGAGTAAGATTAGGTGGGCCGGACACGTGATGCGTTTTAACGACAACCGTTGGACAAGAGCCGTCAGCGACTGGACTCCACGGGACGTTAAGCGCACGACAGGAAGACCACCGACCCGATGGTCAGACTTCTTCACGAAGTCCTTCAAGGATAGATACGATGCTCTCCGTGTCCCTCGAACGGACAGAATCCACTGGACAACTCTGGCTCGCGAGAGGGACAAATGGAAGGATTGCTGGCGCCCGCTCGGTATACCCGAAGATCAACGGGAGTCAAGGTGATCAAGGTGATCAAGTTAGATTATATAAGTTTATTTCACTACTAGTACTACAATACTACTATACTACTACTACTACTACTAGAAGGGGTCCTACGGGGGCTCAGAGGGGGAACCTACTGGATAGTACTGACTATAATATACTGAGAGGAAAGAACCAAAGGGCTGCGCCCTCTAGCTCCCTGCCGCCGCTGCCAAGGCTTAAGGCTACGGAGCAGCTCCTCCAGTCCTGCCACGGTACTTACACGTTCTTCTCTAGTTCTTCTTCCAATCGATCTACTTTCGAAAATATCCTTCTATCGTCCATCATCGTTCCATCATCAATCGATACCGTGCAGGACATCTGGGGTCCGCCAGCTCCCATCATCGATCGGCTCCAGCTGCGTGAACTCTCATACTACGTCTGCGCACAAATACAGCTAGCCAGCGTTGGCGGCGTCCTTATATAGGCCGTCTCTGGGAGCGGGCGGAGCCTATGGAGGGAACGCGGCTATAACTGTCGTAGCGGCGTGCAAGGCAGCGCCGCGACGGCAACCATTGGCCACGGGGCGCGGCAGAGCAGTGCTCCCGACCACTGCTAGATCGAGGAGCGAAGTCCGCGTCCGCGACATAAAATATGTATATCGGTATGTACAGCCCTTTTCCATACTCTTTGAATAGAGTGAGATTTCATCCTGATAGATGAATAAAGCATAGAACGTTGTAATTAGGAGTGTTGCAGCCTGCAGACTGCGACTGTAAGTTGTATGAGAGGTTGAGCTAGGGGTGGAGAAGAGATTAGGCCTAGTCATGGAGCAGAGCTCACCTTAAAAAAGTGCAAAGCTGGACCAGAATTGAGTGATACAGTCCAGCCTGCTGCATTGGCTTCCCTTCAACTTCCTGTGTACACTCTGTCATTTTTGAGATTGTACTCCTGCTCAACTGTGATTAGTTTTTCATGTGTGAAACTGTACTCTGCAAGCTCTCTGGTTCTCCTTAAGGCCGTGCAGCTTTCGGAGCTTGCAAGCTCGCATTCCAAGCTTCTCCTCAAGAATTCTATGGAAGCTTCGGAGTGAGATACCCAGCTCAGTTGTCATCTTTCTCATGCTAGAACATGAATTTCTCTCCAAACGTCTCTTCACAATTTTTTCATTCGGACAATTGTCATCGTGACAAGACGGGTGGTTTTGTGAGGATCATCTGTTGTCCTTCGTTTTGGAGTCGGGTACACCAGCTTCCTATTCACGATGAGTCAACGACAAATTTCCTGAGGTGTCACTCTTCTTCGACGTATCTCCAGAATCGGTTCGATGATGGCTTTGACATTTCTTCGAAACCTCGGTTCTCAAGCTGACATAAGACAGCTATATGCAAAATGATATGCCAAACACAACAAGAACAAAACGTGATTCAAATCGATCAGCTATATCAAATTGTGCTTCCGAATCCCCAGATGAGGCAGAGGAAATAGAAGGAGGCGAAAAGGATGGACGGAAAACTTCAGTGTTGCCGTGCGTTTTCTTTCCAAGTGCATTTCACAACGATGGGTGTCGCTTACATGCTAGTAGAGACTCGAGGTCGAGTCGTGTGATCAATAAAGTAAACTCAAACTTTCTGAAGAGAAAAAATGTGACACCAATGGGAAAAGAAATGCAGAACCATCTGCAATCTCCTCTCAAAGTCATTTTAGCCAAGCTAGCCCTCATCACCGAGAATTGCTCTCTCAACTTTACCGGCGTTGTCCATCCGTTCGCAGGAGCGGGAGTGAGCTGTGCAATGTGTTAAAATATTTGGATTCTGTTGTTCTTTGCAAAGCGATTAGATAATTTTGTACCAAACTAGAAGAACTTTCGATCTTTCCAAAGTGAGCGAAGATGAGCGCTCCATGTGGAACATATTCTCAGTGGAAATGCAGATCTCGTCATTACCTTCGCCAAAAGTGTTTCTTTGCTTCCATTGGAATTGCGCTGTCCACATTTTTACTCCCCGTTTTTGACGGATACTCTAGAATCTGACAAAGCAATTCAACAAGGCACTGACAAGACATCCCTAACGCTTCGCTCACCGGAAACAAACAAAAACAGGGACCAACCGAGGCGTTATTTGTTCTTGGCCGAATCTTCTTTTTTATGAAATCCGTGTGAGGAAAGACCGGTAGTGAGCACGTAAGTTCTGCAAAGGTTTCCTGTTCTATTAGGTTGTTAGATTAGATACGAAATGTCTGATTTTGAAGTAAAAATTTATTTCGTTATATTTTAAAAATAGAGCCATACTGTAATCGAACTACGCTTCTGAACTATCTATAACTGAACTTTCTTCGCTATCTTGACCTCAACTTGCTTATGCTAATGGCATGAAATCCTGTAGAGCCAGCAGCGATGAAACGCATGGAAGGCATTCTCAACACCATGTTGGCAGTTGAATATTTGTCCTTGCAAGAACTGCTGACCTTAGGCTCGGAAGAAGTGGTAAAAGTCGGCACGAGATCTGTGCGGCACGCTGAATGACTGCGAGTTCCCTTAAAGTTCATTCCCTGTAGTTTAACAAGTGACTGCACTATAGTCGACGTTGTCTTGCAAGCGGATAGGTATGTCTCTGCTGGAAAATCTCTGTTTCTTGATTCAATTTCAAGCTTTCACATTGTTTTCCGATTTCGTTGCAGTAGAGATCCATTAGTCTTTCTTCGTGTCCGATTGTCTTTGACCCTTGGCAGTCTAGTATGCGAAGTTGTGAGCGACACATAGTTTATTAAGGAATTCACCTTGTTGGCTAACGTTTCTGCCAACTCGCTTTTATCAGAGCCTGAGAGTGTCAAGCCAATTCGTGAAATAACCAGCTGAAATCCCTTCTCAATCATATGTCGAGATCCAGCTAGGCACCGAAATCACAACTAAACTCTAATGAAACCGATGACTAACCTCCTTATAAGTCCTGTGGCCGGATGGTGTTCTAGTGATGACCGAGCACGTCCGGACTTGGTAACCGGATTTCTTCCAGAAATCCTATTTCGAGATAGATGTTACACAATGCGAGATAGGGAGCAGTGTGCTGGTTATTATGGGGTACTCTTCTCTATGAAGCATTTTCGAAATTTTGACTTAGATCCAAACCGCTTCGGTAGTTTTGCGTGAGCAGCTGTCAGACAAATGACTGTGGTATGTATTTCATATTCTATGCAGTTGAGGGCCTCTGCATAAGGTATTCCTTTGCTCCAACACAAAGTGGTCGTGCTGTCTTACCAAAGTCACGTCACCGAATTATCTGCATTTGCTCATTTAGAGGGCACAAGATCCTATGCAGTCCCTCTCTATGCCGAATGGACAAACTACCCAATTGAACGTTGTGGAGAGACGGTAATGAAGGCGGTTTTGAATCAATTCGTGCTTCAGATCGTTTGGTGGTAACTCCACCATCAGCAGCAATCAACAACAGTGATTGATAATTGAATGGTAGGCGATGAGGTTTTCTCAGCAGTTTTCTCGGTCACATCCGCTCTTTTTATCCAATTTCCAGTCTCCTAGTGGACAATTGAGGTGGCAAACACGAGAGCGTGATAGCGGCTATTATGTGCGCGTTGCTTTACATCATACTCCTTCCCGTGCTGTGCACTTTTTATTTGTGCTATTGCGCAAAATCCAGCGAAACAACAGCGGGGAGTTACTGGATATGTGATTTGTATTTGGAGCAACTTTTTATTGCAACATACAATCAGAGCAAAGTTCATGGGTGTCGACTGTGAGAGTGCTTTCTTGGTTTTGATCAAAATGTTTCATGGCTTCGTTCTATGCCAGCTTCTTGTGCTCGTATGGTATCCTGCACCTAGAAATCAACGCTACCATCCTTTTAATCTCGGTGTGCCCCAAGTGACGTCGATAATCGCAAGCTTATTTTTCTGTTTAGATGTTTCTTATAGTAGTAACATCATCACTGTCCACTGTGAGTAGGTTGATCCCATCTCGTGCACAACCCATTGCAGTGTTGAGCATGTTTTACAGTGCGCTTACAAAGGAAGGGAAGGAGGAGGAAGGTGTAGCTTTGAGAACCATTAGGAGGAGTTGATTGAAGAAGCGAATTGTCAGTAATACAACATGAAGAAACTATCTTTTATAGGGCCCGTTCGATGTACATGTAAAGAAACAGCGAACAAAGTCCATCCGGACCAAGACAATACCAAACGGTCAGCGTTCAACTGAAGAACGCTCACCTGTGATACCCTCATTTACAACAAATGACAATTTTTACAACTTGCCTGATCCATACTTGCATTGAACCAACAACCTATCGCAGCCAGCACTACGGCACTGTTCTGAAAACGCAAATCCTCTTGTGCATCCCATACACTTCGTACGAAGCAAACATGTTTGTACAGGTTCGTTTAAGGAAACCTGATTTGAAGGCAAAGACCCACTTCATATTCATGTTTGAACTACTGTATTAAGACACTACAAACCTTTTCGATGCGCTTATTGCGACAATGCATTTGCGGTAGACCTATTGTAGCACAGAAGCAGGTCAAACGCATGCTTTGCCGCCTTGCCACTAGTACCGGCTACCACATGGTATTTTCGTTGAATGTGTGAAATCGGTTGATTGGTCTTCGTGGAACTCCTGGATGCATGCATGTAGCGCGCGATTCATGTACGCATGTAGTATAGACCACGCCATAAACTGGCTACCAATCTCACGATGGCGGCCGCTGTACTCCTACAGTGGTACAGCACCTAGTGTTGCCGAATATTAGCCACTTGATTTCTGATGAGCACTTTCTGTGGGTGGTGCGTGTTGGAAACAACTGCGGTTATAGCCGTCGGTGGAGCATTAGTGAAGAGGTGCTTTACTTCTAGCAACGCACCACAGTTTGAGATTGGCGATCGCCTGTTGCTAGAAATTAGCGATAGGTCGTCATCGAAAAGGATCAACGATGGCAATGGGACACGTTGGCAACGAATAAAAGACTTAGAAATCACTTGACTAATACTTATAAGGCTGTTGGTCTGCGTTAGAGCTTTCAAAAACCGACTTTTCAAAAACGAAAACAAGAACGAAGGCAGACGTTGAATTCTTCTTAACAATAGTGCATCCAACTTCGTAGTACTTCCTTCAGTGTTGTGTATACATGCGAATTACTGTTGTTACTGGTTTCCAAACTCACGACGGGAAACTGAAGATTAAAAAAGATGGACGTGGCTACAGCTGTTTCAGATGTTCGCTGACTTAGTGTTCTTTTAACATCGATAATTGAGTAGAGGTCAGGAGTACTATTTAGTCGATAATCCAATGGTTCAGTCCAGTGCCTCGCAGTACACTACAGGATTGGTAGGGAGTGATGACGGTGATATCAGCGTCAGCGCAATGTGTGGATGCGCGGACAATCAGAGTGCGAACGCGCGGATGATGCAGAACGACGAGCTTATCAGGAGTTTGCTGTATCTTTGAAGCAACAAACGAGCATATTTTTAGTGTCTATTTTGTGTCATAACACCACTTCGGTGATGTTTCAACAAATATACGGCAGATACTGAACTTTTCTGAATCTTCTCAGAATTTGCAAGCAGGAGCTATTCTTCGTGCTGATAACGGACTCAATGTATATTTTATATCGCGACTAGCTGCCGTGCAAGGCTTCGCTCCGGTATCCCTACTACCCCGGCTATCTCTGAATTCAAGGTGACGCGTGTAACAAGTTCACATAGCGCTTGAAGTTAATTTATGTAGCATGTATGAAATAGAGGTGAAGCTGAAATTCTTAAAAGTTCACAATTCTATGTTTGAATTTCATCTTCTCAACCATCTACTCAAATTAGTTACCGCACACTCACTTCTGTTCACTTTTCGTGAGCGATTTCTAAACGTAAACTCACTTTTTCATTGCATTACTACGTAGTAATTTATTCTCAGATTGCATGTGTTTATCAATTTTCCCTCCAACTCAGCCACATTTCAAGCTTTAAAAATTCCTGTTCCTATGTACATGAGTAAGTAAAAACGAGAAACATGGAGGAGTGGAGGTGAAAGTTGTGCGCGATTCTGAGGACTCTAGCCGCTACAAACCTTCCGACCCTTCTCACTAAGTTCGTCCTTGAAATTGGAGTTCCCAGCGTTGTTAACAAATAATATAACATTTAAGCATGTGAAGCACCATTAACTTGACGCTATATAGCTTCACTTCACAATATTGCTCTAGAATGCTTTACTTCAATGTACATTTGCGTTGTTTTCTGCGTAATCGATCATTAAACCATCGCCAGATGGAGTGTAAGAAATGCCTCTTAGATATGCACTGTGACTGCAGGCGTACCTCCAGGACACAGTGCCGCCGGAATGCCACTCTGCAGATGTATTGTCAACATTGATTTTCTGGAATTAACAATAAGAATATAATATCCGAGAAAACACAAACTCTAGAACGAAACACGTGGAATAACCTGGTATTTGTTAATGCATATTCATGAAGAATCTAGATTACTACATGAAAAATTTTAGCGAAGAAACATTCCTACGATTTCTTTCTTTTCTTTTTTCGCTATATGCTAGTTTCGTTTTGCAACGCTTCAACGCTTTTGAAATTTTGAGTGATGATAAATCAAAATATTTCTTCATCTGATGTTTATAAATACAGATCCTAGTCGATAGTTCCAAGAAAAAAAGTGCACCTGTCTGTCCCTCAGTTGACAAATAATGACATCATAATACAAAATAGATGCTGAATTCGTGACCAGAACGAAGAATAACCCTTGTTTGCCAATTTTGAGAAGACTCGCAAAAAATCAGCACCTGTCGCATGCACATTGATACGCCACTAAAATAGCTTCATGATACAAAATAGATATCGAATTGAAATTAGCATGTCGAGTAACCCCCAAATTAATGTTTTGTTACCCATGTTTTCGATTTTTTTACCGAAATCGAAATTAAGTACATTTTACATCTTCTACATTAGGAAATGCGATGTAGCGCGCGCGACGGTTGCGGCGAGGGGAGTTCCTGGAGATGCGGCCAGCTCGCTTGCGAGCGGCCATCACAATTAAAGGTGCGAAGACGCTAATGATCCCTGGAGCATGTCTCTAGTTTCTCGCTGTTAAGTAAATCGCACCGCACGCTACACACCCGGCTGCCGATATCCTCACAGTGCTGCTAATCCGGCTTGGCCCCGCCCATATCCTCACCCCCATTTATTCGTATTTTTGCCCCGAAGAACTGCCAAAAGTGGTGTTGCATCCCAATATTCTCGCCCCATAGTGCTGCCAAAACTGTCTGAACGCTTCAAAACAAGTACAATACTAAAGCCAAAAGCAAATGCTACGATGAAGTACCATAATGACAGAACTGTAACTTATCATGACCTATAATAACGGGCTTATTCTGAATGTGTGTACGTTTGTTTGTCATTGCGAAACGAATTCCTGATTGGTGAGTGATAGTGATTGCGAGTCAACAAGATGATAGCGACGGGTATTGTGAGGTCCAAAGAAAGAGGAGAAGCTCTAAAGGATGGTGATGTGGAGACCGGTGGGTGCCCCGACCCCACATGGTGGAGAACATCTTCAGACGTGTCCAACGGTGGGACAAAGGTGTGCCGGCGTCAAAAGTGGGGAGACGCCTGGAGTCGGGTCCAACGGTGTGGTAAGGGTGCGCCGGGGTCCCAAAATGGGGAAACGCCTGGAATGTGGCTAACGACGGAGAGGAGTGCTTTTCAATGCTGAGAAAATTGGGAAACGGTCAAGAGGTACCCGACCTAATTGGCACCACCCATGCAGTGGCTCGGTGGCTGTCAGTAACTTACCGTAACAGTGCTGCATGGCTAATGACAGTGTCAGCTTGTTCTTGCGCTGTCCCTGCTCTAAGCGCCTCCTATTTTGACTATGGTGAGCTTACGCTGCTCTGTAGAACCTAGCCGATAACCACCCTTGGTTAGTCGAACGTGTGAATACTGAATAGATTAAGAGCCGGGTCTTCAAAAAAAAAGAACTTGCGGTGTTTGGAAAAAAACATTGCATGGTCTTAATTTTTTTCTCTTTCATTGTGCCTCTGATGTTGTCAGAACCACTACCCGTTTACTTTAATACGAAACTTCAGACCTATGAAATTCCATGCGAGGAAATCCAAATCTTACCCTATAAAAGGCCAGCTCACAAAATGTTATCATGGATTCGCGGTTGGAGCATACAGTTCGTCTAGCAGCTATGCCGAACTTGCTACAGGAGCTGTGCAGCTGGCCGTAAGCTCTTACGCTGTTGATGAGCTTACCTGCCGTTATTTAGGTCGGGTACATCTTGGCAGTGACCCGAGAAAATTCCATGAATTGGGAACATATTTGCTCCATCGGTTCGCTTTTTTCTCATAACATTGAATGTCAAATCTCAGCAGTGAGTAGTGTGCAATCCGTGTGGTTCCCTCCAGTTTGCACGCCCTCCCTCGTTTTCGTCCTCTCATTTGTTTATGAACACACCGCACCTCCCCCTTTTATATGTTCGAGCTGGCTCTTGACATTTGATCAGTTATAACAAACAAAGAATTTTAAACCATTTTAGGTTCTCGAAAACCACAACCATTCTGAGTTTTTGCAATTCCAATTTAAAAAAAAAATCACTTCCAGCCGTGGTAGTTCAGCAGGGTGTTCATCACTACACCAGCGTCGGTCCTCTCCCTCACCATCGCGATATCAAACAGTTCCATGAGCTGAGTCTAGAAGCTGCATAAGCCTGGAAGCAAAAAGAGAGAACAAGCAAATAATGCAGATCAGAGCAGGCAAAAGGGAGATTATAACACGCGGAGACGGAAGCGAATAAAGTAGAACAATGTAGGGAATGAGAAACATCAGCATACGCAGAAGATCAACAAAAACCCCAACTCTAAGTGAAGAGCATGAAGGAAATTTCGAAAATCCGCGCTAATGGCAGGAACAGTTTGAATGTAGCAGCAAGATAGAGCTGCGCGATCCTCTGAGCTCAAGCTTTCGTACCTTTAGCAGGAATTGCTGAGGGATGGCAGCAATCGGGGTCGCGGAGGATGGCAGCAACTGAGTATAGTTGCTGCTAGTTGCTGCTAGGGTTTCTACTCAAACAAGTACTCCGTTCGGGACTGCACAATTACTAGAGTGGCCAATCACAGCAGAATTCCGTGGGTTTCATTTGACATCTGGCACGAGTATGTTCCTCACTAATGAATAGATTATCACTTCGGAATCTCTCACAGAACCCAATCGTCTCTGTAGACAGTACAGATCTGATGCAAGTGCCAAGCAGAGCACATGTATAGGAAGCATCACATGTTGGATGTGCCTGGAATATGCACTATCCGGATTGATCCAAAGAGAGGATTCTTTGAAGATTTCATGGAATCCCAGTGAAACATGTCAGAGATAACTATATTAGGTATTGTTCAGAAATGTAAAACTACAGGTATTGTTCAAAAATGTTTGTTGACTATCACTAAGTACTCCAAAGCAAAGGCCCCAGCAAGAATCTATTCACAGAAAAAGATACCTCACTTTTGCCTTTTTAGCAGGAG